>VZTY01023931.1:0-29815 GCA_013400935.1 Turnix velox | reverse complement strand
CCAGCAAAGAATTTCTTCCTGAGATCTCATCTGAATCTCCCCTCTTTCAGTGTAAAACCATTGCCTCTCATCCCATAGCTCCACTCCCTGATCCAAAGTCCTTCCATAGTTTTCTTGGAGTCCCTTCAGGGACTGGAAGAGGTTCTAAGATCTTCACAGAACCTTCTGCAGGCTGAACTCCTCAACTTTTTCAGCCTCTCCTCACAGCAGAGGGACTCCAGCACTGGCAGCTTCTCAGTGGCCTCCTGTGGCCCTGCTCCAAAAGTCTCCATGTCTTTTTGCACTTGGTGCCCCAGAGCTGGATGCTTTGAAATCTCACCATAGCAGACCAGTGGAGCAGATTAAGATACGTGAAAGTCTCCTGCCTGCTCTCTAGGTGTGAATCAGTCAAATCCCATTAACATCTGTCATGTTTTTCCATACATGAAGACCACAGCGTGGTGGCTCACGGATGGCAAGCAGTACGCTTAGAGTTGGAGTGTCTTTTCATCTTGTTTAGGAAAAGTACCCTCCCAGAAGCATTGTTGAGGAGACATTATTCATGCTTCACCTTTAGAAGCAGCAAAGTGATGGCAATGAGTTAATGATGAGTCTGTTTCTCCTCTGGACTGTGGATCCTGCAGGGTTTGCCTACACTCTGTTGCTGAATGAGCTCTCTCTAGAGTGCCTCAGGCTAACTGCCTGGCCTTTCTGCCCACCTAGTGCTCAGGTCCCTGCTATCTGATAAGCCTTAGGCACACCCTGTCCCCTCTGGGTGCTATCCCAGGACACAACCACTCTGCAGCCACACTCAACCCCCTCATCCTCCTGTGCTTCTATGGGAGCTTCAGCTTCCCTTGCTGTGGTGCTAGTGGAAGCTCTTTACAGCCATGGGATGACTGAAGCAAAGAGGCACTACTTTTCAGAAAGTCCTTTGAAACCCTAGCTAGATAGAGGTTTAAAAAGTCATAAAGTAGCTCAGACTGTCTGGTCAGGTCTTCCTGTGTTGCAGGTCCCAAGCATTCAGTCCTGAGCCTAAACTCAGCCTCAGACTTGCACAATCTCCTTTGTTGTAATTTATCAACAAAGGGAAGTTTTCTCTCTCACTTATTACCATGTGTGTGAAGGATTGTATGCTTTTTTGAGCTCACTATAGGAACCTGCATCTGTAAAGAAAGATTAGTCCTAAGACCAGTTTGATCCTGGTTTCTTTGCCTCCGGAGAGAACTTTATTTGCAGAGGAGCCTGTAGCCTACCTGTTACTTTCACAGGCAAAGGTGGATCCAGCAGTTTTAATGACTTCTCATTTAGAGGTAGACACTTGGGCGCCATACACTGTGTGTTCAGGACAAGAAGTGTGATGCAAGAACCTAGTAGAGACTCCCTTAAACACACAGATCCCTAATACCAAACAGAGATGGGGAAAAAAGGCTCTGCAACCCATCCTTGCTTTAAGATGAACTTTTTTGGTGTTGAATTGAGCAAAACTGCCTGTTCCCTGCCTACTTTGCATGCAGACCACCATTGTGCCAGCTTTTATGGCTGCCTGGGAGCTCCAGGCAGCAGCAGTGTGTCCCTCTGCAGTGTGGTCACACCCTGGGGGCCCAGCCACATCTCCTTCTCTTGCCCATGAGCTTGTCCATGAACACAGACCCTCACTTGGTCCAGAAGTTATCCCTTTGTGGTTGAGTTGGGGTATGAATTTGGACAGGAAAACAGGATGCATGGTCATTAGGAAACATTTGAGTTGTCCCTTCCCTTGGGTGCAGCTATGCCTGAAGCATTGCAGACAAGTTCACTGGCCTGTTTTTCAAACCCCCTGTTGATGGAGATGCTGTGTTATCCTGTTTGCCCTCCAGTGTCTGCTTTGCTTTTAGGACACTGTGGTTAGTTCTCTACTTGTGTTTGTGCTCTAGAACCACAGCAGTTGCTGGGCTTTGCTGAGGAGCCTGCAGTTACTGCACAGTTTTGTGAAGAACTGCTTTAGAAAACAACTGAGTCTCAGAGAACTGGGAAGCACTGCAGATGGGGAGAATGGCAGAACACTGGAAAAGGCTGACCAGAGAGGTTGTGGAGTTTCCTTCTCTGGAGACATTCAAACCCCACCTGGATGCTTTCCTGTGTGACCTGGTCTAGGTGTTTCTGCTCCACCAGGGGTATTGGACTAGATGATCTCTTGAGGCCCCTTCTAATCCCTGATATTCTGTGATTCTGTAATCCACCAATATGTTTCCACTGGTGGAGTTTGTGCCCTGCCAGTCAGAGAAGGGAAGTGGTGTAGGAAATCTGGCAGCAGGGAGATTTTATCCCACTTGGGGGTAACAATAATAGGAACATGAGGCCAGGCTGTAAGTTGCAGAGTTCATGTTAGACCATGGCTCACTCGAAACAGAGTGAAGCAGCCACTTGCCCTATTTATGCCTGAGGCTGGTGAGCAATAGCAGGGCTTTGCAATTGCTCAGTAAACTGAAGTGGAAAAACTTCCAACAGGAGGTTCAGGCTGAAAGGTTGGGATGGGGGAAGAAGTGTACGTGTGTATTTTTTCCAGCGATGAAGTAGCCAGCATTATGAGAGCTGTTCCTTGCTCTTTCCACATAAAGGCCTGTCTTGGTGAGTAGCACTGAGTGACTAACAGTGGGGCTTTTCATTTTTCTCTTAGGTCAGCAGTTGGATTGAGAATGTTGGCAGAAAACGGCTAAAGGAGACAATCAACCTGGACGATTCTTTGGAGATGTTGCTTCAAGCACAGAAGCAGTTCAGGGAGTTTGATCTTGTTGCCAGTGTAAGTGTGGTCTGATTGGGAAAAATGTACTCTCCACATTCTGAGTCAGTAGCTTATAAGCCTTGCTCAGCCAAACCCATCATGCTATGATGGCACCAGTAGAAAGTTGAAGACCAAGGTGTGTTTAATTCCTTCTGTAAATAAAGCTCTCCTTTTGTAAATAAAGCTACCAGTTCAGCCCTTCAGTAGATGATATTTGCCAGTTTTGAGGAAAGTCACTGCTGGGATGGATGATGGATTTTTCTTTTGTTAATCCTTTGATGTCTTTGTAGCACTTTATGATCTAGATTGATCTGTGATTTTACTGTATGGGTCATTACAAGCTGCTGGGTGGCTCATATAAATCATTGCAAACAGGTACACCCCTGCTTATGTGATTCAAACCTTAGGAACAGTCCAATTCCTGCTGGCTGTTAATGATCTTGAATGTCTACTGTCCACATCAGGTTTCTATACTCACATGCAATTGCATCTTGCTTTCAGGAGTATTGCAGAAGGGGGCAGGAAGCACTGAAGAAAATGGATCGATGGGAAGATTTCTTCTCTGTGGATGTGCAGTCTTACAGGGTAAAGCTGCAGGGCTACAGAGATCAACTGGAGGAGTTTTGCACACAACTGGATGAAAATAGGCACCGAATCTGTGAGACTGTCAGGCTGTATGAATTCTTTGACAAGGTAAGACACCAATTGCATGGAGGAGGAGGGCTGTAGTGGACAGAAGAACTGTGACAGTGTTGCCCAAAACTCATACCAGGGTAGGGGTAGGCTGCCTGCATTTTGTTCATATGTTATCCTTCCACCTTGGCAAATTCAACCTGTTAGTAGTGCCCTGTTATTCAGACGTAAATACATCCCAGCTTCTCTCTTGTAGAGAGGCCTGTGTGAGGAAATGGAGCATCAGAATAGGGTACTGGGCAGTGTGGCTGAAGGGGACTGGGTTGGCCCAGTCATCTGGGAAGCAGGAGTCCTCTGTGTGTGGTAGCAATGCTGGCTTTCTCCCTTGTTTGGTTTCGTGCAAGATCACCCATTTACTAGACCTGCAGTTGGATTTGGTGTCCTTTGATTTCTAAAATTGCAGATGAATAAACAATAGGATTTTCTAAGTGCATTTTAAAATACAGCTTTGGCAAGCAGGGACGGACGGAGAGCCTGTGCTCCATTTATTCCACACTTGTACAAACATTGGGTATTGAAATTCTCAAATTCCAGAAAGAATAGACACTAAATGTTAAGCTGTACCAGATGTAGGTGCCACTTAGTTGCTGTCTCTGCGCTGCCTTGGCAGCCAAAAGTGCTCAAAAGAATGAGAGAGGAAATTCAGCTGAACATGGAAACATGGAGAAGCATCCTGAGAGAGGGAGCAAAGTGGAGACATCAGCTCAGAACTTTGAGAATTGAACTTGGTGATGCTTGGCAGGTCTTCTTTAGCTCATGGAAACAGTTTGGTTTGCACATGAGGGACCCTCTTGTAAGAATGCCTCATTTTTTTTTTCCTGGTGGAGAAACAAGTGCTGTTTGTACTGCAGGAAAATGGCAAGAACCCACACTCTCTGCTCACTCACTGACCACAGACATTCAGGAGCTGCTCTGGTCCTTGAACACCCTTTGCCATCACGGGGGATCCTGGGAACATTATGTTTTGTCATATTTCCCCAGATAACTTGAGTGGCACAATGGTGTTAAGCCATGCTCAGCATCTTGGTGAGCCTGTGGTCGTTCCTGCATGAGACTACCCAGTTGCAATTGGAAATGTCTGGAGCACAGATGTGGCACCCAATGGCTGCTCTGGTCAGGAATGGAAAGCACATCATGGTTGTAGCTCTTGGGCTGCCGGGGTAGTTGGACATGGCTCAACACCACAACTTCAAAGCCTGAGCCATTCCCAGAGGCACAAATATTACTCAGACCCCAGAGATAAACCATTTCTTAGGACTTCATAGCAGGCCTCATACAGTGTCCTTTTGGTGGATGGCAATTGAGTATGGAGTCCTTGGTGGCAGCAGCAGCAGCAAGAGCATCCCTCTTGGTTGTGGCTTTCATGCTGCACGAGCCCAGTGAAAGCTGAGTGATGTTGGTACAGTGTGTTTGCACTCTGCTTTGATGTGGAGGAGAGGTGTCTCAGTTGATGAGGGAGGAGAGTTTTGATCTCCCTGGTTTCAGTAGAATTATAAATAGTGCTGGTGTTGTAAATATGATGTGTGTATCATGAATCAGTGACCGACCCAAAGCAGGAGTGTGGAGGGGATACATCCTGCAGCTGCAGGACAAGCACAGAAATAACTGTGCAGCATGAAAGTTCTTTCAGTGCTGATTGCTTTGATCTTCATCTCCAGAATGCTTTCTGCCTTCCCAAAGCAAAGTCAGTGGTGTGGTCTGGAAGCTGGGGCAAAGCAGATTTTATCTGAACTGATGTCTCTCATCTGATGCTGAGCTGCTTTGACTTTCCTGCATTGATCTTGTCAGTGCCTGCCTAACCCCCTTCTCTCTTCCCTAATGTTTGAGGGGATAAGCAGCAGGAGTCTAAATAACCACCATCCTTGATTTTCCTTCTTTGTAACAAGCCTGCAGTGTGCCAGACCCCAGGATTTGGGGAAGGAGCCTGAGGATACATAAGCAATGTACACTGTGGTAGTGAGCTGGCAAACATCTCAGTGTGCACCAAGGGAGTGGAGCACCCACCATGGGGATCATGATATCCATCCCTTATGTACCTTACTGTCTGCTAGGAATGGGACCTCCATTATCCTAGTCCTCCTGCTTCATGTGGTGGACAGGTGTTTCATAAGGTGCTGCCCATGGCTCTGGACAGGCCACAGGACAGGACAGCACAACCCCATGTGGTCCACTGTGTTTTTCTCTGCTTGGAAGTCCGAGTCCTCTGTGAGAAGACAGGCTGACCTGGGCCTGACTGCTTGGAGCTTGCACATGGGCTGGCAGAGTTCCTTCCCCAAAGCCATGAGGAGTGCCAAGCTGGATGTTTCCATTTGTCCCCACTTCCTTTGTGGCAGGGGCTCTTGATGCCTGGTGGAGGCTGGGCTGAGGCAGGAGAAGTGGTGAAGGAAGTTGCCTTCCCAGTCTGTGTCTCTGAGCAGGGGATTGTTTTTCACTACCACAAAACCTGTGTGAGCATATACTTGAGGCTTCAAGCCTGGTCTGGCCACTGTCCCTTGTTTACTTGGTTCTAAGACTGTATTAGGATCTGGAACCACAGAGGACTTTTGGTAAGAGCTGGGAAGCTGAGCAAGCAAAGGGTGCCTGTTGTGCTGAAAGTGCTGATGGCTGCTTTGTTCTGGCATATCTTCAAGGATGGTCACTGGTACTCTAATCTTCCCAGTTAACAGTGCCATAGACACACCATCATTACCAAAAAAAGCTGCTTACCCTGTTAAGCCTTCCCTTTTTTTCCTGTCTTGATCTTTCTTGAGGTGAAATTATTTCCCAGTTCACTCTTGCATCCCCAGTCCTCTACATGCTCTTGACTTTACCATGAGGGTTGGACTAGATAATCTCTGTAGGTCCCTTCCAGCCCCATGTGCTTCTCCCTGTCAGCACTGAAGCTACTTAACTCTCAGTGGCACATCCAATGAGCCAGCACACACAGCACAATCTCTGCCAGCCCTGGGATGACAACCGGTCCTGAAGAAGGTTGGTAGCAAAGGTGTATGATGTTCTCTGGCAAAAGTCACTCTGGAAGAAGGCACTGACCCAACCAGAAAGGGCAGAGTCCTATCCCACCAGCTCAGCACCTGCATACCCTTAGGTGTTTGAGGCCTCGAAGCTGAGCTGCCTCTGTCATTAAGAGGGCCTGAGGCAGCCCCAGGAGCTTTTTCCTGCTTGTCAAGATGTTGTGCAAGAACATACTGCTTTTGGTGTTCAGGGAAAGTATGGGGCATTGCTCTGCCCTGGCCTGTGAGCCTCTGGCATCCTGTGCCCTTGGCTTGCATGTGCTTTCTGAGGGAAGCTCTTACCACTCAGGTTCTATGGGGTGGGACACAGGAGGGATTCACTTGTTGAGATATCTTTGGGCTCTGCTCCGTAAGCCATTCCTTCAGTGGCATTCTCTTGTCTGCCACCCTTGGGTTTTGTTCCTTTTTAAAGGACCTCTGGCCATCAGTCTGCAGATTCTGGTTTCTCAGTTATGGATCTCCAGCCACCCCAGCTTCTGTCTGCTACTTCCAAGCAGTGTTGAGCAGTGTCAAGCAGTGTCAGAGCAGGCAGGGTGTTGCCCAACCCTTCTCCACCTGTGTTGACATCTCTCCTGGTGTGGGTTACCTGCTCTCATGTCTGGATCTGCCCCCACAGCCAGTTCTCCTCCGATGGCCTCTCCTCTCCTCAGCCACTTTGTTCTTTGTGGCTTAGAAAACAAAGCCTTTGGCAAGTGAAGGAGGTGCCTGCCCTTCCTGGGGGAGGGCCAGCTGGCCTGCATTTGATTATGGCAGCGCCTCCTCATCCCTCCCCATTGTCCTTGCTGTAGGAATGCCAGCCTTTTTACGCTCCATCCCCTGAACAAGTGTTGCTGCCTCTGGGGCCCAAAGAGGGGCTGGGGCCCTTCTTCCCACCCCTACAGTCTCGGCTGGCAGGAGAGTCCTCTCTGCACATCTCCATGCACCTTCAGCTCTGGTGCATCCACCCCGTCCTGACTCTGGCAGCCGACAGCCACAGCGAACCCTCTTGTAAGTACCAAGTATCGGGCGCTCGGGCTGACGTGTGAGCTGTGTTGAGATTGTTTGGAAACAATGTAGAGAAGGCTTTTCTCTCAGTTGCTTGTGCACTTCTGTGTGTGTGTGTATGCATCCAGCATGAATCAGAGTGCTTTGTGTACATCTTTTGTGTGTTCAGACCCAGCTCTAGGAGCTCTGTGCATCTTTGCGAGGTCTCTCTGAATGCCAGAGCTGTGCTGCCTGTAACACAGCAGTGCCCATCTCTCCTTTGCTTTATAAGAGGATTTTATGTGATCATTTCAGTGGGCACAACTTAACTGCAGTTAGAAGTTGTTCGCTCCAAACTAGCTGGCTGTACACACAAGGGCAGGTGGTACCTTTCTGTTGAAGATTATGGACAGCAGAAGAGGGTCTGGTCTCCAAGGCTGCTCTGGAGTTTGTTGGGATTTGATCCTGTAAATGCCTGAGACCCTGCTGGAGCCCTGTTCTCATCTTCCAGAGGTGGATCTGATATTAGATATGACAGCAGAAATCCAGAGCATGACAAATTAGCTGTCTTCCAGATGTTATTACCTTCCACTTCTCCCCAGGAGATTCAGACCAGTGACCTGCTGGTATCTTGTTTTCGTACCTACACAGGATATTGTGTGGTTTTGAGATGGATGGATGGTTTTGAGATTAAAAAAAATAGGTCCTGTTCTGGCAGTAAATTATTGGTATTTCTTTTTGCTTAGCCTTTGAGGAAAGAAGGTTTGTGAGTGCTGAGCTGGAAGAAGTTGAAAATGACCTTGAATTGTGGTGTTGTTTGGGTTTTTTTCTATCATTGGTTGTTTGGTACAGTTTGAGACTTAATTTGCTGAAAGGTTGTTATGATTCCCTGCTCTGGGACTGTTCTTAGAGAGAACTTGGACAGTAGAACTTAGCACCAAAGTGGAAAAAGAGGCATTTGATGTGTCCTTGCTGTCATGTACTTACAAACAGATTCACATCTCGCCCTGCTGTACCGCTTGTCTCTTCCCAGCACTCCTGTGCAGAGCAGAATGTGGCTTTTCCCCTCTGCACCTCTGAGAAAATGAGGTTTTGCTGTGGTTTACAGTAAAATCTCTGGGAGAGACTTAGTACACACTGTTCTTGCTATCTCTGTGCCACAGATTGGCCTCACTTCCCTGGGGATGAGCTGTGCAACATTCCCAAATAACAGCCTTTATTTCCTACTGGTGCAGAGTTCTCAAGGTGATAAAGGAAGATCTGAGCAGCACAACAGAAAGGAATTTACCCTGTACCTTCCCCATGCTGTAAAACTGTTCTCTGTCTTCAGTGCTGTCTGACAGCAGCTGTCTCATCTCTCTCTCTCTCTTCTCCCTCTCCTTTCTCAGTTACCCCTGTAAAGCCATGCCCCCAGCCAGACACCCAGTCTGATTTGCTCTCCTCTTTCCGGGGGTGTTGTTTTTCATGCACAGCCTGAAGCAGTTGGGGGACATGAGCCTGGAGGTTGGAAAATCGATCCTCTGGCAGAGTTTGTGCAAGGTTAATGCATGAAATCTCTCCCTTCTCCTTCACGACAGGTTTGTTTTCCGAAGAAACCTTCTTGCAAGGTAAATAAGCCCTCTAAGGTTTGCTTTCCCATCAAAGGGTATTTATGTATCAGGAAGTTTCTGCTTTGCCTTGGAGTTCAACATCAGCCTCTTGTGCAAACAAGACGACTTGACCATTTCCATCTGCTCTGCTACAGCTTTCCCTTGTTTTTCCCTCTTACAAAATTAGCTCTTTGGGAACCGTTGTGTTTTATGGCTTCCCCAATAATTCACTGCTGGATCTGCTGTTTTCTCTTGTGTTTCATCAACGACTTCATTGCCAAATTGGCATTGCAGCAGTTCCCCTGGCTCCCAGCAAGTTCTGTGGCAGGAGGTGAATGGTAAATGGTACCTTTCTGGTTGCACAACTCAGGTGTGAGACTGGTGCATAAGTCTGTCCCTCAGTTACAGGGCAGCAGTGAATTAAGTAGGGCTTTTCCTGTGCTAAATTCAAGTGAAATTTGCAGCTGAAGGTGAGGGATTCTTGGGTTGTGATACTTCTGAGCCACTCCCCAGCACTGCAAGCTCTGCTTTGGTACAGAATGAGATCCATGGTGTGTGTTTGTGGCCTGGACAGAGGAGCAAATTTTTAATTTCTGGCTGGGATCCTTCTACTCCTACTGTGCTGGCTGAATCACCCCCTTGATGGAGGGCATGGTGAGGAGGGGCTGGGGGATAGAGTCCCAGGCCAGTGCATGGTGTCTTTTTGGGATGCTGCTCACCCCTCAACTGCCTTTTCTAGTCTCAGGAGTGCCAGCACCTTCTGCCACTGCTGTTTTTGGAGGAGGCCAACATTTGCTGTGTTGAAAGCATCTTCTGCCATCATCCTTGATCACCCTTTGACTGCCTGTGAGCATAAACTGACAGTTGTGTGAATGTCTTGGGAGGGTTCCCCTTCTCTGAGTTGCAGGGGATCAACATTCCCACAGGATCATGACACTGGTAACCAGTTGCTGATGGCAGGAAAGCAGCATTTCCTCCCAGCAGTTTTAGGGATTTTCCAATTTGTGCTGTGCTGCAGAGGGACCCCATTGCACTTGGGGTATAAGGTGCTAAAAGAGGACTTTCCTCAGCCTTGTGCATGTGAGCAAAGTGTTTGGTTTGGGTGCTTTCTTTTCCACTCTGAACTTGGGATAGGAGCTGTGCAAGGTGACAGATTTTCTTCATGTTTGTGTGCTGGCATCCATCTGGATGCTGGGATCCTCCTGGAGCCTGGAATTCTCTTTAGTCACGGGAGTTAAATAGATCTGTTCTAGCAATCTGAGCATGAAGCTCCCCTCCTTGTACAGATGGGGCTGAAGCTCACAATGGCTCCTATCTGCATATCAAAACCCTGGACATATGGACAGAGTTCTCCTGCACACCCACTGCCTTCTTTGGCTCTTTCACAGGGGGGGTCTCATCCTATAATCTTAATGTGCTCTTAAACCAGGGAGGACTATTTCTAGCTTTTTTTCGGCCATGTGAAGAATGAAGGCCCAGCAGATGTCCTGGCTGTTTGTGTTCAGTTTCAGCTCCACACCTCCCAGGATGCAGGCACCCTGTGCACAGCACAGAAGAGATCCCAGCACATCGCTGAATAATTAAGGAGAATTTGGCTCAGCTTGTCACCAGGGAGAGGATGTGAATTGAAGACTGCAGAGAAAGCATCCACACCTCATCCAAGCCCAAGGGCTTACTGGAGGTTTCAAAATCCCCAGCTGGCAGGGAAAATCTCAATGAAATGGAGCCAGTGCAAAGCCGACAGGAGACACCTACCCCAGCCCAGGCTGTCCTTGCTGGCCTGTGGTCTACTATTAGAGCAGGGGATTTGTATGACATAATGATGTGGTTGTCGGGACAGATAGAAAAGGGAAGCATGCAAAGCAAAACCTCTGGAGGTCCCATCAAGCTCTGAACAACAAGTGATTTGTTGCTGTAATGCAAGTTGCCAGCTTTGGTGACTCACTTGGCTTGCTGTGGCTTGATCTCACATCTGGCTGGCAGTGGGTGGTTCTTGGTACCCTCCAAAGTGAGAAATTCTCCCCTTTGCTAACAGAAGACACAAAACATGCTGCCCTCCTCCTCGACAGTAGTCAGACATCCACACACTCATTCTTCATGCCTTCTGTGTTCTCAGTGCTGCGTGAGTTACACTCAGCCTACATGACCTCTTTCAAACTTTAGATGTTTGATGCCTCTGTAGCAAGGAGGAGCAGATTCCAGTTGTCTGAGGCTGGAGACCAGAAACAGTGGCCCAAGCAGACTTCAGCTTGCAGTTTGTGTTTATGACTGGTAAAGCATCAGAAAGGAGGGAGGATAATACTCACTGAGGCAGTGAAAGCAGCATCTGTTCACGTTCTGGCAAGAAGGGGTTGTGAGCAGAATTTCATTGACAAAAAAGCGCTTTGAAATGAGTGCACAAAGCTGGTGAAAGATGGGCAGTGCTGCAGATGTGAAGAGGCTGGGTAGCAGCAAAGGCTAACACTACAAGCTCTGTTTTTACTTGGGAGCCAACTCAGCCTTTGTTGAATTTTTAAACATTGAGAAAATCCTCTTGGTGGGATGGAAAAAAATACGAGGAGAACAATATCTGCAGAATTTTACCTCAGGATGCAAAGTTGTGTGCAGCTTGTGGAGCAGAAAGGAAAAACTGAGGGAAAAGTGCACTTTGGCTGTTGGGAGTTTTCCTGCAGCTGCAAGATGGGGAGGCAGAAGGGGGTGAGATCTCAGACAGTTGCTGCCCAGCTTCCTAGGAAGTTATTTAATACATACATGCACTTATACACCTATGTGTGTTATATAGATGTGTGTATCTGTATATAGATACATGATGAGACTGGCATGGGCTGCTCTGTGGAAGCTCTGAGCTGTACTGAGGTAGAGAGTTATTTATTGTGCCTTGCTGTGATTCATGAGTTGAGTCAGCCTCTTCCTAATGGGGCTACCTTTGGTGTTGCTTGGCAGTTGTAGCAGCTCTGGAAAAGAAGGGTAAGCACGCGTCCCACACGCCAGCTCTGGCACAACCTGCCACGTTTGCCCTTTGGGTCCTCGTGCTGTCGTCAAGAGAGCAGAAATCATGTGCAATCCTATTTTATCCAATTATATTCTCCTGTAATTAGACTCTGCTGGACTTGTCAAGCCTGACTGCCCAGAGGAGAAAATAAGGGATTTTTTTGAGCTCTCTTCGTGCTCACCCAGAAGGCTGCTGCGAAAGGATTTCCAAGCACGTTGCTTTAATGAGTGCCCTTTGATGATGCTTGGGCTGTGGTGTGCTGACATCAACCCAGAGCCGTGCTACTTCCCTCACCCCTTGCCCTTTTCCTCTGCCCAGTATCTACCTTTTCTGCCCTATCCAAGGAGTGTGTAGCATGTGCTTTCTCCTCCTCCTTTGCCCTTCCATGGTGTTTGTACAGCACCTGGCACCTGGTAACAGGGAGAAATGCAAATACAGAATGTAATATTTGCCTTCCTTAGCAGCTAGTTTTAGGCAAACTGGTGATTTTAGTGAACTTTTCTCCCTTGGAGACAGGAGAAGAGGCTTTGTGTACTACACAGCAATTCAGAAAGGATTGGGCTTTCTGTTTCAGCAGTCTTTTCTTCCATGTTTGAAGCTGAATGTTTACTAGCTACATCCCACGTAGGACATGGTTTTGATTAGTTTGGTTTCTGCTGTTAATGAATCCCAGGCAGGGCTTCAGATGCAGTTTGGAAAAATTGAATGCTACAGGGTAGGGAAAAGGGGTAACAGTGAACCTCAGAAAGAAGAGATGGCTTCAAACTTGGTGGCTTTGCTGAAATGCTTGTGCTCTGAAATTACATGGTTTCTAGGTCCAAGTGCCTGCTCATAGAGCTGCAAATCTTGCAAGAAATGAGCATTAGCTTTGGCTTTTAGGGATGTCATGTCTAGGAGAGATCACTGTTTGCTCCAGAGCTCTTTTGTGTGTTGAGTGGTTGCTTGCTTTGAATAGCATTAAAACTTGGGGTCTGTTGGGATGTTTTCTCTCCCAGTCTTTATGCACTGTGAACGAGCTGGCCTCTGCCCAGTCAGAGTGTTCTCTGCACACTTCAGTAGTTCTCATGTGAAGCGAGGCCCCTTCCCCCTCTCCCTCATCTCTGGTTACCAGGACTTCTCAATCTGTTATTTAGGCAAGCAGCATTTGCTTGTGATTAGCCAGAGCTGAGATGATGCTCTCAAGTGTTGGTGGCCCTGCCTTGGTCCAGCCATAGAGGATGGTAACATACAGCCAGGATGTGGACCCCCTTTGTATGGATGGGAAGGTAGGATGAGGTCTGTTTTTAACCAATTAATTGACTTATTGGGAAAAATCCTGAAAGTTTAGTTCTTTCCCTGTTCCTTTCTCCCTGCTCTTCATGGGTGGTATAATAGGTTAATGAGGAAAGCCCAAAACAGATCCAAGCAAGGGGAGAGCTGGCTGCTCTCTGATATATTTGCTTAGTCTGCGTGTTAGAGAAGCAGATGTGGCACTGTTTTCCAGCTGACAGTTTGCCTGATGGTAAGGTTTTAGGCTGCATAATTTTGCTTTCAATGTATTTTGATGTAAAATGGTTCTTTGTTTGAGGCTTTTCTGAGCTGTCAGCATTCAAGGCAATCTCCAGCCACAGGTCCCTGTTGAAAGTACGCATAGAGCAGGCTGTGACAAGGGACATTAGAGCTGTGAGCAGGAGTCAGTTCTCAAAGCAGCCTTAAAGCCGCGTTGGACTTCAGAAGAAATAAGCCCAAATGGGAATCTGTAATGAGAGGAGCACATCTGGGAGCAGGCTTTTTTGTGCAAGAGAGGGGCATTTACTTTGCACTTGTGTTCTGGTAAGTGCCCTGTCACTGTTTGAATGCTGTCTCAGCTCTGTAGGGTTCAGTGTCAAGACCTTGCAGAGCCATAGAGTGGGAGTCAGTGCCTGTATGGCCCCGTGTGGGGCTGTAGGGAAGGGCTTGGTTCAGCTCCCAGTGGTACCTGGGGGGCTTTGACCTGTTCTGGCCACTCCAGTTTTGCTTCAGGCTGACCTCACCTTGCTCTCCAAACTCATGTCTGAAGTTAAGAGCACTTAAAAGTGGTGGTGAGAGGAGCTCTTGTTAAATGGGAAGTTGTGCAGTTGTTTTGTGCCAGAGAGTTGTGGGATTAGTTATGTCCCACTAACAAAGAGCTGAGTGGAGCACAGCTTGGATACAGGAGCTGCACGCAAACTGCATCAGGCTTTGCTTGATTATGTTGGTTTCTTTTTCACTGTTCTTGGCAATGTTCCCAGCTATTCTGCTGCCTCCCCTGCTCTATGTTGTAGCAAATAGGGGAGTTGGGGGGTTTGCAGCCCTGAGACATAACCATAGGAGAGTATGGGACTTGGTTTGTCTTGTTGCTGTGCTTTGATCATCATACCCACAGCTGTATTGTTGCTCCTATCAGGCATAGTCTTGGTTTTTCATCACCCCCATCTCAGCTCCCCTGTGCAGTCACTTCAGATTGAGAAGAAAACCTTCTAGCAGCAGTAGTTGAAGTGGATGATGTGATTGGAGAAAGCCTTGGTGGCCAGTTAGCATGTTACCAGGAAGGCTGTAGGGTGTGGAGGGATGCTTCCATTGTGCTGGGGACAAAGCTGAGCTATTCACTGGGCTGCTACAAGCACTGGGGATGGAAGAATTGTCACTGAGATTTAGAGTCACTTCTGTGCAGTCCTTGGAGTCCTTGCCAAGAACAGACAGATCCCATATGAAGATGAGAGGTGGTGGGTCTGCCTCCCTGTGTTTTTACAATTCTGTGTCCTATGGCCACATGCAGATCTACAGAGCTTCCTAGAAATAAAAGAAGCTTATTTTCTCTCTCTTTCCCCCATCTGTGCATGGAAGTGAGGTCCCCAGCCCCAGAAGAGACCTTTACAGGATGCTGTCTTCCCAGTTGGTCTCTGTGAAGACCAGGCAGCCCTATTGGCTGTGCCTCTCCTGCATGTCACTCTCTGCACCCTCTTTCAGAGTCCTGTGTGCCTTTTCAGCTCAGCCTTTCCTGTCAACAAACAAAAGGGAGGCCACATGCAGCCCTTGGCCAGGATCATGCAGCCATAGAGGTGAGCCATGCCCTTAACCCACACTGCCAGCCAGCCCTTGCTCAGGGCAGAGCTGGAAGAGGCTGGTGTTGGTTCCCATACAGCTGGAGGGAGCAGCTCAAAAAAATGACAGCAAAATAGGCCATCTGTCACTGTCATGTGAGTCTGCTGGGCTGTGCTGCACTCACTCAGCATTTCACCTTGCCTTGATGGCCTTCTGCCTCTAAGGAATAAAAGACCTTCCACATCACACATAAATGCAGATTCATGCCATGGTTTGCCATGTCCTCTCCCTCTGCACATGTCTCATCCCTCCCAGCAGTGGGCAATTCCAGAGCATAAAGCCTGGATGGGGAGAAAGGCAGGTGAGGGGTCTGTTGTGCACTAGGCAGGAGGATGGGAGGAGAAGGGGCTGCTGCTCCTTTGGTTGCCCCATGCCATGGATGCTTTGGGGCTGTTTGAGAAGTGTTTCTGAAACAGCTCCTTGCTCCAGATGAGTAATGGGGCTGGCTGCACGCACAACATGCAGCTGCAGCTCAGAAAGGCAATGCTGGATGGCTGTGGGAGCTCCTGTGACATCTGTCCCTGGAGTGACTGCTCAGCCTGTAGGCTGCCCCTCATGTGCTAGCATTCACATCTACCAGTGTTTAGCTCTCTATTTCCTCATCCAGGGACTAAGAACCATGCAAATGAAGTGCTTCCTGAACTTTCTACCTCTGTTACCAGCAAAGAGTGAGCCCAGCACCTGATCTCTTTGAGCCCCACGTCCCTGATGAGGATGCAGTCTCTGCTTCATGACTGTGTAAAGCTTGCCTAGATTTTCTTGGTGCCTGAGGCTCTATTCTTCATGAAAACAAGTACCTTGAGGTGTGTGAGCGGAGGCTGTCACAGCAAGGGAGTTCAGCAGGTGAAAAATGGTTTAAGGCTTGTCACTTTGTTCCTGGCACTAGGCTTGAGTGTTCCTTTTCTGCAGAAACAGCAGGTATGCAGGGCCTGAGAGGTCAAGTGCTAGAGAGGGTCTGAGTTACTTCAAGGACAGCCTGTGATGTTTCTGCACATCCTCTGGTCTGGGCAGTTGGTGGAAGGTACCAGCCAGACTTCTACTGGATGTTTTTTCCCTGTTTTGTGCATCTTAACAGTGAAGACACAAGTTATTTGTTGAGAAGTGAAGTTCTTCACTTACCTTATTCACTTTGTAGATAATCCTTGTCATCATCCCTGCTTTGTAGTGTAAGCAGTGACTTATGAGCCTGACTAATTGAGATGTTGGCCTTTCACTTTTACTGAAGACAGGTCTAGTTACATGGTAGGTACTTCCCTAGTCCCCTTCTTGCCCTGCTGGTGAGTTGTTCTTGCCTTGCCATCTGTCACATTGCACCACATTTTACCCCTCTCCTTTTATTTGACTGATCTGGCAGAGCTGTTTCAGCAAGGCCAGCACAAGCACCACTGCCAGAGTTAAGCCCCATGAAACTGCTTCCAGCATTCCTGGAGTGTTAGGAATAAACTGCTGAGCTTAATATTCAACTAACCAGCATGAGCACGTAGTGCAGGAGCAGGCAGGGCACAGCACAACACACTGCTTGGCTGCCTACAGGCATGGAAGGTGCTCAAAGCTGTGATGGGGTTTGCATGATCTCAAATTCCTACTTGCTACAAGGATGGGGCAGAGCACTTGGGAGGATCCAAAGAGCACAGATCTGATCAGAGTTCTGGCCCTCTAACGTGTGATCAGCTCCAAAGAAATGGCACATGGAGCAGCAGTCCCATTCCCTGCACTTTGCTGGTGCTCCTAGACCTCATCCTGTGTGGTAGTGGTGGGAATGGCTGGGCAAAAGAGGGGTTGAGTTCCAGGTCCCATACCGGGCACGGTTATGCTGAAGTGTGAATTCCTACACTTTAGGCAACAGCTTCTCCTGGGTCCCTCTGCCCGGGGAGGACAGTGGCACCCAGCAGCGTGAGTGAGCAATGTCAGAGGGACCTGGTGGGGTGGTGGAGCTGTGGCAGAGCAGCCAGCACAGCTGAAGCCTCTGCATAAGGACCTGTTTGTTTTGCTGAATGAACTGTTAAGCACCATTGACAACAACAGCCCCTCCCCGCCTTCTCTCACACTCGAGGAACTGTGGTGGCCACACACTGATCCTTTCTCTTGTCTCGCCCTTTAGACGCCGAATTAAGGTTGTTCTTCCCCGAATCCTTCTGACTGGCTGCTGCCTTTTGTTCCCTCTGCAGGCATACGAGTGGGCCTTGGAAGGGATGCGACACCTTGCCTGCATCAGCATGGAGGACTGCAGCTCTGCCGAGCACTGTGCTGGTGTCATCAAGTGCCTGGAGAGTTACAAGGGACAGCACCCGGACATCAGCGATGCCCGGTTCCAGGAGATGAAGGAGCTGGCCTGCGAGCTGAAGAGTGACAAGGGACTCAAGCAGTGGAAATTTGCCTGGTCCAAATGCCAGGAGACCAAGCTGGTGTTTGAAAAGAAACTGGAAGCAGCCTTGAGAACACGGAGGTCTCTGGTGTCAGACTGTAAAGCAGCTGTGGGGGAGCAGCCCCAGGCTGGCAGTGAGGCTGGCAGTCTGCCCCAGAGGAGGCACTCCGAGGGGACCAGCTCTGGGCCACACTGGGACAGGACTTACAGTGCATCTCACTGCTACAACAGACCCAACTGCTTTCCGGGGTGGATGAAAGAGAAAGCTCCCTCACCAACCCTGAGCTGCTCTGGGGATGGTGGTGCTGGGGAAGACTTTACCTGCCAAGCTGCTCTCAGCCCCACTCCTCACTTGAGCAAAGGTTCTTTTGCCAGCGGAGCCTCCAAGTCTCCAAAGCTGCCTGAAGAAAAGCCAAGCCTGGAGAGCATATTAGAAAACCTAGAGGTGAAGCCATCCTGCACATCCACCCCATCCTCTGGGAAGCTGCCTCCCAGGAGGATGCTGCGGAAGGCACAAAGCTTTGACCTCCCCTGTGGAGAGAGCCTGTGGTCGGGCTGTCAGAGGACACTGAGCGAGCCGGCCCGGTACGGCAACACCGGCGTCTTCATCAAGGGGCTGGAGGTGAGCAGCACAGAGCTGCTGGACAGGAACTTTGCTCTGCGGCAGCAGCCTGGCTACAGCTGGGCTGGGGACTGCCTGTCCGACACACAGAGGGGCTGCCTCTCTGTCTCAGATGCCAAGAGCTGGGGCAGGTAAGTGGCTGTGGCACTTAGTGTGACGTTTGCCAGGCTGGACAAGACACTGAGCAGCCTGATCTAGTGAGAGGTGTCCCTGCCTGTGGCATGGGGGTTGGAACTTGATGGTCTTTAAGATCCCTTCCAACCAAAACTATTCTGTGATTAGTGCTCTGCTCCCAGGGTGGTTAAAAGGCAGCCAGCGAAAGTGTGAAAAGCTCCGTGGTGACAGTTAGTTTGGCAATGAGCACAGGGTGGGTGGAGGTGTATAGCCCCAGCTTGCCTAGCACAGGGTTGTCCCTGCACAGACTGGAGCCTGCCTCTGGGCAGAGGCAGGGAAATGGGATTTCTTGTTCTTCCCTTATAGCATGGCTCTTCCATAGGAGGGAAAGAGGAGTTCTCAAGCAGAATGGGGAGTCTGAACATTGCTGGAAGTTTGCAGGAACATAGTATGCAAACCTATGCTGTAGGAGAGCACTTTAAGATCCCTTCTGCAGGGGTGCTGTACCCAGACTAGTAGGGAAACACTTCAGTACAGCTTCACGGGAAGAGGGTGCTTGTATTTGCCCTTTGGGGATGAGATCTCTTGGGGTGGTCAACATCTGGCTTTTGTTCTCTTCCTTCTTTATCCTTAAGGATCTCAAATGAACTTTGTAGTACTACAAGGTACCTAGGCTATGGAGAGTAAAGGGCTGTTCTTGAAAGGGGATCACCAGGCAGGGCTTTCAGCTGTTCTCATTGGAGAAGATTTAAAAACCAATAAAACTTAAAGTAGTAGCAGAGGTTTGAAACTTAGTGCTGAGTGCAGAGGAAGCATAGGGCTCCTCAACTGTTTCTGCTGTGATTGGGATAACTGGGGAGGGTAAAATCCTCTGAAAGGGGTCTCTGACAGCCCAGTGGGTGTCAGGAAAGCATGTGGCAAGGTATAAACCCCAGCAGGTAGGAGCCCAACTGCTTTGCTTCTGCAAAGAGCTGTGGGGCAGCTCTCCTGTCCATGGACACGGGGGCAGTCAGGATGCTCGTGTTGTGACAAACCAGAGGAGTTTGCTGTGGGGAGAGCTGAGCAGGGCAGGCAGGCGTTGGACAAGTTCTGTTTGGTGGTACACTGCCTCGCAGTGGAAACTTCGGGTACTTAAGAGCGATCCTTTCAGAGAGACGTAGAGGAACTGCTCTTTGGAAATGGAAGTTACACAATGTTGGTTTCTCACTCTCATTTTTACTGGGATAAGCCCAGCAGCACCTGGGTCCAGAGCTGGTGTTCTCTCAGGGTTAGCATTGCATCCCACGGCATCCAGTCATCAGGCTCCTCACACAAGTTACTGTGACTTCTGCTGTCCCTGTTATTTCAGGGTTGCAGGGCAAGCAGAGAAGGGGCTGGATGGGCCTAGAGATGTCCACAACCTCTCCAGTATCTCACCACCCTCACTGTAAAGAATTTCTTTCTTATATATCCAGCCTGAATCTACCCCCTTCCAATTTGCATCCATTATTTCTAGTCCTCCCATCACATATCCTATTAAAAAGTCCTACCCCTGCCTTTCTGTGGGCCCCCTTCAGGTATTGATAAGTTACTCTGAGGTACCCCCAGAGCCTTCTCTTCTCCAAGCTGAACAACCCCAACTCCTTCAGCCTGTCTTCATAAGGGAGTAGCTCCAGCTCTTTGATCATCTTTGTGGCCTCCTCTGGACCTGCTCCAACAGCTCAATGTCCTTCTTATGTTGAGGACTCCAAAACTGGACACAGTAACTCCAGGTCGGGTCTCACCAAAGCTGAGTAGAGGGGCAAAATCACCTCTCTTGACCTGCTGGATGGATCCTCTTGATGTCACAAGCTTTGTGAGTGCTCTGGTTCAAGCTGTCAAGACCAGCTGTAAACCTGAGCTTGGATAGTCCTGAGGGATAATAAAATCGCCTTCCACAGGGATTCTAGAGCTTTGCAGGCACCCTGAGTGCTGTAGCCCTGCTGCAGACCGGGTCCCTTCAAGGCTGTGTGTTCCCCCTTGCAGCAAGCTGCGGCACATCATCGATGAGATGGTGACCACGGAGCGGGAGTACGTGAGGTCACTTTGCTACATCAT
Source organism: Turnix velox (assembly GCA_013400935.1). Classification (NCBI taxonomy): domain Eukaryota; kingdom Metazoa; phylum Chordata; class Aves; order Charadriiformes; family Turnicidae; genus Turnix; species Turnix velox. The sequence goes on along the minus strand of VZTY01023931.1, from coordinate 9,545 downwards.
CGACAGCTACTTCCCGGAGATGGAGCGCCTTGACCTCCCCCAGGACCTGCGTGGCAAACGCAGCGTCATTTTTGGGAACCTGGAGAAACTCTACGATTTCCACAGCCAGTACTTCCTGCGGGAGCTGGAGAGCTGCTGCAACCACCCCCTGCGGGTCAGCCACTGCTTCCTCCGACACGTAAGGCGGCAGCACCTTCCCCCTGCGGCTGAGCTCCTCTGCACTCAGGCTTGGGCCCTGGTCCCATTTTGCCTGTTAGTGGGCTGGGATTCTTTTCGGGAGGGGGAAAACTACCCTGTGCTGGGTTGGTTTGTCCCCTGCCAGCTCAAATGCTAGATTGGGCTGGGGTGTCTCTCTGAGGCAGAGCTCGAGGCAACAGGTGATACTCTTGACCTTTCTTGTTGCCAGGGAAGCAAAATGTCTGCTCTCTAAAGCCCACCTGCTCCTGTGGGGGCATCCCTTGCCCTGTGGTGTCGGGGTGGAATGATTTCCGTAAGTGAGAAGTATGTGAGATTTCCATAACTGAGAAGTAGGGATCTGCTGCCCTTCTTGAAAAGGGAGAAGCAGGGGACACTGGTCCCATCCCTGTGCATTTTGCTGCTACTGGTAACTGTTGGGGGATGTAAAGGACAATGGCATCAGGACTGTGGATTGAAAACTCCTTAAGAGCAGGAGAACAAGAACATTCCCTGCCTCTTAATAAACTTGAAGCAAAATTTTTCCTGTCATAGGAGGCTCTGGTGCAGCCTGGGAGAGGCAGAAGTACTGAAGTAACCAATGCAAGGGTATTCTTGTCACTGTGTCCTGGGTGTGTGGTGGCCTCACGTGGGGATCTCTTTTACAGAAAGACCAGTTTGGGATGTATGCATTGTACAGCAAGAACAAGCCAAAGTCAGACTCACTGCTGGCCAGCCATGGCAATACTTTCTTTAAGGTAAATTCTCTTGCCTTGTATTGTCATTACTTTTGGTGTTTGGATGATGGATCTGCTTAAGTAAGCCAAACTTTCCTGCTTGAGGCATACTCAGCACTCCCTGGGACATGCTCTCTGCTTTTCTGGGACAGAGCTTCGTGTGTGGGAGGGCAGGGGCAGAGATGCAATGAATGCTTTGGAAAGAAGCCCAGCACACATTAGTCCTGTAGCCTTGGGTTTCCTACATAGCCAACAGAGCATTCCAGTCAGGAAAGCTGCAGGTGCTGGTGGCTGCCTGGGGACAAAGGGCTTTCTGCAGGAAGCTTCAGTCTTCACTCTTTGCTGCATTTCTCAGCTCAAGCAGGTGCAGCTTGGAGACAAGATGGACCTGGCCTCCTACCTTCTGAAGCCCATCCAGCGGATGAGCAAATATGCCCTGCTCCTGAAGGATCTGATCAAGGAGTGCAGCGAGGCACAGGAGCAGGAGCTGGGTTATCTCCGTGCAGCTGAGGAGATGGTGAAGTTTCAGCTCCGACATGGAAATGACTTGCTGGCCATGGATGCAATCCGTGACTGTGATGTACGTGCCAGTGTCTTTCCCTGCCCAAAGTAGGGAGCAGAGCCACACTTCTTCCCCTTTTCTACACCCGGGCTCTTTGGATTGCAGGGTGACCATCCCCCCAAATTGTCACAGTGATCAGGGTGCCATCTGCCAGTAGGGGAACTACTGAGACAGAGAGTCTCCTTGAGCTGTTAGCACAGACAGCCTGATGCTGTTGTTGAGCTGCTTGTCATTAACATGCTCCTAAGTGATTTCTGGTGATGTGAGGCAGCCTGGCAGCCCTTGTAGATGGCATCCTACAGATCTTCTTATCACAGAATCATTTGGGTTTGACCTTAAATATCATCTAGTTCCACCCCCCCTGCCATGGGCAGGGACACCCTTCTGTTTCTCTCGAGCTGGTCGTAAGAGAATCAGGCAATTTGAAAGAACAAATTCAAATTGGTGCTGATGCCAAGGGTAGGCCAAAATCTGCTAGATGGAACTTGGAGAAGGAAAACCACAGGGCTCAGGGTGGGGGAAGATGGGTCTTGGGCAGGGTGAACTGAGGGCCTGGGCATCTGACCCAGATGTGCTGCTGGCAGTTTGATGGAACTTCTTTCCTTTTCAGCTCTCTTCTTTGCCCAAGAGAAAGCTGTGGCTGCTACCCAGGTGCCACTCTAGAGGTTTGTCACAATGTGCACAGTGTGACAGGAGAGGGTCCTGTGTGGGTTGTGCCTAGGAGAAAGGTGAAGCTTTCCCCTGAGATCTGAATCAGTTGTTTCCACCTGTGTGACCTCTGTAAATGTCAGACAGCCCTGTTCTTCAGCAGGGCTTCTCACATCACTGGTCACTGCCTCTTCCCCACCTGGGCCACAGCCATATGGAACCATGGTCTCCATGTCTGCTCTGGGGTTGCCTGGAGCTGGTCCTGCTGAGATCTTAGCAAGATGTTCTCTGTGTCCAGGTGAACCTGAAGGAGCAGGGGCAGCTGGTGCGACAGGACGAGTTCACCATCTGGCTGGGCCGTAGGAGGAGCCAGCGACATGTCTTCCTCTTTGAGGACCTGATCCTATTCAGCAAGCCCAAGAGGATTGAGGGTGGCTTTGATGTGTACATCTACAAACGCTCCTTCAAGGTAAGGACAGCCCTGCAGCTTCTTCTTACACAGGAGGTGTCCATGGCTGGTTTTACTATGGAAAAGGGGGAGCAGAAGCACCTTCAGGAGAAGTGTTTCTCCCACCATTGCTGTGCTTTCTCCAGGCCACACAGTGAAACCAAAATGGAATAGTTGGAATCATGGAATGCTTTAGGTTGGAAGGGACCTTCAAGATCATCTAGTTCTAATCCCACTGCCATGGACAGGGACACCTCCCACTACACCAGGTTGCTCAGTGCCTCATCCAGCCTGGCCTTAAACACTTCCAGGGATTGAGGGGGCATCCACAACCTCTCTGGACAACCCGAGCCAGTGTTTCCTCACCCTCATGGGGAAGAACTTCTTCCTCATGTCTCATCTAACCCTGCCCTGCTCTAGTTTCAAACCACTGTCCCTCATCCTGTGGCTGCAGACCCCATCCAAGAGTCTTCCTCTATCCTGTAGCCCCTTGGAGGTCACTGGAGTGTTTCATAGAATGGGTTGGAAGGGACCTTCAGGATCATCTAATTCCAACCTCCCTGCCATGTACTTCACACATTAATGCCTGGACCCCATCTGTGCTGTGAGATACAGGGCTGAAGTTGTCTGAGGGACGCAGAGCAGGAGGGAAAGACTCTTTGTGTGTGTGTGTGGGGTGGGGGGAGATGGTGCTGACTCTGGATGAAGCAGTGGCAATTACCTGACCTGTCTCTTCTCAGCCATGTCCATATCATACCTGCTCCTGTCTGGACCCTCAGGCTTCTTTCTATCAGGTCTGGTGAGCTGGGGCTAACTGTGGCACAGGACACAGGCAGAGTTTACCCTTCCTGCTCCCGGTGGAGCCCCAGCTGATGCTTTGCTCTTCCTTTTTGTGCCAGACTGCAGACATTGGTCTGACAGAGAACTCTGGGGACAGTGGCCTCCGCTTCGAAATCTGGTTCCGCCGGCGAAAGTCCAGTGACACCTACATCCTCCAGGCCAGCTCAGCTGAGACTAAGCAGGCCTGGACCAGTGACATTGCCAAGATCCTGTGGCAGCAGGCAGCCCGAAATAAAGGTGGGATTCCTTCCCAGGGCGTCTGTGCCGCGAAAGGTGCGGGAGCCCTGTTCAGCTCGTGCTGTCCTGACTAGGTTTGGAGCCTGTTTCCTGGCAGCTCTGTGCCAGCTTGCAGCCTCAGCAGCATGTGCTGGGCTTGGCTGGCCATGTCCCTTCCCTGCCCCTCATCACCAGTCCCAGCTGTGTGTGGCTTTTAGACTTCCACCTGGATGCCATGAGAGTAAAGGGGAGATACTCCCACAGGGTTCCTTGCCCTGTAGGTGTGGGCTGTGCTGCTGAATGGCTCCCTCTTCTCTCCACTGCTGGAGTGGCAGCTCTCTGGCCCAGGCTCTCCTCTCTCCCCCAGGCTTCCCGCTTGGCAGGACTTTTATGTGCAGCATGGCACTGAGCTGTTTGGCTGTGACAGGGCATGATGGCTTGTCTGGGGAGGCTCCTCAGCACTGAGGAGCAAGGAGAGAGCAGATCTAACCTCAGTAGTTGAGGAGCTTGCTATGGCCTGGGGCTGCAATAGCATTCATGGGGTGGGTTGGAGCAGGCTCACCATGTGACTGTGGGTCTCTCCCTCTCCAGAAATCCGTATGCAGGAGATGGTGTCCATGGGTGTGGGCAACAAGCCATTTCTGGATATCAAGCCCAGCGAGGCAGCTATCAATGACCGTGCTATCGATTACATCATGAAAGGCAGAGGTCAGTGCCAGCCATGTCTGCCCCCTTGCTCCACATGGAGCAGGGCTGGTGCTCAGGGGATTTTTGGTGTGTTTTCTGACAGGGGCCAGGACCAGAGCATCAATCGCCGTGTCTCTGTTTGACCATTCCAACCCATACAAGAGGTCACAGGCTCAGCTCTCTGCTGGTGGCACCCCTGCTGCCTACGGCCCTTCCTCCTCCTCACTCCTGGGACCCCTCAACCTCCACATGTACTTGGACCAGGCTCTGCTGCCCGGTGTCCTGACCCCCAGCCGTCCCTTTGACGTCAGCACCTGCATTGAGGAAGATGAACTGGAGCATGAGACGAGCAGCCAGCCCTCACTGAGTATGTCTGAGCTCTCACTGTTCCACGGGGCACCCCGGGATGTGTGGACTCTTCTCAACACCTTGTTCCCCACTGTGCCATCATGGTAGCCTCTGCCCCACAGCCAAACTGGTGCAAGGAGGGCTCTGTCCTCTTACACCAGCTCTCCCTCAGCTCTCATGGAGGGAGTTAGTAAAGAGCCCAACCATCCCCAGGGCTGGTGTGGTGCCCTGAGGCTGTGTGGCCTTGGAGACCAGTGCTCCTGTCTCTGCCTGCCCCTCTGGTGTGAGGCATTCTGTCTCTTGTTCTGGTCAGCCACATCTTGGGCCCCTTTGGCTTCCCCAGTGTGACCTTTGCTGGCCACTCTCTTCCTACATAATTCCCTACACCTTCTGTAGGTTATTTTGCCTGTGGCTTTAAAGAGGCCCAGACAGGAGTGTGGCTTGTCTGTGGGCTTGTGTGACCAGTGTCTCTGTAAACAGATCCCTTAAGTGTGTGTAGCACAGGTCATGGAGGCAAAATTTGTGGTCATCAGAGTGTCTGTTCTCTCTTCCCTCAGCAACAGAGAGCTCAGAGTCGTCACACTGCATGTCAGGCAGTGGCTCCAGTGGCTCTGACAGTGGCTGTGTCTCCAGCATCCCACTAGAAAGCTTCTGTGAAGACGTGGGCTCACCCCCTTACATGCCCCTGGGCTCACAGCACGGCTCTGCTATGGAGGAGAAACCCCGGTTCCCAAACAGCCAGTACATTTCTGCAGTAAGTGCAAACAGCCAAAACATCCTCTGCACTTTGCCTGCTCCTGAAACTGCCTCCCCAGTTCAAGCCTCTGCCTCTCGTGGGGGGGCTAAAGATGGTGGTTTTGGGCTAGGAGTCACTGTGGGGAAGTGACCTCTCCTCCTGCAGAGACTCAGCCTCTTCTGGGGCAGGGGGAAGCCCCTCTGCTGTGAGAGCCACCTCTGCAGTGGCCACAGTCCCTGAGGAAGTGCACTGGAATGGACCTGACGTGCTGAGGGCTGTAATGCTGTTGTAGTCTGGGGCACAGAAGTCACCTCCTGGGATGGAGGGAGCTCTGCTGCAGATGCTGCTGAGCTTTCCTGGGAGGTTTGGACCTTTTTCAGGGAGTGATGAGGTGGAGGAGTGGGACTCTGTTGCTCTGAGATGTCGCTGTGTCTCCTCTTGTGTTTCTAAGCATAACTCAGCTGCTTCCCTTCCCACTAGATGATGTCCTGATGCTGTTGTCCTCTAACCCTGTGCTAATGCTGGCTTCTCTCCTCTGCAGAAAGCAGGCCAGGTCACCATAAGTCCCTCGACAATAGTGTGACCCCCTCTGCACGTGTATTCCGCCTAAAGAAGTGGAGTTGTTGTAAGTAGCCCCTGAAGGGGATTTTCCAGCAGCTCTGATCATTAGTCAGGTCTGTCAGCAGCTCTGAGTCGGGAGAACTTCACCCTCTGCTTCTCCACCAGAAGTTTTCCACACAACATTCCTGATGGATCTCTGGGGCTCTGATTCATGTGGTTAGAGAAGACCAGCTCCTACAGAGCCATTGCCTTAAGCAGCTGCTCTCCTGCCTCCTGGGTTTGGAGGAGCAGAAAGCAAAACAAGCAAAATGCCTTTCAGGTAGCTGAGGGTTGAGCACTACCTACTCATCAACCTCCAGATGAGCTTCTTCCCCCTGAATGCCACCCAGCTCTCTAACCACTAATCTGTTTCCTGTGGCTGGTTGCTGAAATCCTGCTCTTCCCTCATTCCTCTGAAGTGCCCTGGGCAATCCGTGGTGTTCTGGTTCCTTTCAACCTCCCAAGGAAATTGCACATCACCAGGCAGAGGAACCTGTTTGGGTTATGGTTGTCAGGATGTCTTGAGGGAGCTGCCAGATGTTGCTCCTGTACTTCTTGGTTTTCAGATGTGCAGAGGGGGAAAGTCACATCACACCCCCTCAAACCCACCCGTGTCTGCCTCAGCTCTTCCCTCCAGGTCCTTGGGATGGAGCACAAGGGGTGAGCAGGAGGGAGGCAGGGTTGGGGCTCCATGGTCACAAGGCACAGGGCTGTTAGAAGCAGATCCTTGGCTTGTTCTCTGCTGCTGCTGGAGTTCACAACCAGCCGAGGTTCTAATTTAGGAGCTTTCTTTTTGAGGGGGGGGTGATTTCACAGACAAGACCTTTGAAGAGGCCACAAAGCAGCAGGGTTTGACTCACCCTGGTGAATCCTGAGGCACAGACACCCTCCCTTTGGGGGGAGAGCCACGTGTCTCCTGTGAGCCTCTCCCAGTAAAACATCCTTTCCCCACCAAAATGCAGCTCTCACAAAGGCTGAGATTTTTTTATTTTTTTTTCAAGCATTTTTCAGAATTTTGCTGCTGGGGGGACCCTGCCACAGTCTAACCCATCCCATGGTGCTGTGTTCCAGGTTTGATTGCCATTTCAACTCTCACTGAAGACTCCAGCCCTCTGACCAGCAGGAGGAGAGTCTTCACCTAAGAAGAGATGGGATTCTTTTTGTTCCTTTATCCATAATTGGTCACTTTCAAACAGTCCAAACCCTGACCTCTGGCTGGGGACGAGTCTCTGGAAGGTTTCTGTCACCTCCATGTAGTAATAGCTCTGGTGTTGGATGGGACCTTGGGCGTTCAAGCCTTGTTAGCCCTATATTTATAAGTAATAAGAAACATAGCAGTTTGGGAAAAAAAAAGAAAAAAAAAAAAAAGTATTATTTTTAAAGCTATGAGCTGTACAGATTTTTGTTACGAGTGACTCTGTTACTATTTGTTCTGTAAGCTGCACATTTTATAAAAGTTTTTTTGGAAGGGCACAAAGAAAAAAAACTCAAGGTATTTAAGAAAAGTAGTGTAACTTTCTGTTTCGGGGTTATTATATTGACCTGGAGCTCGAGATTTAACGTCCTTCCTTATGTTCTAAATATTTCTATCATAGCAATAATTTATTTTCTTGGCTTAACACTTCTGTTTTAATAAAAGCAGTTTCATTGTTACGGTGAATTGTTTCTTCAGATGATTATTCCAGTGCCTCAGCCCTGAGCTTCTCTGTCTTAACCCTCTGTCATCTCTTCCCTGTGCAACTCCTGCACTAGTTAGCTGTCACCCTGTCCTGTCACAGGAGAGGGGGGACATCCCAGGGAGGTCACAGCAGCCAGCAGAGCCCTGAGGAGGAGGGAGCTGATTGCTGGAGGTCAGAAACTTTAAATGACCTAATTTCCTGCCTCTAATTTAAGCTGAAAGTCTCTCCCAGTTGCATCAGGGCTCAGTCATGCAGGGTCCTGGTGGCTGGGCTTTGGCTGCTGGCTTGGCCTCTGCCTCATCCCCTCTCCAGGTACCCCCATCTTTAGGTCGAGGAGCTTTGGAAGGTGGTGGCACCTGAAGTGGCCACAGTGGGCTGATGGTAATGCTGAGCCTTCAGTCCCCCTTGTCTGACTGCACAGTCCCCTGTTCCTGAGTGACATCCCTGCTCCCTGTGTGGCTGTGACCCCCCTCTCCCTCTTTGGAGAGGAGATTAAAATGAGCAATTTTGGAAACTGTGGTGACTTGCTGCTGAGTTCCTGTTTACTCCTGGTTTATAGAGGCTGTAAATGCAACTCCTGCAGCTGGGAGGGCAGCACTACCCCCCCTCAGCCTGCAGGAGATGGAGCAATCCTTAATTTATCTGCAGTTCTCCTTCCTGCAGCTCCTGTGGAATCTTGTTTGATAAGATAAAAGGATTTTTCCCAATCTCAACTGTTAAATCCCCTGGAGTCACCCTCCTCTTACAGCCCATCCTCCTTCCAGCTGGGACATTCCTGTGCTCTACAGAAACCACTCAGTTATTTTTCAGAAGCTGGATGGATGTTTTATAAACCTTGTTCTTTGATTGATTGTTGAGACAGCAGGGAGGACACTTTTTTGCCACCTCTTTACACAATTGGGTGGGAAACAGTTGCACAGGGAAGGGTTTAGAAGTGACTTGTACAATAATTTCTGTGCTTTCAAGACAGCTCATGTCATGAGAGGGAGAGAATTTTACTAAATGCAACAAGAGGAACAGGGAACTGCCAGAATTTTTTCTCTGTTTCAAAGGTTTCTGCATTGCTGGAAAAACCTTTAGTGATGTTTACCTGACACTTATTTTTCAGGGTTTGATTGATTTGTCTAATAAAAGTTATTTTCTTTGTATGAATCTTGTTTGCTCTGTATTTTTCATTTCTGGGCTGCAGAAGGGGACACACTAAGAAAAGCTTTTTTTTTTTTCCCCTGAAACATCTAAAAATCTTTCTCCAAGTACTGGTAGAAGGTGAAAATTATGTGGGTTTTTTTTAACTCTGGCATTGAGAAAGGGGTGACAGTGAGCACCTCACTCCAGTTCACACCATGGGAAGTGTCAGCTTCTCCCTGGAGCTGCAGAGGTTTTAAAACAAGGATAGTGGGAGGTGTCCCTGCCTATGGCAGGGGGGTTGGAACTCGATGATCTTTAAGGTCCCTTCCAACCCAAACTATTCTATGATTCTGTGATTCTATGATTCTATGATTCTATGCTTAAAATAAAACATGACGATTTGCCTGATAAAATTAGAGTAATATTAATAAATCTGTTAGTGGAAAGAGAAGGTTTGTTCGTTTTGGCAAAGGAAAGCTATGGGGAAGGGACAAACTTTTGCCCAGCATTCTCCAGTTTGGGGGATTCATCTGAGTGTAACAACTTCCCTGCAGCATCTTTGGGTCACTAATTAAGGCCGAAGGCATCTCTTTCATCACCTAAAGCAGAGGGCTGCTGTAATGAATCCTAATTAGATCTCTGTTTGATGTTGCAGGAAGGCAAATAAAGGCTGTTTCCTGCCCAGGCAGGGGAGCTGAGAACCCCTCCCTCCCACCCCCCACAAGACAGGAAAAACATTTCA
>VZTY01023930.1:214837-232579 GCA_013400935.1 Turnix velox | reverse complement strand
ATAATTCTATGATTCTATGCTACTAAGTGAGAATATAAATAACACAAAGCTGAGGGAATTCCAGAGCTGGTGCTGCTGTGTTGCCAGTAATCCATGGGTTGCTGCCAGATGAAGCAGATGGCCCTGGTGCTGTGGGCTCATGCAGCTGTGTGCATCTTAGATGTGTTCAAGATGCATGCACAAAGGGAATGGAACAAAACACGAATGCATTTTTATGACCATGAGCTTAATACAGCTTGGAAAAAAATCTACTGTAGTACAGAAAAAGTAACAATTGTGGCCGTCTACATGAAGCACATAACTATATGTAGCCTCCATTTATTCTTCCTTCAAGCAGCTCTGCAAGAGCCAGATTTGTGCACAGAACCACATACAGTTAAGACCGTTTTGACATGTTTCAGATGTAAAGACAAAAACTGGACATTTTTAGTTGCTGCAGTAATGGACCTGTAATCTTCATTCAAAACAACTCATGATTTTTTAAAGCTTGACTAAATACCCCTCAGATTTTGTACTGCCGCATGTGAAAAATGTGACAAATAGTTTAGATTACTATCATTAGATTTATTATTCCTTTCAGTACTCATGAAAGTCTTGAAGCAAAACAGGGTTTCGTTATATAGAACGAAGGGGCTCCTAGAAGGGGGATGAGAATTTGTATAAAGGAAGTGATGTAGAAACAGAACTGTAAAAGCACGAGCTTAGGAGGCAGAGTATCAACTAATGGATTCAGATTGTTTTAACTGCTCAAAGGTTTATAATTACATGATTCAAACCAAAATGCATATTCAGAGTTTAATTTTGCAAGCTGTCAGCTCACAAGAAGTCTGCAAATGGATGTTGGTAAAACTTTGGCTCTCAGTTTGACTTTGGCATAGTGTTGTTTGGCTCTTGCACACTAGTTACCTGTATGCATTTCCTATAAATAACTACTACAAATCTAAGCTGCAGCTAGACTGTTGAAGTAATTTCTGGAAGAGTTTGTTTCCTTCTCTTTCCCCCACCCCCTTAAGACTTTTTGTCTTAGGGGATTTGTTTGCAATCTGCTTGTTGAAGCTCAGAGGCAAGTTTGCCAAATCTGGGGCTGCATCATCATTGTGCACATCTGGAAGTGGTTTATGGGCTCTCATTCCTACAGTGCAGTGTCTGGACATTGCTATTCCTCAGCAGCAGAGAAAGAAAACCAGCATAACGCCAAAGTAAACTCTGAAGAGTTTGAAAAAGGAGTTGAATCTTAAAACTATTACTGTGCCCTGTAAGGCCCTTACGTGGGGGACTTCAAAGGAGGATGATGGTCAAGGAAGCTTTGGCAAGTGTGCTTACTGCTGTGGGCTATCTAGGATCCAAGTAAGCAGCTCTACAACTCTTCAGGAGAGAGAAGCACCGAACACTGTGCTGCTTTGAAGAGGTAAAAACACTAATTAAACAGGAAATATCTGAGCTGTAATGTCACTGTTTCTGAGCTTTCCCTTTTGTAGCCCCTCATTTTCTTACAGGACTTGGCAACTGAGTTAGCAACTGCCAGGTTCCAGGAACTAATGTCTGCAGTCAGGAAAAATCAAATAAATATTTGCAGGGGAACAAGTATTTCTCTTTTTCTTTAAAAATCAGTGGGGAATCAGTCTGAGTTTCTGAGGGTTATGAATACTGTAATTAATACTGTAAGTATTATGCTGTATAATTATGGTATGAATGCTGTAAGTTAATCAGTTCTATGGGTAAAAATCTTCCTTAGCAGTAATGTGAACTGATTCAGTAATTCCTATTGTAATTTTAGAACTCAAACTTGTATGAGAGTCTGCCTGAATTTGGATTTTAAAGTTTAAAACATGCTTCGGTTTATGTTGATTTAGTAATTTCTGAAGATACCATGAAGCCATTGTTATCCAACTTCCATCTTGCAGTTATAATTAATTTGTTTTTTACTGTCATTACAAACATTAATGGAAATCAGGGAAAGAGTGTAATTAGCTGAAATGGAGTTAAAAAGTTCTCCAGGAGTGTAGGGGCTTCTGCTGTCCATCTGCTTATCTATTTGAGTAAACTCTTTAAATGGATTAGAAAAAAAATACTTGTGCATAATTTGTGAGAGAGAATAGTTTTCTCAGGTTTTTTGGGGTTTTTTTTGGCTGATATGCTTGGTTTCCTCTGTGTGTAAATCAATGCCACATGAAGAGAGAGGACTGCTGGAATGTAGAGAAGTGCCGCGGGTGCAAAAAAACTTTCAGAAATATCCTGTCTCACTTAGATTTTGTTCTTTGTTGAGACCTAAATACGAATGAATGGTTTGTAAACAAAGCCACGTCTTAGCTTTTAGAAGATTTTTATTACCATTTTACATGATAGGCAAAGCAGGGACTAATTTAGGATGCCACCCCAACTTGAGCTTTAACCAATGGGAGGCAATCAGTTTTGTGACTCAGGTTTCAAGAATTCTTGCTGTTCTTTTTGTCTTCTCAAGGAGTAAGAATAACCTTTATTTTTAATTGTGCATAGAAACCATAATATATTGTTATTGATGCTGCTGTGTGTCCATATCTGTATGTATGGAAACAGGAACAATTGATTTCTGCCCTGTATACAGTTCCCATGGTGTAAAGGTTAGATCACAGAGCTGCACATACACCCAGCCCCTCCCACCCCTACTTCTTGAACTGTCTTGTGCTGGTTGTGTTTGAGGTAATTTTTTTTTTAACCTAGTGAGCAGTAGTTTTGGCTCCAGAACTCAAGTGAATGTTGCATTTCCCATACTTCTGTGTTTTGGAGATTATGTTCTTACCTCTCTGATGTAAAGTCATGGCCATTCTTGAGCCTGATTTAGAAATACAATTTTAGGGAATGCTACCTCGATTTTTCAGTATTACAAATAATGTGCTTAAATGCAAGCTACATTGCACAAGCTTCCCCCTTAGTGGTCAGATATTTCCAATATTGCTCTCCCTGATGAAGAAAGGCTGAGGAACTTGGGTCTTTTCAGATTGGAGAGTAAGTGGTGACCTCATTAATTTCTATAAATATGGAAAGGATGAGTGTCAGGAGCATGGAGCCAGGCTCTTCTCAGTGACATCCAATGTTAGGACTTGGGGCAGTAGGTGCAAGCTGGAACATAAGATGTTCCACAGAAATATAAGAAAAGCTTTTTCACAGTGAGGGTGACACAACACTGGAACAGGCTGTCCAGAGAGGTTGTGGAGTCTCCTTCTCTGGAGAGAACCCACCTGAACACCTTCCTGTGTGACCTGATCTGGGTGTTCCTGCTCCGGCAGGGGGATTGGGCTAGATAATCTCTTCAGGTCCCTTCCAATGCCTTACATTCTATGATTCTGTGAAAGACACAACTTCTTTATAAAATTGCAATATGTTTGGGAACCTAATCCAGCAAGATATTAGTGTTTGTGATTGTTATTGTGGTTTTGATGAAACAGAGATAAATGTAATGTATTTATGAATTGCATCAGAGAGTGTTTTAGTACTTCTTTGCACATTACTTAAAAATGCATTTTAAAATACTGTACTTATTACTGATATAGGTGATATGGAATTTATTAAAATGCCATTCAGCCTAACGGTAGTTTAAATTGAAATATGTAATAGTTCTATCCCAGAATATTTGTTACTTGTTCTCATAAATTTAATTACAAAGATAGAGTTTAGTTTTATTTTTTGAAGCCTAGGGTGATATTTGATGATGCAAAATCTTATTCCTTAAATAACTAACAAGTATTCACTGCTAGTATTAGTGATTTTTCTTTGACCTTTTTTTAATTAATTATTTTGTATTTTACCACAGATCACTGGTTTTGCTCCACGGGACACATGGCTCTTCTAAAGAAAGGTAAAAGAGATTAAAAATGTTTGAAATAAATATTTTTAAAAGAGGATAGAAATGTTAATTATGATTTATTCTGCAACTGTTGTCACAGTTACATGCAAATGTATAGTTCTGATTTTGCTGAATTATGCTTAAATATACAAGCAAGCAGTTTCCTGTCAACTAAGTCAGATAAATATGGCCATAAATCCCAATAATTTAAAATTACTCACTACTTTACTGCATGAGACTAGGGGATCTGTAATTTTCCAGTCTGATTGCAGGTAGCTGCTGGTTTTATATGGACTGTTCCTAGAGCACCTAACTTGAATTTTTCACAGAACTCTACATATTAATACTCTTCATACTGGTAATTAAGATTTGTCCTTAAGAAATTTGAGATTCTTATCAGCTATCAGTGTCAGTGACTAAAAATGGACTATTGTGTGGCTTCAGTTAAGCACTCAAAATTTCTTTGAAGGCAATGGTCTGTTTCCTCAGCTGGTTTATGTTAGTGCAGGTTCAATGATGTACATTTACCAGTTTCAATTTATTTTCATGGCCAGTTTGCCCTCCTGATAGTTTGAAACTTTGTTCCCTTTGCTCTTTCGTGTAATTTAAATAGCTTTTATAGTGGTGCAAAAGTAACAGTAGTCTGATACAAAGCTTTCTGATCATCATATTTTTTAATATTTTGGACCATTTCTGGTATCAGTAGTGTGCTGGGTTTATTTAGAGTTTTGCACAACTACACCTTGAATATCTGAGCACTGTAAACTCCTGTATTCGAATTTTTATCAGAGAAACATGAGAGAAAGAAAGTGCTAGGTAAAAATAAATAACTTTTGAAGTCCTGTGGTGATAAACATAAAACTAGCCAAGAAATAATGTTCCACTCTCTTGACTGAATGAATTGTGTTAGCCATGTGTATTTGTGCTGAATGATCTAGTGAGCAAATTATCTATGAAAATCAGGTTGATGGAAATTATTGTAATGGGAGAGAGATACTACTAAGGTTTTAGCATAAAATTTTTAGCTTGATCAAATAATAAAAACAAGGAGAATTTGATGCATACAGCAAATACAGGTTATGACATGTATTGTTTTCAGATTGGATGTCTCTTAAAAATTATACTTAGGAATTGACTATTAGACTGTTAACAACTCCTTTCTGTTTCAGTTAACCAGATCTTACTGTTGCTTCTTGTCTTAACTGTGTGTGCCATTCTGTATAACAAAGTACACCAAGTGCCATCTGCATTAAAGAGTGAAACAGGTAAATTACTTATGCTTCTGTTTCATGGAGTTTTTTCTTAGTTTATAGAATCATAGAATCATAGAATAGTTCGAGTTGGAAGGGACCTTCAAGATCATCGAGTTCCAACCCCCCTGCCATAGGCAGGGACATATCCCACTACATCAGGCTGTTCAATGCCTGGTTTGAACACTGCTTTTTGCCTTACCAAATCATGTTTGTGTTGCAATAGATCAGCTATTCACACTGTAGCATATGGCCTGGAATGTGAATTTATTTGCTTCTGAATTACTTGAATAAAATAGTAGGAGATCTATAGTAATGACTAAGAACTATCATTATAATTCAAATTTTTATCTAGATGTCACTGATGGAAACTGGAGTATATTCTTATTTGCAATGAATGGTACTGGAGTTGCCAAGTGATAATAAATTTTAGTCATGACTTGCCCCTTTGGGAATGTTCTTGGCCTACTTATTAATTTCAGACATATCATAAAATCTTAGCATAATTTACAGCAGAAGTTTTTGCTGGATTTTTTTAGTGACAGAAACTTGCTAGAATTTATATGGTTGGACTAGTATTAAATGTTTATACTAACGGATTATTCACTGTTGCCAAGATAAGCAGACTCTGTCTTGGTATCAGGAGGATGGAGCCAGGCTCTTTCTTCTCAGTGACATCCAATGACTGGACAAGGGGCACTGGGTACAAGCCCAGTGGAGGTTCCACAGAAATCTGTGGAGGGTGACAGAATACTAGAACAGGCTGTCCAGAGAGTTTGTGGGGTCTCCTTCTCTGGAGACATTGAAAACCTGCCTGGACAGATTACTGTGTGACCTGATCTAGGTGTTCCTGCTCTGGCAGGGGGATTTGACTAGATGGTCTTCCAAGGTCCCTTCCTAAATTTGTTTTTTTCTGTATGTCTTTGTTAGGGCTGTTGTGAGCTTTGTGGTGATGTTTTAACCAGTATAAGTATATAAGTTCTGTAAGTTAAGTATATAAGTTCTGCAAGTTCTGTTAGTTTAGTGCTATGGGTAAAAATCTTCCTTAGCAGTAATGTGAACTGGTTCACTGTTTAGATTCTTTTTCTTTTACCATTTTCTTCCTACTATTACAAAATTTTGCTCTCTTCCTTTCTAACTTGCTTCCCAGAGAAGTGAAGCTCATGTGATTGCAGCAGCTCTTCCACTTACCTCCTTCCTTTCATAATTTTGGAACCTGTTGTTCAATTTGTACTAAATATAATCAAGAAGTCTCAAAGGTATTCAAACTTCTTTAGGTTTCATATCAATAAGCAGCAACGTGGAAGACAGGCCTACTGGTCCCCCTGCTGAGTAGAAGATGCCAAGAACTCTGTTATATATTCTGTTTGGAGGCATCCAACAGTCCAGTCAACTTGCATGTAGTTCTGGATTGGTGACAGCTCATGCTGTGTGTCTTGCCAGAAGTGGATGTGTATAGGATGTGGTAAGGAAACAGGGTGGTTGTGTTATCATTCCACTGCTTACAGAACTATACACTCATTCCTATGACCCAGAACTAATATTAGAAAATATCTTTAAACTTTCTGTTACAATGCATGGTTTTCTTTCTTGTAGTTGATTTGGAGAGTCCTGAAGAAATGGAAGAAGAAATCCCTGTGGTAATCTGTGCTGCTGCAGGCAGGATGGGTGCAGCTGTAGCAGCAATCAGTAGCATCTACAGCAATACAGAAGCTAACGTCTTGTTCTATATAGTTGGGCTGAAGACTTCCCTCCCACACATTAGGTACCTACCAGGCTTACTTTGGTTCACACTGCACTTAGCACCAGATTGTTGCTCTCCTCATCATGGGCATGGGCTTTGGAGAACTTTTCAAGGAAATACTTCTCCCATTTATTTAAGTCATGTTTTAGTTAGCAATCCCCTGAATTCTCTGAGTGCAGGAAAAGGAGGCATTTTTCCCAATGCTAGGTGAGTGAACTAGCCAGACCATGCCCATACCTGTGCCTCTCTGCCTTTTTTGGCTGCAGAAAAGACTGTGGTCACTTGTCACAATCCCACTTTGTGGCACTGTACTTTCATGTGGTGCTGTTTCTTCAGCTTCAGAAGAGAAAACCTTGCTGTTTAAAGCTAATTTCAGCTAAGAGAGTGTTAAAAGGGCCAAAGGAATATATGTAATAAAAGCATATTTGGGTGTTAAAATTTGCAAGCATTATCTGAAAGAGGAGGAAGATGTGAATCAAAATTAAAGGAGATTTCTTAGCAGTTCTTACCTGTGGCTTCCTGTAGCACTTCCTGTAGCCTGTGTACCCTCAGTTGGTGTCAGAGTCAAAAGGTGTGATGAGTGATGTTTCACAGAAAGTTTTTCTTATCCAGTTTATCATTAGAGTGGTGAATATTCTTTATGAATCTGCACTTGGCATGACTATGTAAAAGAAATAGCAGATATATCAAGGACAAGAACTGAAAACAAATTAATCGTGGTGAACTGAAAAAATTAATTGTAAAATGTGATGAAATTCAGTAGAAGTAATAACAAGGTAGTATAGGTGGGAATAGATAATTCTATTGGTTTGGGGTTCAGCAAGAGTTTGGTAGCACTCATTTGAAAAACTGCAGAATTTTGACTGATAACTGGAAGGATTTTGAAGAGGTCAGAGGAGAAAATAAGCAATGCTGTCAATAAATCTGGCAAAATAATGAAAAGAATTGTTTTAGTCTAAAGAATATATAGTTAGGAGGTGATGGGGCAGTTGTCTTAAAGGATGTCAAACTGTAAAAGGGAGAAAATCAACCTCTGCTTTAGAAGAACAGGAGATAGAATCAGTAAGTGCAGCAAGAAAACCTAGAAAAATAGCATTTAATGGTGAAATTCTTGTTGTTTGGGCAACAGATGGAGTCTCTGGTTTTGGCACTGCTTAGGTTTCTTGGGTTTGCTTGTTGGTGGGTACTTTTATGAACAAATTGAAAGTTCGTGTGTAATAGCTGTAGACACAAGTGATTTTTGTCTTGGGATTAAATGTATCAAGTCAATTTTCAAAGTCTCTTATTCTGCTATGAGTCTGTAAATTTAATACCAGAGGTATTTGTCACATGCTTGATTATTTCTTTTATCACTTCTATTTTACCACAGGAAATGGATTGAAAATTCTAAACTGAAAGAAATAAAATTTAAGGTGGTGGAATTCAATCCAATGGTACTAAAAGGTAAAATCAGACAAGATGCATCACGTCCCGAGCTACTGCAGCCTGTGAGTAAATGAACACCGTATACAAATTTTCAGGGAGTTTAATGCTTATTACTGGCCTTGAAATGTTCTAGATATCTGTTTGATTACTCAGGAGAAGTGTAAGCCAGAGAAACCACATCAGGTCCAAACACTATGCCCTCACTCAAGAAGGAAAAGTGTACTATAAGAAGCTTCTTGCATTTTGTCTGTCTTGCTGGAACCCCATTATTTGGTGGCATAAATGTAGTAATTTGAATGTGTTTTTAAGAATATAGTTAGTGTTTATTTGGGGGAAGGTCTAATTGTGTTCTTTGTGCCTCCATGATGCTGAGCTTGCTGCATTCAGTTCATGTCCAGGGTTAATTCAGAGGCTAATGAGTAATCTAAATGTTACCAGCTATCAGAAAAAGCAAACCAGATGCTGGAAATAATTAGGAAAGAAGTTGGGATCAAAATAGAAAACATCACTATGCCACAATAGAAATCCATAGTTTTGCCTCATCCTAAATACTATGTACAATCTTTGTCCACTTATCTGAAATAAGCTGTAGCAACATCAGATAATATTGATTTCTGTTTGGAATGTTTATTCTCACAGCCCTTGTCTGAGCCTTTGACACTCCTAACATCTGGAAAAGATTTAATGCAAGCAATCAGTGGGTTAAAACTGTATAGCCTGCAAATATGGCTTTTAGTGTGAAAATCAAAGAGGTCGACAGAACTGAGTGGCATGGAGGACTGGATGAGGGATGGTTGCCCACTGGCTCTTCCAATTGAAGAAGTAATAGCCAGTAGATTAAATTAGCAGAAATCACAAACAGAACAAGAAATGTTGAAAGGTCTTATGAGTATAAATTTACAGAGATTTGGTGTGGACTAAAGTTTATATTTAGATAGATCATATTTAGTACAGGAAATTCCTTGAGCTCAAAATAGCTGAAAGCAAGGAGAACATTTGGAGGAACTTTTCTCTATGCTTCCTCTATTCTTATTTTTCACTGGGAATCTGCTCGGGACCACTCTGAAGGCACGTGCTGGGTAAAGTGGTTTGCATCAGTATGGCTGTTCTTAGGTTCTCAGTCCTCTTTCCCTCTACTGTTTGTTGCTGTTGTGGAAATTGTTAGCCCATGTCTGTGCCAAAAGTCTTAACCATTTCTGTAGAGTGGAATGATGACACCTAGTACATTTGAGGTATTTTTTTAAATGATGTAAGCTATAAAAATACATTAGGGAAAGTGCAGCCATTAGATTCAGGTAGGTGATCCTGAACTGGAGCATCTTTTACATGAGGAGAGGCTGAGAGAGTCGAGTCGTCTCAGCCTGGAGAAGACAGGGCTCAGGAGGATCTTATAAATGTGTAGAAATATCCAAGAGGAGAGACAAGGGGCAATGGGCAAAAATTAAAATACATGAAATTTCCTCTTAGCAGAAGAGTGAGGGTGGCCAAACACTGGAGAAGGTTGTCCAAAGAGTCTGTTGAGTCTCCATACTCAAAACTCATCTGTATATGGTCCCTGCTAGCTGCTTGGGTGGTCCCTACTTGTGAAGGAGCATTGGACAAGATGATCTCAAAAGAGTTCTTTCTACTTAAATGATTCTGTGAAGAGGCAACTATTTTGGGCTGTGTGGTTAGGGCCATAGTAAATTAAATAGGGATTAATAATAATTTATTCAGAATACTAGTAAAGCTAGGGAGAGGAAGAAAATTATCATTGTCTCAATGAAGAGAAAAATTATAATTGAATGTTAATAGATACAGAAGTATGAGATTACTACATTAAATAGCCTTACCATTGAGTTTTTACATCTTTTTTTCTCTTTAATAGCTGAACTTTGTTCGATTTTATCTTCCTCTGCTTATCCAGAAACATGAGAAAGTAATATATCTGGATGATGATATCATTGTTCAAGGTAAGTTGTCATTCTAAAAGCTGTTTCTAACAGAATTAAATTCCAAGTATTATAGCATTTATAGTAATTTGGAAATATGAGATATAATGGAATCTGAGGCAGCTTTTAGGACTGCAGCACTGAGGAAAAATACAAATAATCTGTTTATTTAAAGGCGAGTGTGAAGAAGAACTTTCTGTATCTTTTGAGCAGTTGATTTTAATCAAAATTCTATGCAAGGGTTTCATTTTAATAGAATCTTTTTGATTGCTGAAAGGTATAATGGATTTCACTTAGATGTTGCAGTATTTATTTCTCATATGTGACAAGCATTTCTTGGTAGTATTTTAATTCCCACAGATGTTCCCAGTTCTTTATTCAAGATTGCTGTCCTTGAGAGCATGAGGAATTTGCCTCAGTAAGAAGGTTAAAATAGCAAATATCAAAATATGATTTCGACCATCTCCAGCTCAGAATAGATAGAATTTGTGGAATTGTGCTCCAAAATTTCAGAATACCTAGATAAATGGGAGCAGTTAGAAGACATTCAAATCCTGAAAAAATCTTTATTTTTTCCTTACAAAGAAATCTATTCAAAGGAACAATTTTTTTAAAAAGATTTATAATTTTTCTCCTCTTGCGTATCCCAGTACATTTTTTTTCTGTAGATTTGTCTTCCACTGTTTTATCTTATATCTTCTTGTTGCTCTATAAAACTTTTAAATCCAAATGTTGTGGTTTAACCTTGGTGGGTGGCAAAGCATCACACAACCACTCTCTCACCCTCCCTACACATCTCCAGCCAGTGGGATGGGGGAAGAGCAAAGGATGAATAAAAGCAAGAAAACCTGAGGTTCAAGATAAAACAAAATAACTTCTTTGTAAGTGAAAGATAAGTCGAAGAGGGAAGAAAACAAAACAAGTGATGCAAAGACAACTTCCTGCTTCCTATGGATAGACTGATGCCCAACCAGTTCCTGAGCAGAAGCTATCATGGCCCCCCAAAACCCTTCTTTTTCCTTTATTGCTGTTGCTTATTTGTTGGCCAACCCAGCCCAAACCACACCACCAGGCCCAGTACACTGGGACAACAAAACCATTTAACCTGCCCTTCTTAAACATTAAAGGAATGTTCTGATGAAAATTTCATCAGAGTAAAACTATAATAAAGAAGACTGAAAGGGGATCTTATCAATGCTTATAAATATCTAAAGGGTGGGTGTCAAGAGAATGGGGCCAGGCTCCTTTCAGTGGTCCCTGTGACAGGACGAGGAGCAACAAGCACGAATTGAAACTCTGGAATTTCCATCTCAACATGAGGAAAACCTTTGTTTTGAAGAGGGAAAGGGTTGTGGAGATACTACCAACCTGCATGGCTGTGTTCCTATGCAGCTTTCTACAGGTGAGCCTGCTCTGAAAGGGATTTGAACTANGGTGGCAAAGCATCACACAACCACTCTCTCACCCTCCCTACACATCTCCAGCCAGTGGGATGGGGGAAGAGCAAAGGATGAATAAAAGCAAGAAAACCTGAGGTTCAAGATAAAACAAAATAACTTCTTTGTAAGTGAAAGATAAGTCGAAGAGGGAAGAAAACAAAACAAGTGATGCAAAGACAACTTCCTGCTTCCTATGGATAGACTGATGCCCAACCAGTTCCTGAGCAGAAGCTATCATGGCCCCCCAAAACCCTTCTTTTTCCTTTATTGCTGTTGCTTATTTGTTGGCCAACCCAGCCCAAACCACACCACCAGGCCCAGTACACTGGGACAACAAAACCATTTAACCTGCCCTTCTTAAACATTAAAGGAATGTTCTGATGAAAATTTCATCAGAGTAAAACTATAATAAAGAAGACTGAAAGGGGATCTTATCAATGCTTATAAATATCTAAAGGGTGGGTGTCAAGAGAATGGGGCCAGGCTCCTTTCAGTGGTCCCTGTGACAGGACGAGGAGCAACAAGCACGAATTGAAACACTGGAATTTCCATCTCAACATGAGGAAAACCTTTGTTTTGAAGAGGGAAAGGGTTGTGGAGATACTACCAACCTGCATGGCTGTGTTCCTATGCAGCTTTCTACAGGTGAGCCTGCTCTGAAAGGGATTTGAACTAGGTGATCTCCAAAGGTCCCTTCTAAACTCTACCATTCTGTGACTCTGCGAAATGTTATTACTTTCAGCATAAATTAGTTCCCTGGTACAAGTCAAGGCAGTGTGACAAGAGGAGAATTTCTCTTTCATTAGGAGTGTCAGCTTATGTCATTTGATTGTGTTTCTGGAGCCACAGTGTATAATGGTGCACCTTCACATTCCAACTTGTGGTAGGCTGCTGCTGATGGAAGTGACCTCTCTTGTCCTCAGGCAGCCCAAGTTACTTGTGTCCTGTCTACAGCTCTGCAGCTGCAAAATAAGCAAATTCAGCTGGTTAACCTGGCAGAAGACTTGTGGTACCAAAAACCCCACAAAACCCCAGCTTTTAATTTTTTTTTTCCTTTTTCTTCTATCTTGCTCACCCTTGGGCTATGCAATCCTAGTGCCCAGAGGAAGGGAATAAAGATGGGCGTGTGTGAGTGTTGTGGAGGGAGGGAGCCTGTTGTGGCAGCTGCTCTCCATGTCTCAGCTGTAATAGGAGATTCTGCACTCTGTCAGATTGTCTCTGCAATAGGCATGAACAAGGATTCTTACAGGATAGGGAGTGAATAGGCTTTTTTATGTTTCACTGTAGGAACATTTATTTAGGAACACCTCTCTGGAGGTGTTTAAGACCAGGCTGGACAAGGCACTGAGCAGCCTGATCCAGTGGGAGGTGTCCCTGCCTATAGCAGAGGGGTTGGAACTTGATGATCTTTAAGATCTCTTCCAACCCAAACCATTCTATGATTTGTTGGTCATTGGTTTCTGCAGGCAATAAGAATGAAACCTGAATTTGGAGTGTAAGCCCAGAATGGTTTGGTTTGACTTTTTTTTTTTTTTTTAATTCTTCTGGAGAAAATACTTAGCAAGGTATGTTGTTCTTCAACAATTGCCTTATTAATCCAAAAATTCTATTTCTTGGTGGGACATGAGTCCTAAAACATGATTTTTCCAGTCATCTGATGAGTTCAGACAAGTAAATAATCTCTGCTTATTTCAGAAATTGTGGTATGGAGAATATTTTTGCTTACTGGTCTTTTAATGAGGTCATCTCAGGCTGCTGGGCTATATATGTCCTGCCAGGATCATCCATCTTACCTGTGAGTGCCCCATGGCCAGCAGCAAAGCTGGTAGCTGTGGCAGCACCGTGTTTCCCACCTGCACCAAAAGTGTTCCAGCACAGCATGCGTAGCTGCTGATGAAAGATGATGAGTGAGATGCCACGTGTTAGATTATTTCTATCCACCAGAAAGGAGTTGGGTGGTCTGTGAAGCCAAGAGGGAATGGTCAAGTTTGACAAGCTGTGAATACAGGTATCTTACTAGGAAGTTTCAACACAGTAACTGCAAGAAAAACTTGATTTGTGCAAGAGATTGAAGCTTTTGTGGGACTTGAAGAGGCTCCAAAAAAAAATTTTTTTTCCTATGCCTTCTCTCTTTAAAGGCAAGCTCTGTTAATGTAGAATATTGTAACCAGGCTTCTTAACAGTGGCATTGGCTTCTGCTGCATCTGATTTTGGACACTCATACCAGAATGTGGATGTATTGAAAACTGATGATAGTGTCTAAAGACAGACCTTAGCCATGCAAGTGCAGGTCTCAAATTTGAACATTGTTCCATATTACAAAATTCAGCCTTCATTAGTATCTGGAGAGAAATTATCCTGTCAGCTCTGTAGCAGTGCAGTAGATTTCCTCATGCATTTGATCTCCCTGTAATCAGGTGACATCCAAGAACTCTACGACACTAAGTTAGCTCCTGGACATGCTGCAGCTTTTTCAGATGACTGTGATCTGCCTTCTACACATGAAATGGTTAGAAGTGTGGGGATGCAGGTAAGATGCCATTCTTGAATTTTAATCCAATTTTTAATCCAATTTTTACTCCAAAATTTAAGATGATTTAATAAATTGTTCCAAAAACTGAAAATTACATTTTACTTTTTAGCATAGTTTTGTAATAGTTGTAGATGTCATTGAGAACTAATTTTTTTAGTAACTATATAAAGATACAGTATTACATGGAGTTGTTTCTTGTAATTTAGATTTTTGTTGCTCTTTGGATTCTACTGAATTGTCTGGTTTGAAGGTGGTGAAGCATTGGAACAGGCTGCCCAGAGAGGTGATGGAGGCCCCATCCCTGACATGATGAAGCTTGATGAAGCTCTGAGCAAGCTGATCTAGTGTAGGATGTCTCTGCTCACTGCAGGGGGTTGGAATAGATGGCTTTTGTAGGTTCCTTCCAACTGAACACATTCTGTGATTCTATGATTTTGCTGTCAGCAGATCATGAGCACTTAGTGGAACATATAATGAAAGCAGAATATTAAGATTAGTAGCAGTCAAAATGGGAACAAAATACAGGAAAACCAGTTTAAAGGCAATTCCCGAGTTGAGTTTCCTAGAACTGTCATCAATTTCCTCTAGCATTGGACTGGTACAAATGTGATGTTACATCATTTAGACTGAGCTACAGAAAAATGAACACATGGTGAGGACAGTCTTTTTGAATTCCCAAGAAACAATTGTGTGGAAGAAGTAATTCAGTAGCTGCAGGTATCCTGCCTTGCAGCCTTGTGTGCAGAAATCAAGACAGGTAACCATTGTCTAGAAACTCAGTTTTGGGAGCACATATTTAATCCCCATGTGTTTAAGGCCAGGCTGGACAAGGCACTGAGCAACCTGATCTAGTGGGAGGTGTCCCTGCCTGTGGCAGGAAGGTTGGAACTTGATGATCTTTAAGGTCCCTTCCAACCCAAACTATTTTAAGATTCTATGTGAGTGGTACAGAGGCATAAACCTACATTTTCTCTTCCTTAGAACACATACATGGGATTCCTGGACTACAGAAAGCAAGCAATTAGAGATCTTGGCATCAGCCCCAGCACCTGTTCCTTTAATCCTGGAGTAATAGTTGCTAACATGACTGAATGGAAACACCAGCGGATTACAAAGCAGCTGGAAAAGTGGATGCAAAGAAATGTAGAGTATGTGTGGAAATCAAGTATTTTTAATACTAATTTTACAGTTTATTTTCTGTTTAAAAGCTTTTTAACTCCAAGCAGTATTTCTTTGATGAAGTAACTCATATTCCAGAATTTCTGCTTAAATGTGACCAGGAAATGGCCACCTGGAATTTTAGCATCGTGTTTAGTCAGAAACCAAACTTAATTCTAAGGGCCACTGTTCTTGTTTTGAATGACAATCTCATTTAGCATCTTTCTTTCCTGAAGCTAGCTTAAAGAAAGAGGAATGGTTCCTTGTTTGTGTGGGAACTTTCCTACTGTAATGTCAGCCAAACTGTGATAGGACACCATATTTCTTAAATACAAAACATTATTTCCTAGATGGACAAAATTTGACATGAAAAATATTCATAAGCCAAAATGAGCCAAAATTCATGAGCCAAAATATTCATGAGCCAAAAAGATTAAGTCATGACATAGTGGAAAAAATCACTCTAAGCTTTTTTTTTTTACAGCTAGCTGTTAAGCCATATTCAAAGGGTTAAACTTTGAATATAAATTTAGCAAGGCTAAACTGAAACTGAACAGCTATTGGACTAAGTCCCTTACTTGTCAGTTCCAGAAATTAACAGAGAAGAGATACAGCTGATAAATGTGTATAAATGAAAAGTCAAATGTCTTTCCTTTTACTCTCTTTATGCAAATATCCTGATGAGCCATTGCTGGCCTTCTTAAGAAGCTGTTACTATTACTGCAGATTTATGAAGCTGATTCATAACACATAGTTCCTTTCAACTGGATTTTAAAATAACAGTGAAATAAGTTGCTTAGAAGTTGAAACTCAGTTCTGGAGGAGGAAATTTTTTTTTTTTTAATTTTGTGGCCTCTGAGCATCTCTGGATACTTCCCAGGTGTCCTCCTCGTTGTGTGAGTGGGTAGCACAGTATCTCTTGTGCTGACTGGCTGTCCAGCCCTGAAGCACACTGTGGACAGGTATGTGTCTGCTACCTCCTGCTGCTCCTCCTTAAATCAATTTGGCTTCTCCTAGATCTGGATTTTTCACAGAATTAATATGAAAGGATATGCTTTTGATGCCAACATCTAAACTAAATGTTACCTGGAGAAGAGAAGGGTCAGGGGGAACCTCATAGCAACTTATCAGTACCTGAAGGGGGCCAACAGAAAGGCAGTAGTAGGACTGTAGATATGTGATAGAAGGACTACAAATAATGGATGTAAATTGGAAGGGGGTAGATTCAGGCTAGATATAAGAAAGGAATTCTCTGTTGTGAGGGTGGTAAGACACTGGAAGAGGTTGCCCAGAGAGGTTGTGGGTGCCCCCTCTCTGGAGGTGTTCAAGGCCAGGCTGGACAAGGCACTGAGCAGCCTGATCCAGTGGGAGGTGTCCCTGCCTATGTCAGGGGGTTGGAACTCGATGATCTTTTAAGGGCCTTTCCAACCCAAACTATTCTATCATTCTATGAAAATCTGACTTGTAGGCAGTTTATGAGTCCAAAATGGAAAGAGGACCAAGTATATTTCCTTAAGAAACTAGGCAAATGTGTTTGATTCCTTAACATTAACAGGTTTGGGGTTTTTTTCCCCTACTGTAACCTTTGACAACTACTTGTAGACTGTATGTGGTGGATAGAAGTATTTGGCTTCACGTTGGGTTTGATTCCTATTTTGGTCGGTAGCAAATACAAGCACAAAAAAGGGAGGTGGTGAAAGTTTTTCTGTACAAAATTATTTTGAATTTTGCCAGAACACTTATTTTTAATCCTCTGTCTTTTATACAAAGACTTCTTTGAGGTTTTGAATTTCTTTTTTCCCCTTTTTGCAGGGAAAACCTCTACAGCAGCACCCTTGGGGGAGGTGTGGCAACTTCACCAATGCTGATTGTCTTTCATGGAAAGTATTCTGCTATTAATCCCATGTGGCATATAAGGCATCTTGGTAAGTTAAAATTCCCTCTACTTGCAGTTAAAACTAAATACAAGAAGCAGTTTGTAAGATTTCAACAGGATCTTAAACTCATAGAATCCATTTGTTGACCTTCAAAGGCCATCTAGTCCAATGCCCCTGCACTGAGCAGGGACGATGGAGTGACCGCGATGGTGGATGAAGGGAAGGCGACCGATGTCATATACCTGGACCTGAGCAAGGCCTTTGACATGGTCCCCCACCACATCCTTATCTCCAAATTGGAGGGAAGTGGATTTGATGGGTGGACAACTAGATGGATAAGTAATTGGTTGAAAGGTCGCAGACAGAGGGTGGTGGTCAATGGCTCTATGTCCAGCTGGAGGCCGGTAACGAGCGGTGTCCCCCAAGGGTCTGTCTTGGGACCGGTGCTATTTAACATCTTTATTAATGACATGGATGAGGGAACTGAGTGCACCCTCAGCAAGTTTGCTGATGACACCAAGCTGAGTGGTGCGGTCGATATGGTGGAAGGAAGGGATGCCAT
>VZTY01023930.1:192521-214138 GCA_013400935.1 Turnix velox | reverse complement strand
CTAGATCAGGTTGCTCAGAGCCTCACCCTTGGCCTTCAGTTGTCTCAGGGGTGAGGCCTCCACCACCTCTCTGGGCAACCTGTTCTAGTTCTTCACCTTCATGGTGAAGAACTTCTTCCTAACAGCTCATTTAAAGTCCCCAGCTTTCCTGTAAGCCCCCTTCAGGTACTGGCAGGCTGCTATGAGGTCTCCTCCCAACCTTTACTTCTCCAAGCTGAACACATTGCCCATGAGTGTCACCTTTCACCTGAGAATGGTGAATTATCCTGGGAAAAATATAAAGGTTTAACTGATATAGTAAAAAGATTTTTTTTTTTTTAAAACCCCAACTATACCAAGTTGTTAAAAGCATCAAGAGAAATTTGCAAAGATTTTTTTTGCTGAGGCAGCATTGCACATAAAGCTCAAAAACCTTACAGAATCATCCAATTAGTTGTCTGTTAACACATGAAACCATATTGATCAGAAATCTGAAGAAAATAACTGAATTTACCTTGTTCTATAGTGTCCTCTGTTATTAAAAATTGGATTAATTCTAAAAAATAAATCTCTGCAGGTTGGAGTCCTGACACCCGTTACTCAGAGCATTTCCTTCAAGAAGCCAAATTACTTCACTGGAATGGGAGATACAAACCTTGGGACTATCCCAGTGTTCACACTGACCTTTGGGAAAACTGGTTTATTCCTGACCCTTCAGGGAAGTTCAAATTGACTCGTCCTGATAGCTGATACTGAAACCACATCCTATGAATACCTACGTTATGTTTTGTGGTATGTAATAGTTTGAGATACACACTGTAGAATTCACTGTTTTTAGAAAACTAAGTATTTGTTAAATACATGGATAAGTGACCATCAGTTTGTGTGCTTGTGGCTGGAGAGGGAGGCCAAAGTGTTAGCTCAGGTTACCTTGATTTCCATATCAGGTGAGGAAATGAGTTACTTGAAAATGAAATATTTTCACTAAATATTTAGAGAAGTGAAATTCAGTGCCAGAGAGTGTGTTTTAATGCAAGAACTCTATAAATAAGACTGGTAGAAAAATCTACACAGGAAGTACTTGCAATATCAGATACTAAGTTTCTTTATCTCTCTACCACTTACTGAACAGCCCAAAAGGAAAACTTTAGCAGCATTTTAATGAGTAGAATTCTGTTGTATGGTGACTGTTTTGCAGTTTCTGTGTATTACATATCTGTAGTACATTTGGACCCCTGCAAGCCAGATGCATTCTAAGACACCACAATACAATTCCTGATTTTATTGTGAAACATGGACAGATTTGAGATAAAGAGTTTCTGTTTCACTGTAATGAAAAGAGCACCAGTTCTGAGGGAGTCATACATAGAATTGCAATATTTAGTGAAACATCATTGTACATTAACTGTATTTTATACCTAGATACCCTAATAGGTGACTCCATTAAAGAGAAGACCTTTTTTCCTTCCAACCAAACAGGATAGCCTTACAGTAGTTATATCCTACTGTGCTACATACTCAGCAGTGCTAATTACATGCTTCTAAATCTTGTTAAAAATAAAATGGAATTGTAACAAATCCCTGATGCGAGATACTTTGAGCACCTGCAGGAAAATATCCATGTAAACAGCAATACGTGATACAGTACACTTTTAAATAACAGACAAGACAAGTCCTATATCTTTTGACAATATACTGAACAGCTTGAGGCTGAAGCTAATAAACACAATCAGAATCATAACCCTCACCTCCTTGATTTAAAATGCTCAGAATTAAGCCACATCATTTGGGAAGAAAACTGTAAACATGATGCCTGCCTTACAACAGGTTGACAGTGTTTGATCTCCAGTGAGAGCTGTTACAGAAGGATTGGAATCTACACTAACTAGTTACACTCCATGTGTGACAACTCTCACTGTGAGGAAAGGATAAAACACACCGGTACAGGAACCCCTGAACAGTGTGGATTGCAGAGATATTGTCTGTATCTGTTTTTCAAGTAGCACCTTGAAAGCACCTATTGTCATAAGATCATCAAAACCTCAATGTTTTGATCAACTTATTGCTTTTACTTCATCTCTTCTTCATATGGTAAAAGAGGGAAAGAAGATGGTTAGGCACAAGCATGGAATCTCATTTCTTTCTCAGTCACTAATATTGGCCAAAACAGTGAAGCACTTAAGCAAGTTATTCAGAAGAGAGCTGTAGTTTTTACAGCTGACTTCTTACTCATGGAACTTCTACCCTTACATTTAATTTAGTATTTTATACTTGTAAGACAAATAAGGAGAATACCCTCTGTGAACCTACAGATTGAAGGGAAATTAATATTAAAACCTGCACAACTGCAAATCTCTGTCACCCTGTGCTAATGATACTTCATGTAAATAACATAACTGTACATGTTTTTTCGAGGAAATATGATCTTTCCATTCCCTGCAGAGTTAACTGCTTCAAAGGGGTGTCCCCTGCTAAATGTCAGGTAGAGAATCACACAGAAATGACAGTTTAAATGCCACAGAATTCAAGAACCACCATTTTTGATTGGATTTAAAAAAGAAAAAAAAGGAATCCCACTTCCTTATTCTGTAATTAAAACAGAAAAAGAGTTGGAGTGCTGGGGACACTTCACCCTCAGCTAAAATATTTAGGCCCTGTCCTGCGTGACACAAATTTTTCTCCCCAGTGTTGTGACTTGAGATTTTGTCTCCATCCCCTTAATCCTGTATATGGTCCTCTCACTAAACAGACAGAGCTCTATTCCCACCCAGAAAATACTCAGTACTCTTAGCTGCAGAAGACAACATTCTGCACTTTTTAAGAAGGCAAAAGACAGACTTAAAAAGCACAATTTGCTTAACTGTGCATGATTAAAAACACCACTTCATGAAAAAGTTGGGTATGCTTCCCCTTTCCCCTCAGGATATAAAAGGATTATGAGATACCCAATTCTGGAGGCATTAGTAAAAAGTATACTACTGCCATTCCTACTACATTGTGATTTCAGGAATAAAATTAACACCCCAAAGAAATCTTCACAAATGAGAAAGCAATTTGTCAAAAACTGCAAGAAATGGTGTACATTAAATATAAAACTCATATACAAAAGATGGCCCAACTTCTTTTTAAAAAAAAGTTTGGAGAATTCCTTAAAATTACCTAGTTGGTTGATTAGAGCCTACCACACACTTACTTTGGACTATAATAAAATAACTAGAGGAGATAAAATACCATTAAAATGCTTCAGTTGGAGAACCGAGGTACCACTCTTGATAACTGCATTAAAACTGCAGCATGTATGCATAGCTGAGAGGAAACAGCTCTCATGCCTCGCTTCCCTCTTCTTCCCGTGTCACACCAGCATTGAACTGTGGAATCTGGTCAGCAAAGGACTGTGTCATCCATTGTCCATTAGGAACTTCACTGAAGGAAGGCCCTTCACAGTATTGTGGATTGCTTTCTGCTAAAACAAAAAACCAAACAATCGGAGGTTTTTAAAAAGTAGGTGATGCCACTAAGAGTTTACATCCTTAATGAACCAAGCAGCTCTTACCAGTTGAATTTGAAGAGAAATTGCACTGCTCACTTCCATAGGGAGCACGATCACAGTAAGCCCCTCCATAAGCTGCTTCGTAACCCGGGTCATACTTTTCTTCTTTCACAGCCATCTTCTTAGCATCCTCTGCCAAAACAGAAAAGTATCAATATTAACACTCTGAGCATTTTTATCAGAGAACAGCTGAAAAAACAGCCAGACATCCTGCAAGGTAATGTCTGTTCCCTTCAGATAATTAAGGTTGTACTAAAAAGAGAGTGGAATCAGCAATTCTAAGCCACACAATTTAGAGAAGGTGACACATCTCCCTCCACTTAAAATTTTTGCTAAGGAAACTGCTAGTCATGTTGTACCCTATTTTTTAATAAAGGATTACCAAACAACTACTGTACCTTGTGCAAGCTGCAAGTCAAACGTGTACTGCACCTCCTGTACTTCTGTGTTTGGTGCAATGCCTTTCAGTTGGTCCCTTAAGTCTTTCAGCTTTATGTAATAGTGAACTTTATCTTGTGCACGAGGGAACTGAGCACATCTTGCACTGGATGATGGCATAACGTAGCAGAGCTGGAGACAAAGAGCAAGAGAAACAGTATTATTGGTTTCTGAGCTACGAGTTAATATTTAGTGCATGGAGAGCAACTCAGTAAAGGGAACTCCTTTAACCCTTTAACACAAATTTTATTCAATGCTGTGGGTGGTTGTGGAAGAGGCTAAAAGGAGCCTTTCACTTTTCTTGACCAGCTAGATGTTTTGCCATGAAGAGAGGGGCTCATTGTCACCTGCTGAATTGAGGACAATTTTTACCAGTACCTTATATACTGCAGGGAAAGCAGTACCAGTACTTGCTACAAGAAGTACAGTATTCTAGAGCATGGAGCACAGTGCACAGCTCTCTGAGCAAGTGGAGCTCTGAGGCAGAAATTCCACAGTGGGGTACATGACAGCATGCACACCCCAAACCAGTGAGAGAGGAATCACGGGTTAATTAGACAAGCTTCTTGGCCAGTGCATCCATGTCTCACTTGCCAGAGTTTGAAATTCTGGAGTTAGGGTGATTGAAGGCAATTTAAAGAACCTGTAGATCTGCCAACAGCCCTAACATCATAAAACTAGTTCAGGAAAAAGGAACTGTATACAATATTTTTATTACCATGAAGTATTTATGAACAAGTGCTAGTAAAGAGGATTATTTATCTTAGCTACAAATACATCTAGTGTGGATATCTTTAAGAGCTACTTAAGAAGCATGCACTTTATCACCAACAGCTCTTTGGGCTCCAATGGCAACAGTTCACCTTTACAGAAGAACATAAAAGGAGTTTGCAGCACTTGTAATTTGGGATAGAAATAAAACCAATCCAAACTTTTGAACTGACAAGGTAACGATGCTTTGGCATAACCTATTCTGGCAGGTGGTGCTGGCAGCCTTTGCCTTAACTTGTTTATAGAACAGGTTAAACAAACCTGCTTGTGATAATATATGGCTGGTCTTCTGAGCTATCTAGACCTCTATAACTAATGCACTCTACAGCAAACTGTTTGTTTTATCTTAAGTATCCAATTTAGTTCCAAGCTGCAAAGCAGCTGAAGAAGACTTATACTGCTACAAGTGCTTGCTCATGCTCTGATCCAGCTGCTGCAGTGTGTAACTGGATGGATTTACTATTCTTTCTTCCTCACTGGGGCACTATGGGCACCGTGTTCATATTTGGTAACAAAATTTAGTAATACATAAACATATAGGGAACTGGACAGAGATTAGATTACATTAGATGACAGTTATCATAAAAGCATGTATGCTTTATTTGTATTTTAGATAATCCATTAATATACTAACCATCCTACACCACTTTCCTAATACAGTCAGGTCTGAAGAAGCTGCATTAAAGATGTCTGAAAACTGCACTACTTGCAGTCAAAAGCCTTTCACATCTCTCGTAAACTGGGATGTCACCATAAGCATTTACAAGCCCTGACACTACCTCAGTTTTAAAATAACCAAAACAGAAAGCTTTGGGTTTTTCCCCCCCCCACTATCAATACTTACAGTTTCTGTATCTGGCACCTTGTGTGGCTGAAGTCCAAATTCCAAGTTCTTCACTTTTATTCCAAAAACTTCTTTACTAAAAATTTCATAAATACCTAAAAAGAAAATAAAATAGGGGAAGTAGACAAAAAAAAGCAGCTACTGACAGAAAGAATTTAAAAATTAATTTATAAATTAATTTAAAAATCGAAAGTGCTCACATTTTCCATTGAAAGCTGCTATACGAGGTTTATACTTCTGTAACTTCTGCATCAGAATTCGCCCTCCTTCCCGGAACTCTTTGCTAAATGAGAAAGCACTCCAAATTATAATCAAAATTACTGATTCATGAAGAAGCATGATATTTTCCCCCTTGTTATCCTACCTGGAGAGGTCTTTGCTTCCAGGGGTTGTCCTTTCCACCATGTTTGTAAATCCAATCCCATATTTATGTGGCAAGGTGTGATCATCCATATGGTTCAGCTGTTCATTACTTAAACCAGACATGAACAGACACTTCCCTGTGAAGGAGGAAGATAAGAATTTCCATTTTTCAAAAGGAAAAGAAAAAAAAAAACAACCACCCCCCCCACCTCTACAACTATCAGAATACTGGAATACTAAAGAAGAATCTATATTAACACAGCATCAGTTAATTTGTGAAGACTACTGACCTATCTAGAGAAGTTTAAACTAGACCAAATTATTTTAATCTACTGGATGAGGACAGAAAAATCCCTAGTGAAAAAACAGGAATTGTTCTAGAAGTTCAGTACAAACCTTTAGATTTTGTAATTAAGAAGAGAGTGAATGAGATTAATATGGATTTTGTGGAAAAGAATGTGGCAAAAGCAGCACACCAGCTTTCTTCTACAACCTTGATATAATTTTTCCTTGCACTGGGACTCTTACAGAACCCATCAACATCTTACATTCATATTTAGGGTATAAAGATACACTCTGGTTCATGTGCACTGCCAATATCTTAAATGCAGATTAATGACAGCCTGTCCCTAGCAATCTGGGAAGGTCACAAACAACTGGAGTTATCAAAACACACAAATCTGGTGTGCTTTTCAGTGATGGAAGCTACTGGCCTGGTTAGTCTCCACAACACTGGAGAATTATCCAATCCCAACTTAAAACTCTGCTGGACACCAGA
Source organism: Turnix velox (assembly GCA_013400935.1). Lineage (NCBI taxonomy): Eukaryota > Metazoa > Chordata > Aves > Charadriiformes > Turnicidae > Turnix > Turnix velox. Next base: position 207,415 of record VZTY01023930.1, on the reverse strand, counting down.
AGTACTTTGGCTGGGAGTATCACAGGACTGCAAATTAGCCCACATGGAGCTCCCAACTATCACAGCTGAAAAAACTCCCAGTGCACAAACCAAAGCATTTCAACAGAGTTCAGGTATGATCTTTCCTTATGAGAATGTGCTGTGAGAAACATTACTTAAAATGTTAAAAAACTAGGTAGGCTAGATGTCTGCTAGATGCCAGCTGTGAAGGGGCAACAGGTTTTGCTTTNACATTACTTAAAATGTTAAAAAACTAGGTAGGCTAGATGTCTGCTAGATGTTATAATGTATTACATGGGGGTTTGTGCTTTTTCATCAGTTTGGGAGAAATCAAAGAGAAGAGGGCTTGCTGAATGCATTTCTGGGAAAACACATTTATTTTATATCAGAAACTGATGCTAATTGACTTACTCCTGATAACTCAAGGACTAGAGATTTATTTTTAGCCCTTATGTTGCATGCTAATACTCCAGGAAGTTAAATGTTAAAACTGCATTGATGTGAAAATTCTAAACCTGCATTAATAGCAATGCTTATTCCTCTATTATTCCTTTTTATGCAAGATATTTGACAGAAGTAGTTATGGGATTTAAATCACTCTTGAATGGTTAAAAGCAAAATCCCTCTTTGTATCAAAAAAAAGCAAAACTCAAACCAGTTTAATTAAAATGCCACAAGTTCTAACAAAGTTGTGCAAATTCTACAAGAAGAAAAGAAAACAAAAACATACAAAAATGGTTTCCAGGTCCAGGGTAATGATGTCCCTTGTAAGCTGCCATCAAGCCAGGGTTTATGCCAATCTATAGAGACATCAGTCCATTTTAATGATGAGAACACAATATGCTAGTCAGGAGTTTAATCAAATTACAGTAAGTATGCTTATTCAATTCTCTTTAAGTTACTATCAATAAACAAACCTGTGGTAATGGTAACTCCTGTCTTTATCTTAAAAAACTGACAATGTTAAAGCAGCCTCTCCTTTAGCTGTGCAATGTGAAAAGGGCAGCTCACAGCCACTGGTAGAGCACTTCCAGTAAATGAAGTGTCAAGTAACAGTCTCTCATGGCTATTTTACATAAGGCTTTACATAAGACTTCTCAGAAATCAAAACTATGTTAGCATGGTTTTTTAACAGAAAATGCAAAGCAGCTCTTCACACAGGAAACTGTTCATCTTGCAAGATCATGCCATACTAGCAATACAGATGAGTAAGCAGAAGGAACATAAATCATAACCAGTGAGTACAAACTATTCACTTTCTACCTAATCTTGTAATTGTTACTTACTATGACGATGTCCAAATCAAAGGTTAAAATATCAGGTAAAGTCTTGGTCAGAAGTTCTGCTTCAGACACACCATTAAAACGGTCCACTTTTCTTTTGACTTTAAAAGTATCTGTGATCTTTTCTTGTTTGCCTTTCGACTTAGCTGTTTTTTCTTTTTTAGCAGCAGGCTTTTTGGGTTGCTTTGGCTCAGTTGCTTTGGCTTTTCTCTTCCTTCCTCCTTTTTTAACTTCTGAAAAACACAACATATAGCCATTCTGTACATTTCTAATGTTGTAACAAGAGTGAACTAAGTGTGCAGTCACCTTCAAACTTCTTTACTTAAAAAAATTATCAGATGGATTTATGGTTTTCTGGCTCAGCACAGAGTTACTCTGGTATCTCTGTATGCTTATTTAGGATACAAACCAAGAATAACTTCATGGCTACGTTACATTGTTTAGATGGAGGTTATGCCAGAAAACCAAAACTTAGAACATACTGTTGCATGCCTTGGAGCCTAGTCTATTCTTCACACTTAGCTTCAAAACATGAAAGTTTATCATTGAGGATTATAAAGCACATTGAAGAAACTAAAGAGCACATTAAAGACAAAAGGTCTCAAAGATTGCCTGCAATCTAAGATATAAGCTTGATATAAGACTGAACACTGTAAAATAATAGTAATTTTTTACTTATGGAATAGACATTGTCCAATGCATCATATAGCAAGGTAATGTACAAGACTTTCAGGAATCTGATTTCAAGTTAGTGCCATCAAACAAAGCAATCATTGCTCATTCATTTGAGACCTAAAAAAAGTTTCAAATTTTTTAACCTGTTCTTGAAAGAAAGCTTGAGTACAGGTGAGAAGGAGGACAAAAGACACATGGAATTCCCACTGCGAAGAGGGAGCAACTGCTTAGGGAAGCTGAAACAATTTTAGCTACAGCTGATTACAATGAAGAAACAACTAGAAGGGTGCAGACTCAATGAGGCATGTAAGCAACTTTTCTTTCCTACCCGAATTGAAGAATTGGGAGAGTCTTCATGTGATGGCAAAATGCTACTACAAAAGAAGCAGGACAATGTTCTAACTCTCAAGTTGATCAGGTACCCACCAATAGATAATGTCACAAAATAAGAACAATGCCAGGGGAGCTTTTCAGAGGATCATCCTAAAAACTTCACTTTTTCATCACAGCAGAGAGCATGACTTCAAATCTTTGCCTTTCATATGTGCTTCTGTGAATTTCATGCACATTTGGTACATCTTCAAGCCCTGCCTTTGAAGGCTTTAGTCAACTTCCAATTCCTCAAGAAGTATTAGGGAACATATTCATAACAGAAAACCACAGCAGTCCAAACGTTCTTGAAAGTGCAGTCAAACAGAGTGCTCATGTTGACATCACCTTATGCAATAATAAAGCTGCAAAAGAAGCCTAAAATATAAAGCAGTTGAGATGCAACCCAACTGTAGCAAATGATTATGCAAATGAATTGGACTGTCATAACTATTTTTAAACAAGAAGGTTTTTTATCAGTGATTTTATCTGTTCATGCATTACAACTAAGGAAACAAAAAAAATGTCATTGCATGAACTGGCTGACAGGTTGTCTTGGTACAGAATGAGAGTTCAGGCATGGCAGACACTACTGATAAAGAGCAAGCATAAGAGCAACACAACAAGGGATGTTTTCCAGACATGGCCTAGGTGAAGCCTAAGTGTATAAAATCATACTGGGGGAAAAAGACAGCAGTCTAGAAGTGCGTGAAGTACAAACTTGTGTCACTTCCAGGACACTTTGTAGCACAGTTTGTTTAAATAAGTCTTACTAAAAAGCAAACAATCCTTAGCATATAGGAGCAATTAACAATTACTACAATACACTAAAACACAGTGTAAACAAAAATATTTAGAATAAACACAATTATATTGTACTTCTCTTGCAGGAGTTAAAAAAAGTGTTAACATAGACTTAAAACCCCTCTTCTCTAACATAATATTAAAAGCCATGAAAATTATACATTTACCAACGGAAGCACAAAATCTGCTTATCTGGAAACACGACAAATTTGTGAGACTGAACGATGTGAACACCATCACCTTGGTTTACTTCTTTTCTTTTTAATTGCCTGGTGCAGAACGTTAGGTGAAAAAACACAATCAATACTTCCTCAGGAAGTATCGGGCAAAGGGAATCCGATTGGTCCAAAGAAGCAGCTTAAGATCAGTTACTTTTCCCTCCCCCTTACTGATGAGTAAGATTCTGGTTGACTCAGCACAACTTGCTGAGGTCACGCTACCTTTTGGAGGCTCCTGGGCGATGTTTGGCTCTGGAACGCCCTCTAGAGCCGGCTGCTCCGTCAGGGTTTCCATGCTGGGCGCTGCAGTCATCATCTGATGGAAGGGAAACGGGTAGAAAGCTTGAGCTTGCTGAAGATAAGCGTAGTATCTTAGAAAGGGAAGAAAAAAAACACAAAGGCACAATTTACCAACAATTTAGAAATTTAATGATACACCACATAGAGTGTAAAAATCAATCATTCACAAAGCTGGTGCATACTGCATTTCCATTCTCCAATCACTCTACTAACAAGCCAGTAAATTATCCAGATACTGAGCAGTCTGGCTGCCGACCTGGTATCAGGGAATGTTAAACCAATCATTAACAGTTTAATTCTCTTGTGATTACCATGATGTGGAAGAAATAATGTAATTTATAAGAGCTATTCCCCTTTTTACTCCCCTGCACAAAACATTGTTGCACACCTTGACAAGCCAAATGGCCCGTAACACGTGCCAACAACTTAGAAACAACTCAAAACTCTGAACTTCGAGTTAGATATTCTTACTGCTACATCAGTTACTTTGCTGCAATGCAGAACAGATGAACAATTCCAGGCTACAAAGTATCACAAATACACACCGCATTAGTTACTACACTGATTCTTCAGTGGCTTCAACTGATTAAAGTTGTCCAGTTATGGCACAAACATTGCACTTAGCCTACATGAAAGCATTCATACACCTACAGAATAAGTCTCTTTCCACACTTAAAGGCGTTTTTCTATATATATTGCATTCTTTTTGATGCACACATTTATTAGTCATCTACAGCACTCTCCCCAACAAACTTCTACTCCCTCATACTGTCATCTCCTTCAACCTGTGCAGCCGCCTTCTTGTCCATCCACTCTACTGTCATACAAACACAATAGAAGACTTGCTAACAATAAATTCTCAAGAAATAACTTCATCACCTCAGAGCTATTCACAGAACCACCAAATAATTTTAACATAAATTGAAATATCTCAAAAGATGGGATCATTCTCTATTAAGTAATGGGTATTTATGTAAGAATCCCTCTGTAAACCTGATTTGTGCCTAAACAGACAACAGCCTTGTGATTGAGCCACTGATTTTGAGGCAGGGACCTGTCTTGAATCAAGGTGAAGGTAGGTCTGCCAGATTCCTAGGGAAGTTGCCTAACAAAGTCACCATTTATATAAAATCCTGGTTCAGTCACTAACAGAACAAACCCCAATCCTCAGATTTGCATTAGGAAAAACAAATGCGATATGGAATCCAGTTCATAAAGTAGTAAATGCTTAATTGTATAGAGTAGAACAATAGAAAGAGATGCAAGTACCTAACCCAAGAAGAGTCTCTAATGAGGTCTTCTTATTTTACGCATATATAAAGTCTCCTTATGAAGGAAGAATTCCCTTTCAACCGAGGAAAACTTGCACAGATCCTCTGACCACACGGTAATAACTTGAAAGAAATCTTCTAACCTTCATACACTTTTTTTTAAAACGTATTTTTATAGCTGTTCACAAAGCAATTTTTTTTCTTACTGATATACATACTACGGAATATTTATTTGCATAAATATTTTCAGTTTCAGGAGAAAAAGGTAGGTAGCGACTTCTTTCTCTCCCCCCCTTTAATTTTCTGTCCATATGTAGCAGAAGGAGAGAAAGAAGCACAACAACCGGCGCAAAGACTAAAACCAAGCCACCGACAAACCCACGCACACGCAGGGCCCCGCTGCACGCCTGGCCTTCCATAATACAAAGCCGCCCTTTCCCACCGGAGCTCCGGCGTCCTTTCCAACACACTTCTCCTATCCCACGGCCTCCGAGCCCTCCCCTCCCCGCATCGTGCCCCGCGGCCCCCCAGGGGCGCACGGAGCACCCCACAGGCCCAGCCGGGGCTCGCTACACCCTCTGCCGCTCCCCCCCGGCTTTGTGTCCGAGGCGGCCTCGGCAAAGGGGGGAGAGAAGATCCCACCGCAGCCCGGCCGCGGAAAGGGGGAAAATGTAGGAGAAGGACAACGGCCACCCCCAAACGCCAGGCCCGAGCTCGGCCGATGGGCGGGACCCCGCCGGTACCTGCCCAACTCCTCGGCCTCCATGGGCAGACGCGGAACTCTCCGCTGTGTTGGCGGAGCCCCTATTGTCACCGGCCGCCCCCACCCCCAGCGCCTCACAGCCTCCACCGACCTGCTGCCCGGCCCTGCCGCACGTCAGCGCCGCCGGCCAATGGCGAGGCGCGGCCGGACCTGACCGAGAGGGCGAGGCCAGAGGAGGGGGCGGTGCCGGTGCCGATAGCTGCTGGGGGGGAGATAGCGGCGGGGGGCGGATTGCGGGTCGGGAGCAGCCGCTTGGGATACTGTGGGAGCGCAGATTGAGAAGAGCGAGTGTCTCAGCCGCCCCCCGCCGCCTGATGGTTTCGCGGCTACGTCACCATTGCGTCAGCCGCAGGCGGGGACCGGCTACCCCCTCCCCTTCTCACTCTCACCGCCATGGTGCGGCCCGTGGGCGGGGGGATGACGCAGTTCCGGCGCGTGTCGTCAGCACGTATGCGCGGAGGGTGCGTCGGAGCGTGGTGTCGGGGTAGGCGGAGGCTGAGGGCGGTGCCGCCATGCCCGCCGGGGTGCCTTGGCCCACCTACCTCAAGATGCTGACGGCCAGCATGCTGGCCATGTTCGCCGGCGCCGAGGTGGTGCACAGGTACTACAGGCCCGACCTTGTAAGTGTCCGTGAGGCGCTGGGGAGGCTGTGAGGGGCCGTTTCCTGCGGAAGGCAGGGTGTTGGGAACGTGACCCTGGGGCTTGGAGGCAGGGACGGAACATGATGGTGCTCTGAGGGGATGGGGCTTCTCTTGGGAGCCGCTTGGAGCTCTCAGGACAACAAAAACATGGACTTCTTGGAGTCGGTCCAGAGGAGGGACAGGAGCACCTCTGCTATGGGGACAGCCTGAAGGAGCTGGGGCTGTCCAACCTGGAAAAGGCTACGGGGAGATCTCATAGTGGCCTACAGGAAAGCTAGAGAGCAACTCTTCACCAGGGCATGAAGGGATAGAAGGAAGCGGGAGGGGGGAACCCTCTCTGGAGATGTTCAAGACCAGGCTGGACATGGTACTGAGCAGCCTGATGTAGTGGGAGGTGTCCTGCCTATGTCCAGGGGCGTTGGAACTCAATGATCTTTAAGGTCCCTTCCAACCCAAACTATTCTATGATTCTAAGGACAATGGCTTTGAACTAGAGCAATAGCTTTGATCACAACGATTAGCCATTAGGGAGAAGTTCTTCACCATGAGCGTGGCGAGGCACTGGAGCAGGTTGCCCAGAAAGGTGGTGGAGGCCCCATCCCTGGGGACATTCAAGGCCAGGCTTGATGAGGCTTCTGGAGCAACCTCATCTAGTGCAGGATGTTCCTGCTTATTGCAGGGTGGTTGGATGAGGTGACCTTGAAGGTCCCTTCTAACCCAGCACATTCTATAATTCTGATTTTAAAAAGAATGTGCAAAAGTGACTAGAGGGTGCTATATTACATGAAAATAGATTTCTTTCCTCCCTCTGGTAAAGGGAATGGATGACTATCATATTTTGCTCCTTGAAAAGCAAAGTCAAATCACAAAGGTAGTATAAAAGGTAATAGCATTTTTAATGTTTTGCATGTAAAAATTGTAATTGTTCAATTAGAGAGCAGCATAATCACAATTATAGTGCTGTCTCTTGCATGCTATCCTAATTTACTTTTTTATGAGTTTAGTTTTCCTGCCACAACACTGATGTCTTTCTCTGTTTTTGACAGAGTATACCTGAAATACCTCCTAAGCCTGGAGAGCTGAGAACAGAACTGTTGGGTCTAAAGGAAAGGTCAAGTAAAGTTGAAACTTCACAACAGTCGTGAGATTTAACTTATATTTTGACAATTAGGACTGATAAAACACTTGTTCAACTGTCTCAACTGCCAAAATCCACAAGTGGAATACTGTTCTCCTTTAATACTTCTGTTTCCTGTAAGTGGACTTATGACAACATTAAAAACATTAAGAGCATTTAAAAGTAAATGTATGATGAATACTGTTGTTAAAAGTCCGGTCAGTTTTGTGCCAAAATGGCTAGGAGTTCTTAATCTTGATTGGAGTTTCAGTGTCCTTCAGAATACAAGATTTTAGCTCACATTTGGTGTGTCTGATGGAATCTGAAGATTTTAAGCAGATTAACAAGTACAGGAAGTTTAGCATATTGAGAAGTCAAGCTTTTGTGGCTGCTTTTTAATGATAGTAAGTTTACCAGTTTGTTCACCTCTAGTGAAACATCATTTACCATTGGCTTTTCTCCACTTCTTATAACTTAACTTGGTGTTACTGGACATAACCCAGAGTACAATAGATTAAGTGTCCTGCATCCAAACCTGGGACCTTCAGCACAAGAAGGACATGGAGCTGTTGGATATGGTCCAGAGGAGGGCCATGAGGAAGATACAAGGGCTGGAGCATCACTCCTACAAGGACAGACAGAGTTGAGGCTGTTCAGCCTGGAGAAAGAAGGCTCTGGGTGAGACCTTATAGTGCCCTACCAGTACCTGAAAGGGGCTTATGGGAAAGCTGGAGAGGGAATATTTGCCAGGGCATGGATTGATAGGATGAGGGGCAGTGGTTTTAAACTAGAGCAGGGCAGGTTTAGATTACACACTAGGAATAAGTTCTTCACCACAAGGGCACTGAACTAAACCACAAGAGACAGAAACACTTGCTAATGAAGGAATTTCACCTCCCCATGGCTGAACTTTCACAAACTGCACCCACAGCACCTTTAGCTGGAACACAAAATTAAAACATAAGACTCCTGCTTTCCTGCTAAACCTTCCTCTGACCTTAGGCAAACCCCATGCAGCATTAAGACANGGCCCCATGGAGGGGGCAAATGGTGGCTCCTGCTCTTCCCTGCTGGTGTTAAATAGGAGAGTGGGACAAAAGGGGCTGATTTGGAACAGGTGGGGAGGGGAGGAGTCTTCAGTGGAGCCCAGGGGTGGGGGATCTGGGGGAAAAGGCTGGAAAAGGATTGGTGTGGGGCAGAAGCGGGAGGAAAGAGAAGTATGTGGAACCTGCCTAGAGGCAAACTAGGGGGTAAAATGGAAGGACTTGAGTGCTCACCATGAGGGAGGTGAGATACTGGAAGAGGTTGCCCAGAGAAGTGGTAGAGGCCCCATCCCTGGAGACATCCAAGGCCGGGTTTGCTGAGGCTCTGAGCAACCTCGTCTAGTGGGAGTTGTCCCTGCTCACTGCAAGGGGGTTCGGCTGGATGGCTTTTGAAAACCTGTCCAATTTAATTCATAATCCTACAGAAAGGCAGGGGAAGGAATTTTTAACGTAATATCGGATGGGAGGACTAGAAACAATGGATATAAATTAGAGGGGGATAGATTTAGACTAGACATAAGAAAGAAATTCTTTACAGTGAGGGTGGTGAAATACTGGAACAGGTTGCCCAGGGAGGTTGTGGATGCTCCATCTCTGGAGGTGTTCAAGACTAGGCTGGACAGGGCACTGGGCAGCCTGGTCTGGTGGGAGGTGTCCCTGCCTATGGCAGGGGGATTGGAACTCGATGATCTTTAAGGTCCCTTCCTACCCAAACTATTCTAGTATTCTATAATATGATTCTATGCAAATAGGAAAGAATCTTCATTGCAGGACTTCTTGCAGGGGTCTCCTTCTTCTGGCTGGCTGCTGTAGCAGCAGTTATGTTGGCTCTCTGTTACTGATGTGAAAAAGACTGGAGAAGATCTTACAACTCGGTTGTATTAGTTAAAGTGTAGCAAGTATGTACAGATTGCATGGGAATTATGTACATTTGTACTTGATGTAGGTATCTTCAGATACTTTTGATAGGTTTAGATAGACAAAATACTGAAACAACTGTCCAGAAAAGGATTGGCACAAATCTTTTGTACCTGGAGCCCTGGAACATGCACAAAGGCAATGTCCTACAGAGGTGGTATGACAACCCACTTTTGAATGGTTGGCAGCAGAGCTTGTGGAGATTTGGGATTGCTTTCCCTTGAGAAAGGTACCAAGACAAGGCACGGTCTTCATCCTCAATTCTCACTCATGTTTATGTTGAAAAATATAACAAACCACTGTCTTACATCACCCATTAAGGAAATTGCTGCTTTTATATCAGAGCTGTGGAGCTGTTTTTTATGTTGGTGTATGCTGGGGCAGTTTTCCTTGGTAGAAAGGTTTACAGTTCCTCTGGGGGGTGCAAGTACTGTTGGTTTTACACAGTTTGCAGCTATAGCTGATTCAGAAAAGCAGCCGAGGTGGGATGAGATCCTGCTTTTACTTGCCCACATAGATTCTTGGGCTGCAGCTTGTAGTTAGCATTACTCAGTCACAGCTTTTCTCTCTTGGACCTCACTAAGGCAGCAATCATTGCTGGGAAAGACTGAAGTCAATCTCCAGAGTTAAGCCCAAATTAAATCAATTTATGAGAATCATTTTACTAGGTCCTTGTTCTGATGAAACTAATTTCCCCCTCACTTTGGCTAAAGTAAGCTGAGGTTGACAACCTTCTACCTCTGCATGAGTTTAAAATGATGAGTCAAGATGGGGTAGTTCAGCAATTATTTTGTTTCTGTTCCAATTATGGTGCGTACAGCAGTTTCTCAGTTACCCCTTTGAACTACCAGGATTCTCACCAGCCCTTACACTATCTCTTACACTTGTCAGAGCATTGCTTCCATTGCTCCAAGTGATTCTGACACAGATGTTTTTCTCTTTAACACTTGTCAGAGCATCACTTCCATTGCTCTAATGATTCTGACACAGAAGATATTTTTCTCTTTATTTTCACATCTGTAGAGGGAAGTAACTGCTAATTCAGATTGTATATCTAGGTGGATCCTGGTACTCGTGGAAAGTGAGAAACAGGGCCCTTTTTCTAGCAGAGAGAACTTGTTTATTTTAGTGCCCACCTAGAAGCAAGCTCATGCCACCCCCAGAGTCACTGTGACTGGGGAGAGCCTTCTCCCAGCATTGTTGCTGTCTTCATAGAGCTTATACAGACAGCTGCATTTTGTGCTTATTAATAGCAAACGCTTGTCACTCCACACTAGAGAAAGCAGCTGGACCACAGCTAAGTTGCACATGACACCCTCAACACTGAAGAAGAAGCACAAAGCATGACTCTCACATGTGCTTTTTATTACTTCTGAAATTAAATCAGCTACGTCATCCTAAAACCAATCCAGGCATTGAGAACTTTAGCTACATAACACAACAGAGGATGCTTAGGTCTGAGTAATTAATAGCCCAAGAATACTGTAGCAAGCAACCTTCTGCTCCCAATTACTCTGTTTTGCTAGCTGCACAAGCACCTGCAAGTGGGCATGAACCCCCTTTGCCACTCAGGCTGTTGAGAGGCAGAGGGGAGCACTGTGATGATGTACTCAGAAGTGTATCACTAGAAGTGGTATTTTAGGAAGTATTAAAGCCTCAAGAGTGGTTGATTGCTACAGAACATAAGAGCTACATCACCAAAGCAAGAACCATACCTTAAGCAGAAATGGGGCATCTAACTTGCCAACAAAGGATCACTATTTCCCAGCCAATGGTCTAGCTGCTGAGCTACACTCTAGGGCTAGAGCCCTCAGCAAGCTCTAATTACAGTGCATTTAAGATACTACTACTACAGTAAGCAAAAACCACCAAGCTCCCATTTTTAAAGTCTCAAACAGCATGCTAACTATGTAACTCTGTGTAAACCCTAACTTTGTAACCACAGTGATGCATGGCATGTGTATTTATTGCATGTACTTGGGCAAGACAGAGATAGCCTCATGAAAGTAAAAAGCAAGCACATTCAGGTCAGATTTAGCGCCCTCATCTACTTTAAGTTATCTCCGTTCAGATTGCAGAGCCTCAAATTTCACAGAAAGTTCTCTAAATGACACAAGAATGGTTTCTAAAGTAGAATCATTGTATCCAACTACAAGGCAAGGCAAAACAAAAATGCCCTTCAGCATAAACCCTTTCTAGAAACCCTCTGAAGATGTTCTGAAATAAAGGCACTAGTGAGAAAATGCAGTGCTTCATCCAAACACCACATAAAGCTCCTAGAATTAATGGAGGAAAAAAAGTGGAACTGCCACTTCAACCTGTCACAACTGCAATTTGGTGTCAAAAGATTTAGCTTTAAAGTATTTACTGCACTTACTGTAAATAAAGAGTGAAAAAGTTTAGGAACAGCAGAGAAGTCTAGAAAGCAGGACTGCTGTAGCTGTTTGGGAAGTTATGAGTTACAGGCAGGTTATCAAATCCCATGGAAGATGAGAAAAGCTCACAAGCAGTGAGCCACTTTTGGTGGTGGTTGTACACATTTACTAGAATTTTTTCTTAGCTTTCTCTCAGCTGCAAAAGCTCCCACTGCCTGTTCCCTCCAGAGGAGTCAAATGTTCAAGTGCAAGCTGGCAGGACACCAGTCACAAGGCTATTTTTAAATGCCCCATCTCATCTTTCTGAAGATGTAGCAGATACACAACTCCTTGAGCACACAGTTCAATGTGCAATTGCTACAGCTCTCTGATACCAGGTATATTCTGGCTAAACAGTACAACACATTAACACAAAACCCAACCACAGGCAAATTATTTGCTACGCAGTAAAGTGTTAGCATATGACAAGGCATGAAACTGAAGGACCTGAACACTCAGGACAATCCCTGTACTTCTTTGTGATAGCCTTCAAGGTAAACTTATTATGTAAAATTTAGAGTTAGTGGTGTTTGGGAACATTTTATTTTGTACATGACAAGATTTTACACCAAGTCAGTTAAATAATACAAATTTACATTCATGAGGAATGTTTTTAGAAAAGTCAACTTAAAAAAAATCCTCCTTGACCCTTAAACCCCATGCCATCCCTCAACATTTTACAGTGGAAAAAAACAAAAATCTAATTTCACATGCCCTCCTTAACCCCCCCAGTGCAGGACGGTAGTTGAGTGCAGCTTACAGTTCATCTTTCACATCTGTGGATTCCTGTGGAGACAAAAAAGAATCAGAATGTTGAGATTTTCAAGTGGAAAAGATAACAAGAGCAATCTCAAAAGAACTAAACCCGATTATCCACTCAAAACACAGATATTAGCTAAATAAAGACTGACTTCATGTAACTGTTCTGGTCTTCATGTTTCTGTACTGTAAGGATTTACAACTACACCCTGGGCATTATTTGTTACTGCCTTCAAGCTGTGGAAATCCAACAGGTAATAATGACTGTAAGGGATTTTCTGCTCTTCTCTTGCCACAGGGCACTCTGTGATAATATCTCAAATTTAATTTAGTTCCAACTTTGAACATATTTAAGTATTTTCTTCTTACAATATGGTCTGATAAGGAAGTGGAATTTGTGATGTTTTTTCTTACTCCCCTCCAAGAAAAGCTTGGAAAACCTGACACACTAAAGGCTAGTGTCACAGAAGGCAAAGTGAATTGATTGGTTGCTAAGAAGCACCACAGGCAAAACTGCACATAAATATTTCTAAGTGAAAAGATCCTGAGTTTGACTAACCTTCTGTGTTTCACTATCTTCAGCATCAGCGTCCACCTCTTCTTCGTCTTGATCTGCCTCCTCAGCTGCATCTTCAGGCTCTTCAGGTTCCTCCTCCACCTGTTGGAAGGTCACAATGTTTTAGATGCTGAGGATGTTTACTAGTTGGAGACAAGTATTCACTAGCACTAACATTTGCCCAAGCTACCTGAAAGAGCAAGCAGGTTCTCTTTAGCACTGACAACTATCGTGCCTCCAACAAGATCCTAAGTTTTTACACAGTATGAGAACCCACATGATTTATGCCTACTTAAAAATCTGTTAGTGAGTGTGCCTTTGACCCATAGTTTATTTCCACAGAACCACCACTTAAAGACAGGAAAATACTTGAAGTGTAATAAAAGCACAGAATACAAGCAAAGAATAGTGGAAGGCAGAACGTTGAGTATGAAGAACAGAATCAGCAGTTCCCCTGGTGGCCCACCTAAGTTTCAAGATGGAAACCAAGTCTATCAAATATCTGCTTTTTAAGATGTCATAACAATAAGTCAGTCATCAGCCCTCAGTTGAGGGGAAACCAACCTTTGCATCCAGGTCAATGTTTAAACTTAGACGAAGCATCCTCTCTATTCTGTCTCCATACTCCTTAGTATCTGGTAACATGTATCCTGATCTCAAAGTTGCCGTTTCAAACAACACCACTGCAAGATCGGACACTGTTTTGTCATCTTCATTTTCCTAATGTGAAAAAGAGCATAAAATAACCATGTAAATCAGCAGTTAGACTGCATGCTGCCAAGAAGCAGTATTTCACCACTGTTATTTGTTTACCTTGACTCTCCGCAGCATGTCCTTGATGAGTGGATGCCTGGGGTTAATTTCAAATGTCTTCTTCTGACTGGCGTAGTAACTGAAAAGAACACAAGTTACATCCCTTAGCTTTGAAGCAGCCACATCTTTAAACCCAAGAATACCAATGATGGCTGCAGCACCAGGTGCATTCTCACCCTAGCCCACCTTACTACTAGCTTAACTCCAACAACATTCAAGTTACTAACACAGTTCATCTTGTCACTGAGTGACAGATAGCAAATGCCACCAATGAGGCTTGCTCACAGCTCACACAGGGCTTTGAAATCACAATGCAAGACCATGCTGTGGCAGGGGGGTTGGAACTTGATCTTTAAAGGTCCCTTCCAACCCAAACTATTCTATGTGAGTGGTACAGAGAGCCGTAAGGCATAAACCTACATTTTTTCTTCCTTAGAAGATGTACATGGGATTCCTGGACTACATAAAGCAAGCTATTAGAGATCTTGGCATCAGCCCCAGCACCTGTTCCTTTAATCCTGGACTAATTGTTACTAACACAACTGAATCCAAGCACCAGCTGATTGCAAAGCAGTTGGAAAAGTGGATGCAAATAAATGTAGAGTATGTGTGGAAATCAAGTATTTTTAATACTAATTTTACAGTTTCATTTTCTGTTTAAAAGCTTTTTAACCTCAAGCAGTATTTCTGCAAGCTTACTTGGTAGAGATGTCCTTCCCAGTTTGGTAAGCTTGAGCCTTCATGATTCTTTCCATGTTACCAGACCATCCATATTGACTTGCCACAAGAGCACATGGAGACTGGGTTAGGCGCTGAGACAGCACAGCTTTCTCAATCTGCAGAGCAAAAAGCCTTAATATTACTTCATGGAACTTACAGCCAATAGACAGGCATAAAGGAACTCTGGTTTCCTTCCATTTCAGTGTTGGTTTTGGTTTTTTTTTTTTTTT
>VZTY01023930.1:56395-192289 GCA_013400935.1 Turnix velox | reverse complement strand
CACAGTATGAGAACCCACATGATTTATGCCTACTTAAAAATCTGTTAGTGAGTGTGCCTTTGACCCATAGTTTATTTCCACAGAACCACCACTTAAAGACAGGAAAATACTTGAAGTGTAATAAAAGCACAGAATACAAGCAAAGAATAGTGGAAGGCAGAACGTTGAGTATGAAGAACAGAATCAGCAGTTCCCCTGGTGGCCCACCTAAGTTTCAAGATGGAAACCAAGTCTATCAAATATCTGCTTTTTAAGATGTCATAACAATAAGTCAGTCATCAGCCCTCAGTTGAGGGGAAACCAACCTTTGCATCCAGGTCAATGTTTAAACTTAGACGAAGCATCCTCTCTATTCTGTCTCCATACTCCTTAGTATCTGGTAACATGTATCCTGATCTCAAAGTTGCCGTTTCAAACAACACCACTGCAAGATCGGACACTGTTTTGTCATCTTCATTTTCCTAATGTGAAAAAGAGCATAAAATAACCATGTAAATCAGCAGTTAGACTGCATGCTGCCAAGAAGCAGTATTTCACCACTGTTATTTGTTTACCTTGACTCTCCGCAGCATGTCCTTGATGAGTGGATGCCTGGGGTTAATTTCAAATGTCTTCTTCTGACTGGCGTAGTAACTGAAAAGAACACAAGTTACATCCCTTAGCTTTGAAGCAGCCACATCTTTAAACCCAAGAATACCAATGATGGCTGCAGCACCAGGTGCATTCTCACCCTAGCCCACCTTACTACTAGCTTAACTCCAACAACATTCAAGTTACTAACACAGTTCATCTTGTCACTGAGTGACAGATAGCAAATGCCACCAATGAGGCTTGCTCACAGCTCACACAGGGCTTTGAAATCACAATGCAAGACCATGCTGTGGCAGGGGGGTTGGAACTTGATCTTTAAAGGTCCCTTCCAACCCAAACTATTCTATGTGAGTGGTACAGAGAGCCGTAAGGCATAAACCTACATTTTTTCTTCCTTAGAAGATGTACATGGGATTCCTGGACTACATAAAGCAAGCTATTAGAGATCTTGGCATCAGCCCCAGCACCTGTTCCTTTAATCCTGGACTAATTGTTACTAACACAACTGAATCCAAGCACCAGCTGATTGCAAAGCAGTTGGAAAAGTGGATGCAAATAAATGTAGAGTATGTGTGGAAATCAAGTATTTTTAATACTAATTTTACAGTTTCATTTTCTGTTTAAAAGCTTTTTAACCTCAAGCAGTATTTCTGCAAGCTTACTTGGTAGAGATGTCCTTCCCAGTTTGGTAAGCTTGAGCCTTCATGATTCTTTCCATGTTACCAGACCATCCATATTGACTTGCCACAAGAGCACATGGAGACTGGGTTAGGCGCTGAGACAGCACAGCTTTCTCAATCTGCAGAGCAAAAAGCCTTAATATTACTTCATGGAACTTACAGCCAATAGACAGGCATAAAGGAACTCTGGTTTCCTTCCATTTCAGTGTTGGTTTTTGGTTTTTTTTTTTTTTTTAAACAGACTTTCTGAAGATTATATTCTATCTTATTATCTTATTGAAATAAAGGCATAAAGCACATGAAATTAACCTCAGATAAATGCAAGGTATGCTGTAGCAAGTACAACAGCATTACACACAGCATAATAATTTACCTTGTCTTTTAGAGCTTTGTCTTTCATCCAGTTTAAGAGTGGTTCAAATTCCTTTTCCAAGGCTTCCCGACTCTCTTTAGATTTTTCACTCTCTTCAAATTTAACTCCTTCTTTGGCTACATTTTGAAACCTCTTGCCATCAAATTCTGGCAGAGCCTGAATGCAGTACTCATCTACAGGCTCAGTCAGGTAAATCACTTCATAGCCCTTCTTCAGCAGGCGTTCAACAAATGGGGAGGATTCAGCCTAAGACAATAAAACAGATGAGATGTCAGCATAGTTGCATTGATACCAGCTACTGAAACCTGCACAAGTACTTGAACAAGTGCCAGCAACAAGGAAAACTGAATAGCAGTGGCATTAAGCATCTATTTTTACAACAAATACTATGTTTACAGTACTGTTTTGACTTGGAGCTGGAATGTTTTTCTCTTTCCCTTTTTTTCCTGTGCTCACATACCTCCTTTCTGCTGGCACCTGCCATGAAATAAATCTTGTCTTGCTTTTCCTTCATTCTCTCCACATACTGGTCAAGGCTTGTGAGGTTGCTTTCATGATGAGAAGACTGGAAGCGAAGGAGTTTAGCCAGTCGTGTACGATTGGAGTGATCCTCAATAACTCCAAGCTTTACATTAGTACCAAACTCCTTCCAGAATGTGTCGTTGTATTTTTCCTCTGCAATTTTCTTGATCATGTCAAGAGTTTTGCGAACAAGCTTCTTTCTGATGACCTAAAAAAGCAGCAATACCAAGTTACAACGGGAAGCATTGGGAAGAACCCTCAACTTAATGCAAAGGGTGGATTCAAGTATTCCTAAACTGAACAGAGGGAGACCAAAAACATCAATTCATTGGTTTCCTACATTTAAATTTCATGTTTCATATAGACTAAAATTATATTATTCATCTAAATCTTGTATCATGTGTTAACAAAAAGGAATTTAAAATCAATTAGCTTACCTTTAGCAATTTATGCTGCTGAAGTGTTTCACGAGATACGTTCAAAGGAAGATCATCAGAATCCACCTAATTGAGGAAGAATTTTCGTAAGTATAGCTAACAGTATTAAGATTTAGAAAAAAAAACAGAATCACATGCAAGAAAGACATAATACTTACAACACCCTTAACGAAGTTAAGATACTTGGGCATCATGTCATGGAAGTCATCAGTGATGAACACTCTTCGAACGTATAACTGAATGAACAGAAACAGGGGTCAGCTTACGTTTGGCTTTTGAGTTATGAGTTTAAGACATGAAACCATGTCCATGCTTGTCCTACCTTAATGAAATCACTTTTTTTGGATCCATATTCATCAAACAAGCCACGTGGAGCAGAATTTGGAACAAACAAGATAGACTTGAAAGTTACTTCCCCTTCAGCAGTGAAGTGTATGTAAGCCATTGGATCATCGTGTTCCTGTGAAAAGAGAATTCACCAACATAAGTAAAGCATCTGTGAGTCAGGACATTACCAGTAATAACATGAACTTACCAAATAAGTGCAATTATTTTACACAGTTAGACTACCTATGCTTTGTATACATGTAAAGACAATACTGTTTCTAGAAACCCCTATCTTCCTCTTTCTTCAACCACTTACATGAGCACTATCACTCTTCAGGCTAAATTAAATTTTGCCTGTCAACTTTTAAATAAATCAGAAAGGGCCACTCTATACTCGGGTCATAGTATATTCTCCCTGTAAAAAAAGATTATCTCCAGACTAAGACAGGGGGTAGATTCAGGCTAGATATAAGAAAGGAATTCTTTACAGTGAGGGTGGTGAAACACTGGAACAGGTTGCCCAGAGAGGTAGTGAATGCCCCCTCACTGGAGGTGTTTAAGGCCAGGCTGGACATGGCACTGAGCAACCTGATCTAGTGGGAGGTGTTCCTGCCTATGGCAGGGGGGTCGGAACTCTGTGATCTTTAAGGTCCCTTCCAACCCAAACTATTCTATGATTCTAAGATATTATACCTCCTAAGCTCTCTGTAATACATTCTATCTAGTAGCAGCAACTGACTAATCCTTCAGAGACAGCCTACTCCATAAAACACACCAAGAGATACTACAGTATACCCCTTGCATTGCAACAAACAAGATACTCAGAGCTTACCTTGGAAAAGGTTTTGTAAAAAGCTTTGTATTCGTCTTCTTCAACTTCTTTAGATGGTCTCTGCCAGATGGGTTTTATGTCATTCATTAGCTCCCAGTCCCAGACAGTCTTTTCAACCTAGGTGTGTAAAAATCACAGTACATCAAAGACTTATTCTTCACTTCAAGTTATGTCCACTAAAGACTCTCCAGTGGGGCCAAGTCATAAAGCAGTCTATCAAAATACAAAAAATCTTATCTAGTAAAGCTTACCTTCTTAGTCTTTGGTTTCTTTTCTTCTTCCTCCTCTTCAACTGCAGCTTCATCATCATCTGTTTCTTCTTTCTCCTTTGCTTCCTCCTCTTCAATGGGCTCTTCAACAGTCTCTGTCTAATGAGACAATTTGAACTGCTGACTTTGTCTGCTTGGCCTCCTACCAGGTATCTTAAATTGTTGTGTCAAAGAGCTTAATTTCTCACAGCAGTTTAACTTGTGTTATTAGCCTATCCCAAGCATTTATCTATAGGTAAATATGACTTTTTTAGTTATAGGTAGCTAAATTTTAAATACACATAGAGTATACTCAAGTACTTCTGCAGCTTTGCAAATAATGCTTATCAGAAACTCTGGTGATTTAAGTTTGTCTATACCAAAAGAACATCACAACAGGCCTGTAAATTAAAATACTCCCCTTTTCAGAAGGACACCTGATTACAGTCTTGTTTGAGAACTTACCAAAGCTTCAGACTATGAAACTAAGCTAGCAGAAGATGTTCTTTCAGAATAATTAACACCAAATTGCTCCTTTGGTAAAGTTGTCTGAGTCAGAATGAAATAAAGTTCTGTGAAACTCTTCAATTTTAGCAGCACTCTTAACTTTTTGAGGGCAAGTAGCTAGCAGAATACTATCCAGAGCCATCAGGAATAGAAGAATTCTAGAAATTAGGTAAGTTCTGTATTATAGGATGCCCTCCCCCTTCCTGAAGGATCTAGCCAGGCAGTTTTCACAACCAATGTTCAGTTGCCTGCTTACCTTGCTGCTCCACACATAAATGGGGAAGTTTATGAACTGTGAATACTTCTTCACTAGATTTTTAACAGTATCCAGCTCAAGATAATCAGACGCTTCCTCCTTCAAGACGAGGCTAGAGAAAAATAATAAAAATAATCCTTCAATCAAAATGCTCACCAGGACTCTTTCAACAGCTCCACCAAATAACTTTTCCCACCCTTGCAGCTATAGCAATTTAAACTTCTGTAACTGAGCTTTTATTAGTTCAGCTACAAATACCTCTTGAAAAATACAATAGCAGAACTGCACTGAGGAGAAAATTATTGTTTCCAACAACTAGGACAGAACACATGTCTAAATGAAAACCTTAAATTACACTGATACTTATCAGGGCCTTGATGCACTCTCACTGGCTTCACTAAAGCACTGAGATTAACCTTTCAGAGGAAGTGAATGCTCCAAATCCTCCTCTCCTCAGGAAGAAATCCTCTAAACCCAGATAAATTTACCTGCTCATGAAAGTGATGAAAATAGGATTCTCTAACTATTCCTAGTTTGAGACTTGCATCAAACTAGTCTCACTGTTATATTAACAGCAACTAGTTTCCAAAAGGAAGCTCTTCAGCCTCTGTTAAGGTTTCAATGGGCCACTACTGTGCTAAAGAACTGAGCAAGGCTGCAGGGAGTTGAATCATCTGGAATTACTTGCCAAAAATTAGTTGTCAGGATGTTCATGCCTTCCTTATCTTTATCTAATGGAATGTGAAGCAGACTACATTATCACTCTCCATTATTTTGAATGCAGGTAATATTTTTTTTTCTAATAAGCTATAAACAGCTGTATTACAAGAACCAAACCACATGTAAGTCATAATAGTAAATCCATGCACAGATTCTAATGAGTGAAGTTTACCCACACAGTTTTTTTCTCTTAAAAACCTAAAGAAACTTAATACTTACGTTATGGTTGTGCCACGTCCCAGAGTGTTTCCTCTTGGGTCACTAATCACAGAGAATTCATTTGAATCCGACTCCCAAATGTGTTGGGTATCATTGTTGTGTTTTGATGTGACAATAACTCTGTCTGCCACCAAGAAAGCAGAGTAAAAGCCAACACCAAACTGGCCAATTAGCTCAGATGTTGACTGGCTATCATCCTGCATCTCTGTCATCTTGTTTAAGAATTCACTTGTACCAGACTTTGCAATGGTACCCAGATTTTTAACTAGCTCCTCTTTTGTCATGCCAATACCCGTATCTGTGACGTGGAGCATGTTCTTCTCTTTATCACACTGAAAAAAGAGAAAGGTTAGGTTAGATTCACATTGAATTTGAACTCATGATATGCTGCTATACAAAAGTCCTACGTAGCATCCCAGCTATTCAAATTCAAACACCCTGACTGCAGAAAATTGAATTTACAGTTACTGCAGAAGTGAGGAAGCACCTTTAAAGTATTTCAGTGCTTCAGTTACTCTCTATAGAATTCAAAATCTATTTTTAATATCAAGAATAACCTGTCAACACAGTAAATGTAAAGGATCCTGGCACAGTCCTACACCAGTACTAAGTAAAACATTTTATGATGCACTGTCTTTTTACTACATCCCTCCCAACACTCCTGTATAAGAGATGATTGCACCTAGCACTCACCTTGATTTTGACTGTAAGTTCCTCATTGCCAGCAAGTGCATTTTCATCAGTTAAAGATATTAACCGTATCTTATCTAAAGCATCTGAAGCATTTGAAATAAGTTCTCTCAGGAAAATCTGAAATAGAAACCAGGAGTCAAATTCCAGAACACATACACAAACAGTTCTGACAATTTTTACAGAAAACAACACTAACCTCCTTATTTTTGTATAAAGAGTTGATAATAAGCTTCATCATTCGGTTCACTTCTGCTTGAAATGCAAACTTCTCAGACTTTTCTCTGATTTCTTTGATCTGGGATGCATTCAGGCCATCTAACTGGATAGCTTCTTCCTCTCTGTTAGGACCATAAGAACACATTAACTGGTCTTGTCTGTACATAGCATCACCTATTTTACAATCGAGGAGCAGCAATAGAAGTCTAGATAGAACAAAAAGATCCTTAATCATTGAGACACCCCCAGAGTTACATGATCAAGTAGTGTATGCAGAAGAAGAGCTATCCCAAACAGCATAAGCTTAAGCTAGAACTTTGAGTGAAAATCCATGCTGGCAATCAAGTTTTATTTAAAAAAAAAAGATATTTAGGGAAGAGTATTGGTTGCGTTAACATCACTGTAGTCCTCAGCATGTGATAGATCTCACAGGAGGTGAGGTGTTTTTCATCTTTTTTCATCAGTAGGCACTCAAATGATGCCATTTACTGCACCACAAGAGCAAGCCTCTAAACTTTAACTCTGTTTTAGACAATGTCGAATAGCTTCGAATCCAAATCCTCGGGTTCATTTCTATTTAGGAGACAACCTCTAACAAAAGTATTACATTTCTCATAACTACATCTTCCCATTGGATGGTGGGTCCCCCTATTTGTGAGGCTTCATCACTCCTGATGATCCCAAGGGCCGTTCTAAAGTCAAGGGAAAGCCCGAAAACTTCAGGATTAACGTCTGAAGCCAGGCACTAACCTCTGGACAACCTCATCATCTGTTCGAGATCCTTCTCTGCTTTTTCCTAAATCATCTTCCACGGTCCCGTCCACATCCAGCTCATCGGCTCTAACGGATACTGAGGAAAGAAAGAATCCGATGATACAAGCAGAGCACGCGGTTTTAGGCTCCGTTCGGTCACCCACTCCCCCGGGAAAACTTCAGGCCGAGCGGAAACAGGGGAGCTGGGGGAAAGGGAGGGACCCCCGCCCCTCCTCCACCCCCACTCGCCACTGCGCATGAGCCGTTCTCTCCCTTCCCACTTCGGGGGGGAGCAGCGGCGGCCGGGGGAAAGCAAGGCCGAAAGCTGAGCCACCGCACCCTCCGTCCCCCCACCAACCCCTCGGTGCGGAGACAAGTGAGGACGGGAGAGAGCGAGAGGTTCCACCACCGATCCCCCTCCTCCCCCCCACTACATACACACACTTCCCCAGGCGCCATGGGCCCCACCTCGCTCATCAGGCTGCCCCTTAGGCAACAGCGCGGGGGTGAACAAGTGGGAGTGTTTCGCCCCGACCCCATTCCCCCCCAAACATCGCCAGCCCTCCTCCAGAAACTTCTAGAAGGCCGCGGGTACTCACCGGCCAGCAACAGCACGCAGGCCAGAGCGAGCCCCCACACCGACTTCATGGCGAGGTGCGGTGGCAGCAGACTCAGCCGTCGCTCCCCCTCCTCAGCGCTTCCGATCCGGCCGCAGCCGCCACCCGCTCCCGCCGCTGCTGCGCTCGTTAGAGCGGCCTCGGCCCTCCCCCGCCGCCTTTTCTATCCCAGGTGGGGGGAGCCGCTCCGGCAGGGGCCAATCGCAGCGTACCACGCCAAACACGCAGCCAATGGCAAGATGAGGAAGGAGGGGCCTTCACTTCTCGCCGCCAATCGCCACTTTCCATGTGCGGTTTCCTGCGGACGGAGCGTGGCCGGCGCCCATTGGCCGGGCGGAGGCCCCCGCGGCCAATCGTTGCGGCGGAGGCTTTTAACGGGCACGGCCTCTCCGTAATTCTTTAACAAATATTACGTTAACGTTTAACGCTAAGGACCTGTGGGCCATAGTGGTTGCGGCCGCAGCCGCGAGCGACGAGGATAATCACTGCACGGAAGGCCCGCTCCGATTGCTTCCGGGGTCGACTCGCGATGTTTAGCGGGAGGCCTGTTGCTGTGGCAACGTCCGCTTCCGGTAGCGGCGGCCCGCCTCAGAAATCCCCGGCTACCAGAGAGAAGCGATAAAATAACAAGTAGGACGACTGTCAAGAGGCGGGAGGAGCGCGGGGGGCGGGCCGCTATATGGGGATCCCGCTCCACATAGCGGGCTGGGCTGCAAGGCCGGCTGCTGCCGCGCGGTGCATGCCGGGAGATGTAGTCGGCAGGGTATGCCGGGAGATGTAGTCGCCGGTGCATGCTGGGAAATGTAGTCAGCGGTGCATGCCGGGAAATGTAGTCGGCGGCGCCTACAGCGCCCCCCCGTGTCCCTTCTCCTCCCGCGGGCCCTGCGAGGAGGGGGAGCTGCCATGATAGGAGCCTTTCCAGCCTCCTCTTGCCTGGAAATGGGAACTTTGTTGTCCTTGTGTCCCAAGCCCTGGTTCTCTGGTCCCCTGCGGCGTGGCTGGGGTGTTGGAGAGGCTTTCGGGCTTCAGCTTCGCCTCTCTGTTGCCTTATCTGCAGGGAATCTCAGTGTTAACGGAAGGTGAAGTGAGTTAGGTGCCCCGTAGCTCTGTTTTCGTGCTTTCCGATGCCCATCAGCGATCAGCCTCCACCTACCCTACGGGCCGCTATCTATCCATTAATGGCCCTTCCTCCCCTCCGTGGACTACGGGATCCAGCAGCCCCTCGGCTGCCTCCATGTTCCACTGGTGTGAAGGAAGTGTGGAGCTGGCGCACAAACTCTGTCCTGCCAGGGAGTCATAGAATAGTTTGGGTTGGAAGGGACATTAAAGATCATTGAGTTCCAACCCCCAGCCATAGGCAGGGACACCTCCCACTAGATCAGGCTGCTCAGTGCCTTGTCCAGCCTGGCCTTAAACACCTCCAGAGAGGGGGCTGGGAAACATTAGCTGTGTCCATTCTCCTCTGCAGACCACCATTCTTAGAGTAATGAATACAGATAAAAAAGGTGGAAGGCAGAGGGAGATATTCACATCCTTTTTGAACTGTCCCTTTCAAGGGTCTTGTAAAATGAAACACACCATGTGCAAATTCTGCAGTGCACCACTAGTAACAACTTCAGGCCATGAAAGCTGACAGGTGATTAAATATAATGCATGTAGTTTGTAAGTTGGTGAGATGCTTGAAATACATGATTCTTCCCCCCCCCTTTAATTTCTTGAATAAGTTTGCCCTGACTTTCAAGTGCCAGTCACCTGTTTTGTCTTACATGTGTTTGCAGCATTAGAAAAAACAAAACATACTGTAAAGCAGTGACTTAATGAAATCTATACATGGAGGGGAATATATTTGGAAGCCATCTAAGATTTTCAATATAAAAATTAAAAGCCACCTCACTGTGTTTATGGCTTGATAAACAGTGAAGTTGCTGAAAATTTTGGGTTAAACAAGCTCAACAAATTTTCTTATGCAAAAGGCTGGCTAGATTTTTTTTTGTTGTTGCCTTTTTATCCAACTGATAATTAAAGGACATAGAATTAGAAATTACACTAAATAATAGTTTCTCTCCAAGTTCTTCTTGAGGCCAGGATTTGAGCACGACCCATTTAAAAATAGTCATGAAGCTTTTCTATACAATTTGCACTTTGGGTAGATGTTCTTCAGCAGTAGCTGCTTCACTGAGCACAAATTCTGTGAGAAATAAGAAAGAAAGTTGCTCTTATGAAATATAGGTGAGAATGACTACGAAGAATAAGCATGAGAGGTCAGTGCTAGAGTTGTAAGTAAAAGAACTATCAGGTTTTTTGTTCTCCTATGTGAACTTGAGTAATTTTTGGAAACAGTGATGTTACTTAATTGAAAATGCAATTTAGTTATTCTATTCAGGAGTCTAAGCAAAGAACGTTTGTGTTTCTCTAAAATGCGCCTACAAAGGTTTTCAGGATTTCATTTCCTTATTATGCCTGTGTGATTCCCACAATAAGCTGTATTGTTCTATGGCTGTGAATAGGCCTTTAAGGGATTTAGGGATTCACAGAGTAAATATATAGAATCATAGAATGGTTCTGATTGGAAGAGACCTTAAAGATCATCTAGTTCCAACCCCCTTGCAGTGAGCAGGGACACCTCACACTAGATGAGGTTGCTCAGAGCCTCAGCAAACCTGGCCTCGGATGTCTCCAGCGATGGGGCCTCCACCAGCTTTCTGGGCAACCTGTTCCAGTGTCTCACCACCCTCATGGTGAACATTCAAGTCCTTCCATGCTGGCCCCCCAGCCTGGTTAGGCAGGGGGAGGGATGATTGGGGGGGCAGGGTGTGATGGTCTTGTGTTTCCATTTCTTGCCTTAATGCTGTGTGGAGTTTTGCCTGAGGTCAGAGGAAGGTTTAGCAGGAAAGCAGGAGCCTTGTGTTTTAACTTTGTGTTTCAGCTCAAGGTGCTGTGGGTGCAGTTTGTGAGAGCTCAGCTCCAAGGAGGTGAAATTATTTCATTAGTATGTCTTTCTGTTTCTTCTGGTTTAGTCCTTATTTTACTGTCAGCAGGAAAATGTAATCGTTTAAGACAATCTTTTTGAAGTTTAGAAACTGAAACAGTAGGGGAATACAAACTAGTCACATTGTTATCCATGATGAACCAACAGAAGTTTTTAGATTAAGTTCAATGGGGTTGAAATTTTACTGGGCACTTTGGTCTTATGTTTATGCAAAGTAGGTTCTTACTTTTGGAAGAGATATGACACTTGATAAACTTGTGTTTTGACTGTAGAGGTCAGACTAATAAAGTGTGTGATGTGGTTAGTGGCACTGGCTGCTTTATGCAGTTTATACTGTTTGTTTTCATGTAAACCCAGTTTTATTACTCAGCATAAAATTGATGAGTAAAGAGTGAGGCAGCTGAGTACTTCTGTTCTAACAGTGAAAGTTTGATCTCTTCATGAGAAGCTGGCATTTGAAGAAAATATCTTCTCTAAAGTTATTTCTAAATTCTAACTTCCAAAGTTATTTTCTTCTTTATTTTATACTATAGACTTATCACTGAATACTGCTGTCAGTGTTTTAAGGAAAGCTGAGTGGAATTTCTTCTGAGAACTTATAAATTTAGCTTTATTTCTGTTTATAAAAAAAATTAAGGGAGCTTTTGAGACTTTAGTTGTGCTGGCTATTGCTGCCATTCATAAGAAGCCTGAGTGTCATCTTTCAGGGTTTATTACCAAAGGAAAGATGTAATCATTGGAAGGTAATGGCTTTTCAGCTACTTTGCCACATGAAAGGCTTCTGAAAAGGTATTAGGTATATGATTGTCTGCATAGTTACAGAAGTAATGTGTTTAAGTGTTATGTTTGCTGTTAGCAAGTGATGTTAAGAGAAATTGGATACAGGTGGAGTCCTTCTCCATGTAGAAAGCTGAATGATACAAACATAGAATGTGTAGAGCTGGAAGGGCCATTCCAAGGCTATCTTGATCAACCTCCCCTCACTGAGCAGGGACATCCTGCACTGGATCAGAGCTCAGTTGTTCAGAGCCTCATCCAGCCTGGCCTTGAATGTCTGCAGGGATGGGGTCTCCACCACTTCTCTGGGGAGTGTGTTCCAGTGCCTTCTTCCTAATGTCTAATCTAAACCTGCCCTGTTCCAGTTTAAAACCATTACCCCTCATTCTGTTATTTGCCCTTGCAAAGAGTCCCCAGCTTTCTTGCAGGCCCCCTTTAGGTAGTCATATGCTGCTATGAGCCTTCCAGAACTCATAGAGCCTTCTCTTTTCCAGATTGAGCAGCCCCAAGTCTCTCAGCTTGTCCCCATAGGTGAGTTGTTCCAGTCCCTGATCATCCTTGGGGCCTTCCTCTGGACTCTTTGAACAGCACTGTGATTTTCTTATATTGAGGGCTCCAGGGCTGGTTGTTATATTCCAGGTAGGGTCTTATAAGAACAGAGTAGCGAGACAAAGTCTTTCCTGGAGCACCTCCAGGTCCATGACCTTGTGCTGAGGGCAGAGCAAGCCTCTCTTCTGTTCCCTGAGTGTAACTTTATCATCTCATCCATGTGTCTGTGGGGAAGCTGGCTCATTAAAGCTTGCCACATGATTCCATCTGTAACTTGTAACTAGCAAGAATTACTTTACCAGAAATAGCTGTAGAGATAAATCAAGAGCAGTTCATGTGTCCCAACTGTGGGTATTTGACTTAACCAGCTAAATCAGCCAGCTAATCAGCCTAGGCTCCATCTGTAACAGAGACAGTCTCCTTTCACTCTATTAGCTTTGGCATATGTCAGACCCTTTCCTGAGCTGATTTATCTCTTTAGCCCAGCAAAACATTCTGTAGTTAGATCACCTTATACCAGGTTCAGGATGCACCAGACTAAAGCATGGTAAATAGCAAGAACTGGTAGGTGATGTCCTGGTTTTGATAGTTGTGGCCTGAGCCTGGGGTCCAAATAACACAGGACAGAGGTGTGGTACATAGGTGCAAAAGTAAGGGAACCCAGCACCAAATAATGAATTTGCATTGTCAGACTAGTCTTAGTATACAGTTAAATTGAAGTCTGGAACTAATGCAAGATCCATATATGCTTGTGGCTAATAAGTGCTGTAATTTGTGTTACTGCTAATTGGCTATTTCTTCTTTTTGACAAAGATGTGCAAGTGATTTTACTTGAGAATAATTAATACAGTCTGAAGTGTGTACCACCAGACTGAGTCTCATCTTTCTTATGTGATAATACATTGGAAATATGAAGAACTACTTACTGAAATTCTCTGTACTTTAAGTTTCATTTGGGACTCTACAAACCAATACATTGAAAGTTAATATTCCCTTCCTCTATAATGTCCTTTTCAGGGACTAAATATTGAATATACAGCAAAAACAGAAGACAAAGTACTTAAGATGCTCTACTATATTTGGGACTGGCTTTGACTACAAAAGAAGAAAGCACTGACATGAGCTAGTTTTTCAAGCTGATGATCCAGATATGAGAAGTTTTAATAACTGCATGCAAGTAAGATTAAAATGCAGTTGTTTGAGCTGTGGCACCTTTACTAAATGCCCATGTTATGCATTATTCTCACCTCCTTTCTTTTTATGAAGAAGTCTAATTGACCAAATAGACGTTTTGTGGTTCAGGACACTCTTAAGACAATGATTCTATAATATCATGTTTTGATTGCATCCTTTTGCCATTTAGGAGAAATACATCCTATGTGCACTAATTAATCTCAGAACTAGTTATCTCCACCAAAGAGTTCAGCTGTTTTGAGTAGAGAATCCTAATGAAAAGGTAGACTTTCTCATTCCTGTAATGTGAAAGGCTATGCAGCCAAATAATTTATAACTTCATGTTCAACTATCTTTAGGACTATTCCACCAAACCTTTTACTGTTTGCAAAAAAACCACCCTATATGATTTGTTTTACGAAAAATTGGGTTTTTTCCACCAATTGTAGTTAACATTGCAAGATATAGGTATATTCATAGTGTTTCTAGGACTCTGTGCTGTACAAGAAAAGGTATCAAAAACAGAAATAAAGAATTGAGGTACTTGGAATTACATATATATGAAAGAAAATGTAAACTCGGAGGGAGTGCTTGTATCTGAGTGATCTTTAGAGAGAAAATTTTTTTTCCTCACAAAAAATGCGAACCCATTGGCTTTCTTACAGCCAATGTTAGATTTCTATTTGCAGCTGTAGTTTCACCTTCTGCTTTTGGACCTGTTTTTCTGGGTTTCTGAAATTCAGCAGTTCTTGCAGCTGAATATCAGTGAATCTCACCAGAGCTGCTGAGGATTCACAGAGCTAATCTTACTACGTGGCTGTAACAGTAACAGGGAGTTATCAGGGGTGATGATAGATGGACAGGATCTGATGTGTCATTTTCTATGTGATATTGTTAGCAAATGTGGGAAACCTCTTCTCAGTGAGAGGTATGCATCAGACTAGTACAAATATACTTGGTTGTAGGTCCATGAGCTGCAGTGAGCTCCTTCCTTACTCTATGAAGCTATTGGTGTGTATATCCATGACACTACCAGGCAAGAGGGACATTCATGAGAGAAGCAACATCTTAGAACACTGGCAATGGATGATGACAGAGGTGCTTGCTGGACTGCAGCAGGGTGTAGGATCCTGTTGGATCCTGGATCCAATTAGACAAGGGCCTGCTGTCCTGGCTGGAGGCTTTACAGCTCCCCTTCCTCTAAATCCCTCCTGACCTTGACCTTGAATAAGATAGACCATAGGGCATGACAGATGGCTTTGAAGGTGGCACTGTTAGATGTGGAGAAGGAAGAATTTTGAGGTACAACAGGATTAAGTACATGATGGGAGACTATGAAAATATTCACTTGTACAGAAACATGTTTTCCCTGCTGAGTTGTATTTTATTGCATTAATTTTTAAAGACTGGAGCAACACAAAACTTCATCCTGTTACTCTGGAGATGTTGGCTCTCCTCAAAGTATGGAAGAAAGTGTTTGACCTCTAATCATCTCTATCCCACTCCTGGGACTGATGGTTGCACTATAGCTGTCACTGTTAGCAAAAAGTCAGTAATCTGTGAAGCTTTCTCCTTGTCTCTCCTGTTTTTTTTATAAGTCTGCAAGGTGTCCCTTGAGGTTTAATGCTCCATTTTCTCATAAACAGAATGGCAGAAGGGAATGGATTCTAAGGAGCCTGGCATAAAGGGCAAAATTTGAAGTTGAAGAATCTTTTTGCAGCTGAAACTCTCCCTGACTCTGAAACTGAGTTTCAGTATCACTGGAAATCTGCACCTGCAGCAAGATAGTTCTGTATCTAAAAATAAATAAAACACCACTTTTCGCTCTTCTTGAAAGACTTTAAGCCTTACTCAAATACTTAATTACTGTTCTCCATGACTGAAGAAAGCCTTAGCTTGAAAAATGGTTGGTCACAAGAAATATGCAAGTGATGGCGTCTGCTGTGAGCTCCCTTTGGTTTCACAGCAGCTTTTGGTTGTGTGATTCATGATGTAGCTTAGGGTGGTCAACCCCAGAACATGCATTTCAATTAAAAATCAAGGAAACCTTTAATGTCTTTGAAGTTAAGCCTATGCTCCTGTGCTATGCTTGGCTAAAGTGGTGGTACAGGAGAGAAGACTTAAAATGGTCAGATGCTCTGATGGTGGAAGAGGGCACATTTCTCAAGTTAAGAAGACCTTGTCAACACCGCTAGTGAAATGAGACTCTCAGACTTCTCATGTAAAGCCTATAATTTCTTCTTTCCTCCCTGAGGATGGCAGCTGGGGACCACTGGCAGCAGCAGCAGGGTTGATAAGGAGGTGTCAGAGCTTTGGCTGGTGCAGGTCACCAGGGCTAAGCTGAACCTGAGGAGTGTAGAACAGCTGAGGAGCTGCTGGCTGGCATTACTCTTTGCGCAGTGTCACCGAGCCTGTGCTTCCAGCTTGTTCATGTGAACTGGGACAGCTTTCTTATTACTCCAGTGGATGTTCAGTTTCTAAAGTGAGGACTGTCCCAGTTATCCCTGGGAAATGCCATTTCAAAACGTGTTGGCACTCGTGTTTTGCTCAAGAGCTAAGGGAGGAAGATTTTGAACGGAAGGCGATAGGCTTACATTATGGTGGGGTTGCTTTCACCTCCTGCAAGCTCGAGAGGAAGAAAGGACCCGCAGTGGCAGAGCTGCGGGGCTGGGAATGGATTTGCTGGGTGAGAGCTCACCCTGGTGGCGTTGTAGGAGCTTATCCTGTCAAGAGGTCATTCCTTACAGGTCTCCGTGTGCAAATGCCTGGGTTTCATTTGTTGCTCCTGTTACTTCTCAGAAATATTTCATCCTCTGTCTTGCCTTTATATATTAATCTCCTTAAAGAACCATTAAGATTGGAAAGAGTGATTTGGCAAATATTTTGGCTCTTCTGCTTTGCATGCATATGCATGTATTTAAAATAACTATTTCTCTAACTTTTTAATGAGGAAAAATTTTGGTTTTTGCACGGTTTTGCCAGTGGCAACTCCTGTGCAAATGTCTTTTGACTTTTATGTCCCAGGAAAAGACCCTTTGTGGAACTGCCAGCAGGGGTTAGTAGACAATCTTTCAGCAACATTTGCTTGTGTCAGGAAAGAGTCATGCCTTCCTGGAGAGGCATTATAAATAAGCCATAGTAGCCTGTTAACTCTAGACATGTTGACTGTACAAAAATGAGTACCAGGATCTCAGTGAATAGCTGCAGGCACATTTTATTTTAGGCTTTCATTTCTTCTATGTGAGGGTATGCCTAATGTACCTTGAAAATGGGTAGTGAAGGAATGTTAATTAGAAAAAATCTGAGCTTTCTCATGGTAAGGCAAAATATGCTCTTCTGTAATTAATATTGCTAATTTCAGGTTTGCATGAACACAGAACCTGTGTAGTGATTGTATAGTATCATAAAATGGTTTGGGTTGGAAGAGACCTTTAAGGATCATCTAGTCCCAACCCCCCTGCCATAGGCAGAGACACCTCCCACTAGATCAGGCTGCTTAGTCCCTTGTCCAACCTGGCCTTTCCCTTGTCCAACCTGGCCTTAGGCACCTCCAGAGAGAGGGCATCCGCCACCTCTTCCAGCATCTCACCACCCTCACAGTAAGGAATTTTTCTTCTATCTAGCCTGAATCTCCCCTCTTCCAAATTACATCCATTATTCCTAGTCCTCCCCATATATATGAAAGGAAGTAAGTTCCTTATTGGGGCTGTAAAATGCATTTTCAGCATGAGACCAGTATTTTTTCCTTGCTAGATTTGAATGATGGTAGTCCGTAGTGACCAGATTTGTGTCTCACCAGGCATACCTAGAGAGCACAAGGCATATAAAGATGAAAGCACAGGCCTGAGCTTAAATGCAGCTCAGGAGTCAAAGGGTTTGGGTGGAAGCACTGCTAAAGGCTTCACACAGCTGCTTTCCTAGAGCTCTGGTCCAGGTTATACAACTGTGTCAGAGCATGGCTGGAACACTGGGAGGTGAAGTCTGGGGTGTGGATGAATGAGTATACTAATAAAGATTTTTGTAGAAGAAAGGTTTCAGGCTGCCTAAGGTAGTTAGACCTCTTTTGTGTGCTCAGGGTTTGACTATGAAATCATATTTCCTGCTTGAGTTAGAGGGATAGTGAGACACTACTGCTGCTGTAGTGTGAATTTGGGAAGTTCCCATAGCTTCTTGTCCTTTCATCAGCATGAGCAACTTGCTAAGTGAGTTAAAGATAAAATAATGAAAGAAATTAACTATAGAGGGCAGGGCTGTTTCTGTAGTTTGTTAATTTTCTATAAGGAAGTTGATTTATTTGTTCTGGAATACACCAGTCCCAAGACTTCAGGTCTTATCTATGATTTTAGATTGATCTTTCTATTTCTGGGCCAGAAGACTGAAGTGTTGCATACATTAACAAGGATGAATGAGAGTATCTGTTGTTGGAATACTCAGGATTACAAACCCAGCTACTTCTCTGATGTGCTTTTAACCTGGCATTTCTCAATCATTTTGAGTGCTGGCTCATTCATCTCTGTGTTCCTTCTTTTTGTGCATGAGCCTTTAATCCATAACAGCCTCACTATCCTTTTTTCCTCCCTTTGTGATAAGCCTGTTTCATTTGGTGGCAAGGCTGATGGAAATTGTTTGTGTGCCAGCAGATAAATCCTTCTGTTGATCCAATCCCAGATTGTCTGTCTTTTAAATGTTCTGTGTGAGATAGGATGTATGTCCAAAGATGATGGTGTTGGTGGGATGAGAGATGAGTAATGAATTAGTTGCACAGAACTAGCTATAGAATGCGGTGCTGCTTACACTATGTGTATTGAATAAAAGTTTAAAAAAGGGCTTATGAGTGGCTCATCTTTATAAACTGTCTTTTATTCAGTTCTGTCTGAAGGGTTGCAAGTCAGCAGGTGGCTGTAACTCTCAGCACTTCCAAAAGCAAAATGATTTTTGAGTGTATGAGAGCTGCTTTGACAGATGGAGAAACTGCAGCTTTTTCTGAGTCACAGATAATTGTCAGTAATTTGATACTGATGGATGCTACATTAAAGCCATTATACCTGTGTTACTTATAAGAGCTATGCTATTGAAGGCTTGAATATAAAGAAGTTTGAAGAATTTTATGTGATAATTATTTTTTCCCCCATTCACTTTGCTTATATCCAACAGGTAATGGTTTGTGAAAATATCTATGGGAAGTGCACCCTCAGCAAGTTTGAATGACACCAAGCTGTGTGGTGCAGTTGATACACCAGAAGGAAGGGATGCCATCCAGAAGGACCTTGACACGTGGGCCCATGCTAACTTCATGAAGTTCAACAAGGCCAAGTGCAAGGTTCTGCAATCCCAAGCACAGATGCAGGCTGGGTGGAGAGTGGCAAGAGTGGCTTAAGTGCAGCCCTGAAGAGAAGGATTTGGAGGTGTCAGTGAATGAAAAACTCAATGTGAGCCACTGGTGTGTGCAATGCTGTATTTCTTATGCATAAACTTCTTGACGGCAAGAAATGCCCAGAATAAACAGGATGATTTGCTATATGATGCTTGTGCTTTGTGATTATGGTATATATTTCACCTTGCCATGTTTGGTCAGCAGATGCATTTGAACATCATTAAGTCTACATAGAGTCATAGAATGGGTTGGGTTGGGAAGGACCTTTTAAAGGGCATCTAATCCCTGCAAGGGGGTAGGATGTCTTGAACTAGATCAGGTTACTCAGAGCTTCCACCTATCTCTCTGGGAAACTTGTTCCAGTGTCTTGCTGCCCTCATGGTGAAGAACTTCTTCCTAATGCTTATCTACTCCTGCCCTGCTCTAGTTCAAAACCTCTACCCCTCATCCTACAGAAAGACCCTGCAGTGATCACCATCACTGATGGTATTTCTGCACAGCTTCTGGGAGACTGCTGTCATCAACTTGCCAGTTATACAATAATTTCTAAAATTTATATTTTGGCTTTTTAAGCCATTGAGATTTCTAGTCTGGGCATCTGCTGCTTAATATATCAAAAAAGAGGACAAAGGCATATGTGGATTTAATTTCATCTTGGATAATGCAGACAATATGAAAACCACTATAAATCTGTATCTATGTACTCAATGTGAAATTAAATAGTCTGAGCCCTTCTTCCAATAAAGCTGATTATAGGGTTCAGAAATTACTTAGACAGCAGGCTGAAGCTGTACTAATTTTATCTGAGATCACTATAATTGCAGCAATAGATTGCCTGCCTGTCATGTTGCTTAGTAACATAATGGACAAAGTTAAAAGGAAGGAATCATACTTTTTTTTTTAAACATATATGTGCTTCTCTGAAAGTCAGTCACAACTTCTGTATCACTATCTTAGCATTGTGCCCAAGCAAGACACAGTTCCTCTGTCCTGTGTTCCTTGAACTTGTGGCTATGGAGACTCAGTGAATAACTTTATGCAAGGAGTAATTAAAGTTTCACAGAGGCTGCTATGTCAAGCATGTCTGTAAGTCTTTGGAGTTCCTAGACATGGTGTGGTTATGCAGCAGTTAGTTAGTTACAA
The DNA here is from genome assembly GCA_013400935.1 of Turnix velox. Lineage (NCBI taxonomy): Eukaryota > Metazoa > Chordata > Aves > Charadriiformes > Turnicidae > Turnix > Turnix velox. Next base: position 172,293 of record VZTY01023930.1, on the reverse strand, counting down.
GTGTAATACAACTGCCATGTGATGAAACATTAATAGGTTTTGTGGAGAGGATACCACAGGCTTGCCACTTAAAAGGGAGAGCCATGCAGGGAGAGACAGCTAAGCACATACAGGGAGCATAAGAAATATGGTGTATCCAAGGAATACAAGGTGCATCCATCTTCACTTAATAGTTGTCTATATTATTAAGTGGTAACATCATCGAAGTATCTGTTTATCATCAGAAAATTGTGATAGAAATTAACTAAGAAGTTTAATCCCATGTACCTGCTCTTAAGTATAGGAATAAAAAAGGAAGGAAGTGCTTGAACCAGTCTTGGGTTTTGCCAACTCTTAGTGCTATAAAATGTTAAGGGAATCCTTGAGAGACTACAGAAAATGGGTAGAATCTCCCAAAGGAAAAGCAATTTATGCACTCAAAGGGCTGGAGCAACTGCCTTATGAAGATGGGCTGAAGGAGTTGGGGTTCTTCAGCCCAGAGAAGAGAAGGCTTGGGGGGGGACACCTCAGAGTGACTTATCCATACCTGAAGGAAAGGCAGGGGTAGGAATCTTAAGTAAGACATGGGATGGGAGGACGAGAAATAATGGATGTAGATTGGAAGAGGGTAGATTCAGGCTAGAAAGAAGAAAGAAATTCTTTACTGTGAGGGTAACAAGTGGTTGCCCAGAGAGGTTGTGGCTGCCCCATCTCTGGAGATGTTTAAGGCCAGGCTGGACAAGGCACTGAGCAGCCTGATCTAGTGGGAGGTGTCCCTTCCTATGGCAGGGGGTTTGGAACCTGATGATCTTTAAGGTCCCTTCCTACCTGAACTATTCTATGATTTGAAGTATTTGGAGTTTTTCAGTAGAACATAAATTATTCCTGTGTATCCTATTCTCTGGAAAATGCAGGCTAAATAAAAGACTTGTGCTAAGTTTCAGAAAAAAAATTACTGATTAGCTAACCCTTTAGGAGCTAGTCTCATCTACTGAAGATGTAGTCATCTGTTTGATTTGCTTTTGACCAAAGATCTTCACAGACCAGATAGTTGTGGCTGCTCTTGACTTCTGTTGTCTTCAGTAATTGTGAGTCATACTTCAGCAAAGCTGAAGAAGTATCCCAAGACTTGGTTGTTTTAATAATGGGGTCGTAATTATGAAATGCAACTTAAGTCTTGAAGTTATTTTGTCTGGGTTTTTTTTCTTCCTTTTCCTAAAACTGATACAGGTATATTTCTCATTTGCAGCAACATATGATTTTATGACAAAAGGCACAGGGCTTTAATTTAAATGGTTGGTTTTATCTTAGGCCATATTTTAAAAATGATGTGTTGACACATCTGTCATTATTTGTTCATGATTTGATCTGGTGCAAAAGAAGTAAACAAGGTTTAAATAACCCAGCAACTTACTGTCATGTTTCTACATCAAACTTAACTGTAAAAAGAATGCAGCCAAAGTACACTTAGCAAAGCACTAAGCTGTTTTATTGCTATTGAAGTTAGTTTTTTAAAAGGATGTTTTTCCCTTACTTTGGGGAAACTTATTTGATTCAGACACAGACAAATTAGAACAAAGTTAGGGCAAAAGCTTTTTTTTTTTTTACTACAAACACTGAATTTGATTAGGATGGGGCAAAATGTAGTTACTATAATCAAATGAGGTGTGTGTTCCAAGGATCAGAAGTGTCAGCAGTATGATGAGTGCGTTTGTTTTTTAGCTAAGGCTGTGAAAAGGCTGAGCAAGTGTAATTAAGCAGCATGGACAATTGATATGAGTTTGTTTTGCTTTAGGACAGAAATTATGTCCTGTTGATAAAGGGTAAATTGCAATAAAAAAATTCTTAAACTGATTTAATAATTTTATTGAACTTTAACTACAGCATCTGAGAACTAAGTGAAGTTAAACCAGTGCAATCTTTCCAAGTAAATAAGGCCTGAGATCTCCCATACATTTCTCTAACAGTGTGAAGTACAATTTGTGCTTGCTCAAACACCCATTTATTTTAATCTGAGGGTGTAAGGCATCATTTGTTTATATTGCAGAAATTTTCTTCTTTATTTTTTATTATTTAAATCTAATTTATGCTCATAATATCAAAATATCCTTTCCTTCCTGTGAGAAGGGAAGGGAGACAGTGTGAGAGACAGACATAGACCTATCAGCTGAGCTCATGAATATTGCTGAAAGGGTTATGCTTTAGCCTAGAGATCTATGTGGGTCAGGAATTTGGTTACAAACCCATGAGTTCAGTGATGATGTGGATATCTGGCTCTGCCACACATTAGCTTAGTGAAGGCTCCTTTATCAGCATGTTAGTGAAGTGTTGTGGGAAGGATTTGCTGTTTGGTCTAGTTGCAGGACTTGGCTTCCAGCTGAATTTGTTGTAAGAAGTGCTTACTGCTACTCATTTTGCTTTCTTCCTTTCATTCCCTAAAGGGGAGTGAAGACAGAAATATTGGTTGGTCTTTTCTGACCAGGCTGGATGAGGCATTGACCTCAGGTGTCCCTGCCTATGGCAGGGGGGCTGGAACTAGATGATCTTTAAGGTCCCTTCTAACCCAAACCATTCTATGATATGATGAAAATTCTGGAGGTGCACAAGAGCAGACCAAGTAATAAGAATGCATGGCTGGAGACAGATCAAATGGATTGAATCAAGTATCTCATTCCAAGGAAACCTCTATGAAGAGGGGTTTCACTTTCATGATGTAAGCATTATATTTTCAGCTTGCAACAGCACTGTACACCCTACGTTTTCTCTTGGCTTTGAGATGTTGACGTTGTTTAAAAGAAGGCAAACCCACCTCTTCTAAAAGGCTTTTCAAAATTATAGGCCTTTGTCTTTGGTAATGGGAAATGTCAATCAATCTTAGTTTTACTTAGGCAGAGTTTCAGGTTGTGGACTTGAAGTTTGTTACAACAGACTTTTTTTCCTTTTTTGAAATTGTCTGGGGGAAAGTATAAGCTGTTAAGCAAATGATTCTGGTTTAGAACAGGTACTGGAAATGGGAGGCTCTGTCCTGTGTACAGTAAATGACCCTCTACAAACCTGCTAGCCTGAAGCCAAGCTGTAAGTCTCTTGCAATTTAATTGCAGTTTAAGTCCAATTATACTCAATAAGGGTTTGCCTGAACCTCTCTTATGGCATCAGGCACTATGCTAAGCCAGCTATATGGCATTACTATGTTGTGTTTGTATCATAATTACACCTGACTTTCTTTTATCAGTTAATTTTATTCAGGTAAACAAACTGTCCAATAACTTTTTTTTTTCAAACCTGAAACCTCCTTTATATTGCTACTGTTCAAAGAAAGAATGTTTTTTGGGTTGTTTTTGTAATTAAATTCTTGGAATGTATGTGGTGGTTTGTGTTTTTATTTTTAATTAATAGGAGTATTTGCTTGAGATTTTTTTGTGTGTGTGTGTGAAGGGCATTTCTCCTTTTTGCTTCTCTGCGGGTTACACTTTGCATAGCAAGAAGAACCTTTTTGTTGGAGGTCAAAGACAGCTGGCATAGTTTTCAAGTCATCCCAATAACAGTAAAAAGTCAGGACTATATGTATATCACTTATTTCTCAGCATTTATGATTTTATGGCCACCTCACATAAATTTGTCAGTAAAGGAAAAAATGCTTTATGGTATGTGAAGAATTTGAAACCCAATTTAAGTTTCCTTAGTCCATTTAAAGACTGACAGTTGCTCATCACTTTCCCCATGCTCTTAAAATTTATTGCCAGTGTTATCTCTGCATAGCTGGGTTGGTGATAACAACCCAGTTCCCCAGGTAGGAGAGAATCCTGCAAGCTGTTGGCTCAGTATCTTGTTCCTTCCCTGCTTGTGAAGTCATTGAATGATTGATCATTAGGTGGGCGTTTACTGAGCTCTGTTTGGGTGTAGTGGGGTGGGGAAAAACCCATTCCTGCTTACTTTTATGGCATGATGAGCAAAGGTAATGAGTTTGTCATATAGAGGAGGGGATTCTGGTGATGGAGAGCCAAGATAGCAAACACTGACATCTTTTTCTGCAGCCCTAAGGTGGGGTGTGTCTTGAGGAATGAATTTCCAGGCTTGGAACACATTGGAGGGTGACAAGGGCAGTGTCAGCTGGTGTACCTTGGAGGACTCACTGGTCAATGCTTGCTTTAGTGTACCTTGGAGGACACACTGGCCAATGCTTGCTTATCTGTGAAGTCCAGAAATTTTGTGGATTTTTTTGGTATGAGCTATTCTAATTCTGGTTGTTACAATACAGAGATGCTTGAGCTTCCCAGTATTGCTGCTAGGACCAGAAGCAGTTTGGTGTGACAAGCACCAGGTTCTCTGTAAGCTAATTTGCTCTGCCCAGGGGCAAGTGTTTTGAATAATTAGGTAGAAGTGGAATAAACTAGCCCATAGGAGCTGTGGGCTGCTGCAGCTGGATTAGTTTGCAGATGAGTTGGAAGCAATCCATGCATTAGAGAGTAGGGACAACCAATTATATATACATGTAGTCTCTGCTTCTTGTGGAATATCATTCAATCAGCTTGCTCCTGGCATTATTATGTCAGAGACTGAAAGATGCCTCTCCTGCAACTCCTCCTTGAGGGGGCAAATTGCCCACATTAAGTTATGACCTGGTGCAAGTGCTCAATTTCCTGAGTTTTATTTTTCTTTTTCCCTTTCTGCCATGTGGAGGATGAATTACCAGGCCCATACTGAAAGTGGGAAGAGAAAATCCTCTGTCCCAGTGTAAGGCATGATATTTGCACTTGAGGATTGTTCTGGCCAAATCAAAAGTGGCTCTACACTTGTCTGGATATTCAGAATGTTGCATGAGGTGGAATAGAGCTCAGTTTTTATGAGAGTTAATCTAAGCTGTGCAAGAGATAGAGATGTCTAGTATATGACTCATCTTCCTTCTGGACAGTTTGCTGTCTTAATATTTTTTTGAATTTGTCATCCCGTGAGTTTAAGTAGAGACACACCTGACTGTGTCTGCTTCACCAGCATTATTATTTTGAGATCTGATACAAAATCATTCAAGGTTTTTTATTTATTTTATCTTGTAGAGTCAAACTTCCCATTGAATCAGATGCTGTGTGAGTGTTCACCATCACGTAGCACATAGCATGTATTATCCTGTATGGCATTGACAGACAAGAATGATGGACTTCTAACATCTCTGGTAAGTTTGGATTTATAGTTCAAAATGTATTTGAAGTAAAAAGTGAAGGGTTTTTTTAATTGCCATTTCATCTTCTCAATACAAATTTAGGCTGCAGAGCTAGGAAGTCAGGCAAAATCAATTACAAACCCTGATTCTCTGAGGGTTTCTTGATATTACTGTATCTACTTTTTTTTTTTTTAAATCATAAGGCCCGTAAACACAAAATTCTGTGCTGTTTTGATCTGTATTAAAACATGCTTAGAGTTTGGAGAATTTTAGGATGTTTAATGTAATGGCTGCTGTAATTCACATGACAAGGTAAAATTGTGCTCCTTAAGTTACAAGTTTTCCTGGTAATTTGTTTGAATAAAGTGTTCTCTTTTAGGAGTGTTTTCTTTCTGCTTACTAGGCAGAACTAAATAGCCAGAATCTTATCTACCCAGCTCCATTATAACTGTGTAACATTTAAAGTATTCATCTCTGGTTTATATTGAAGTTTGTGAGGAATAGTACAGAGATTAGTGTTTCTAATTTCATTTGCTTTCTTTTTCTGCTGATGTTTTAACCATATATTAAGATACATAGCTACTGTGTGTTTATATTCTTTTTTTTCTGCATTGAAAATAACAAATTAATTTCAATGTAAGTGTCACTGCAACAGAAGCCAGGAAAGCAAATAAGTAGCTTGGAAAAATGTTTTTTCTTCAAGAAGTGAAAGATGGCTTTCCCTGGTAGTTCCATGCAAGCATGGTTCCACTTGATACCAAAATGGAAACCACATAAATTTGATGTAAGAATCTTCCATGCAGAAACATTTGTTTGTGGGAAAGGTGCTGGTTGATTGAAGGAAGTCTGAGTGGGTATGGCTCAGGTCAATAATTGCTCTCAACTGTTAGCAGCATCTGATGGTTCTGTGGTATTTAAGGCAAAATGATTTTTACAAACATGTTTAGGAAGATTCATGTAAGCAGCCAATATATTAAAAACAAAGAAAATAATATTCTTCTGAATCTTTTAAGACAGTAAGAAAGACTTCTGACTTTTTCTGTGTTGGTTTTGCTGTTTTATCAGTCCAAGGTCACTTGCCTCTGTAATAAACAAGTGCCTGATACAATCTGTCAGATGATTTTATTGCTTACCAGGCTGTTCCACTTGGAGCAGTGTACTGACACTGACAGCTTTCTTAGTGTTGCATTTTAATTTTGTTCAGTGGGACTCTAATGAATTGCAGTTATCTCTTAGCCCAATCTCAGGCTTTACTTGAAGGCTGTCCTAGCTGATTAGAAATCCTCCCTGCAGTTAAGCCCTTAAGTGGGGGAGCATCTTTGTTATCCAAGTGGTTTCTGAGGTGTGGAGTGCTCTCAGTAATCACAGATGTGACAAGGAGCTGACAGGGCTGAGCAGGATGCAGGGAGATTTGTGTGTTTTTCCTGTGTGAACAAAACTCTGAAAAGCAAAGAAATTAGAGGTGTAATTATAGATAGGATTTGTCATGCTGTATGTGAAACACTCAACAGGTTCTCCAAGGTGTGTACATATGGAGATCACATGGATCTGCATCCTCACCCTTCAACAGTATTAAATAGAGTTGGTGTTTGTGAACTGAGGAAAGTAAGTAGCCTCTCCCAAAATTATTCCTGGTCACAAAATTTAGCAAAAATGAACCAGTTAGTTAATAAGCTTTCTGTTTATCTTGAAAGAAACTGTGTATATTATCTTCTCTCAGACCCTAGTTAATCCCACAGGCTCTGAACAGTAGGAGGATGCCAGATATAAATCAGGGTTATGTGGCACATACTTAACATGACTGCATGCTTTTTTGGCTTTAGGCTTGTTTGCTCTATCCATGCAGTAAGAACAGCCCACTGAGATTCTTCTTTGACTGATAATTCTTCCATGAAGCTCTTTATGTTAAGTTAATTTATTATATATATTTTTTTAATGCTAGCCATACTTAAAAACTTTTCAGTTTTAGTTTTTATCAGACAAGTGTGGTCAATTCTGACAGTAGCAGGAGGGAAAGTCCAAGTTCTTTATTGTGTATAGTATTGTACATATCTTTTTTGTCATCATTTGAACTAACCTAAGAAATTTATAGTTAACCTATAGGGTTGTATTTCATGTTAAGGGCAACTTTAGAAGAAATGCTGTAGCTTGACTTCTACTGCTTCTATTTACCCCATCCTGTTTGAATATAGGTGGATATAACTTTTGGAAGAAGGAATAAATGGGCCCCAGATAGAGAAAAATTAATTTCCACATGTGCTTCTTTGTGCCAGGTCACATTACCACCTATTTTCCAGTATTGGAGTCACTACTCAGAGACCAGTGAGCAAGAGAAAGGACAGAGTTGTCTGAAGTTGAGTTTTTTTAATAACTTATTTTTAAACACCACCAGTTTATGTTTCAGTGCCATCTTTGGTCTCACTGGTAATACTTATGGATTACTTTGATTTGTGTGAATAATTCACTGATCTAACAGGTCTTCATTCAGAATTAAACACCTCACTGAAGTTGCTCCAGCTGACAGAATTATATAAAAGAAATTAGGTTTTGTTTGTGTCATGCATGTCAAGCATAAGTTAGCATTAAAAAAAGCACCATTTCTGAAACAGGAGGAGAATAATCTTTGAAAGATACTAAACAGTCAAGTACATGACTCAATTGGGTTAGTCCAAGCTATCTGAGGATCTAACCACAGACTATCTGCAGCAGAAATTGGGGTTTATTTCCACAAAAATGGTTTTCATACTCGAGGCCCTGTCTTGCACATGCTTGCAGAAGAAGCAAGTGCTATCATTCTAGTATGGTAGTGTAAAATTAAAAAAATGGAAGTTCAATGCCTTCAGGTTTTGAAGGTGTGAGAGTAGAGCACTGTATTTTTTTCCTAGACTTTTGTTAGAGTTTAGTTTGCTAACCTTAATGCTGGTGTCAGTAGGGGAACACAAATCCCTGGCTCTACTTCATTTTATTTCTTCTTATACCAGCACAGCAGCCCCTCCATTGATGCTGGAAACAGCTTCTCTGTTACTGCGCCTTTCTGTATTATTCAGAGCAGTACTTGCAGCTCTTCCTGAAGAATGCCTCACCTACCAGAGTGGCTATTGTTCACAATATTTACCATCTTGGCACTTACAGACCAGGCTGGGCTGTGTTCAGAAGAACAATATGCCTTTTTCTGTTAATTCACATTGAATTGCACGTGGGATTTATTAGCCTGTAAGCTGCAGTGAAAAAGCCATCCAGTTTTAAGTGTTTTTGCTTTGTTGAAGGTGATTAGTTTGGAGTTGCAGTGGCAAGAAAACCAACAATATCATAGAATTGTGTTATGAATTCAGAATGACTTTCACAGGATTTCCTAATTTCATAGATAATATTTTCTGGTTATACTTGGAAAATTTTGATCATGAAAGCTATGCGGGAATTCTCATTTTCTCTGCCACAGAGTGTTATAGCAAGAGTTCTGCAGAGATCTGTGACAAGAAAGATCAGAGAAAGTGCTAGACTAGAAATTACCTATGGAGTTGTCTTTTGTCTTTTTCAAAATATTGACCATCATGTCCTCCCCTTGTTGCTGGAATTTATCAAGAGTTTTCTTGTTACATTGTATACACCAGAATCACGTACTGCAATAACAAAATGACAATGTAACCTAAAAGATAACAAGGGAACTTTGAGGAGAGCTGTATCTGTTCTTCCCAACTAAGCAAACCCTGCGGAGACTGTGTGGAACCAGATTCCCAGCCGTTACAATTGTGATGTCAGTCCAGAACTCAGCCTAGGTGAGAAGGTGAACCTCGTAATTCCGCACTGACAGACACTTTGAAATCCAAAGCTGATTTGGTTTTCTTTCCTTTTGCTATGGGCTTGCCTGTAGAAACAAGGTGGCCATCGTTCTCTTTAAAGGAGATCACTCGGAGTTTTAAACGAGCATTAATGGATAAATCAAGTTGTCAGACTGGCAGGGTTCAGGGCGGTGTTTCCCAAGGAGGCAGAGGCTTCAGGACTACACCGGAACCTTTGGCTTTCATTCAGTTGTTTATATTATGCATTTTATATCCAGGTTATGTTTTGAGCTAATTTGGCTCACGAATGCAAGCGCATTCACGGAGCTTCTCAAGGAAGCATTTGCTGCGTGTGCTGTGTGAGAAGCCGGGGCAACACATCCCGACAGAGGCGACAAGTTGCGGCAGCTCAGCGTGACCTTCTCCGGGGCGACAAACCTTGATGGGGACAAAGGAGCTTTCCCAGCAGAGCTCGGGGGACCTCTGTGCCGGCTCCCTGCAGCGGTAGCGCAGTTCAACTCAAAGCCGCCTCCCGCTGAAGCCCGAGCCTCCACCTCCCGGAGCTGCGGGCCGGTCTACCTGCCGCCCACGGCGGGCCGGGCCCCGCCTCCCGTGTCGGCGCGGCCCCGGGGCGGAGCCCGAGGAAGTGACTTCAGGCGGCGTTGGGGCACGGCACGGCAGGGCTCTGAGGATGGCAGCGGCGGCGGCGCGGTCCCTGCTGACAGCGGGGCGGGCGAACGGGCGGCGGTGCCGGGCCCTGCCGGTGTCCGCTCCCTACTGCACCCTGGCCCCGCAGCAGCAGCGCCAGCAGCCGCCGCCGCCCGACATGAAGAGCTACCTGTGGTCGCGCTACAAGGAGGCCAAGAGAGTCACCAAGGGTGAGCGCGGCTCGGGGCCCGAGAACGCTCGGTAGCGGAGGGCCGGGGAGCCGCTACCGTGAGGGTTAGAGGGCGAGGTGCGGGTCGGGCGTGGAGCGGGTCCATACGAGGTGCTGCGCCTCTCCACCTGCGGGGTTTGTGCCCTCTGGCTCCGTCCTGAGGTCACCGCGATGCTCTGTTTTGGTGGTCTCCAGCGCTTTCCCAGTCTCAGAGTGTCCTGAGGACCGGGCACTCAACTGCCCCTTTTTCTTCACCCGTCTCTGAAGAAGGGGCGATCCCGTCAGAGCAGCAGTGCCAGTCCCACCGCCGAGTCCTTCGGAAATGCCTTGGGCGAGAAGCCCCCGGTAGAGTGAAGCGTGGGGCCGGGCAGAGCCACCGCCATCGGGGAAAACCAAACGGGGGAGAAAATTATCAAAACTGGTCGTTCGTCTGAGGGGCTTTCTGTAATAGGCTGCTCTTCCAAAAAGTTATAATGCTATGAGGTTTGGATGATATACTTTTTTTTTTTCTTTCCATTTTGCCTATGTGAAGCATTGAAGCCAGGGCAAAATTTTTGTTGAATATTGGAACAGGACCGTGGTTGCTCCCTCTCTGGAGGTATTTAAGGCCAGGCTGGACAAGGCACTGAGCAGCCTGATCTAGTGAGAGGTGTTCCTGTCCATGGCAGGGGGTTAGAACTAGATGATCTTTAAGATCCCTTCCAACCCAAACCATTAGATGATTCTAAATATTAAAGTTAGGGGTGTGACTCTGGGAAACCCAGCTCGGTAAGAGGAGGGCTGAACGCTCATTTGCTTCTGCCCTTACTGTGATGGGAAGAGTATGACCACGGTGTTGAGTTATGTGGTCTTTTAAGAGAGCTGAAAGAGTAGGAGGCAGCATGTGTTCCCCAGTGTCAAATGGGAAAGCTTGTGACAACGGATAATGCTTTAGTCCTGCATGTTTTACCTTTAAAAAAAAAAAAAAATTTGCTATATTGTCCTGGTCTTAAGACTCTTCAGCACAAACTGAAGTTCTGCTGTACTGGGTGCAAACAGCATTGGTGAACGTAAAATAGTGGTAGTGTTTCAAAAGAGAAATAGGCTGTATCAAGAGATCTCAGAAGAATGCTTATAGATTTTGGAGGCCAGGGTAAGGAATTGGGAGAAGAAAATAAATGCCTTTTGACTTTAAGATTTTTTTTTTCCTCTTCCTTTTATTTTTTTAACGATTAGCTTTTTTTTATTCTAAACCACACCCAAATAATACTTGAGAGCCAAGGTTAGAGCATAGAGTCACTTCAAGAGAAAATAAGTCAGTCAGTGAGTGTGGATTGGCAAAAGACAAGGCGAGTGCTTCTCAAGTAATTCAGAATATTTTATTATGGCCTGAGTCACCCAGTGACTTCAAGTACATGATGTTTCATTTGGATGCAATATGAAGATGACAACGCTGTCCTGGGTTTTGACCCAAGGTTTATAGCTCTTGGGATGCTCTCTGCCAGCCAGAATGTCTAATCCAAATGGAGTGTTTATACTGTCCATTTTTACCTTTATGCTAGGCAAACTTTTTTTAAAATCTAGTATGTCTTTATATCTTTGTTCATAAATATCCATTTTTAAAACAAATGTTGACTTACCAGGCTGCACAATTGGCATTTGGAAAAATAGCTTTTATACACAAATGGGTGTTGTAGGATCATTTTGGAAGTTCACACAAAGCTATGGTTATGGCTTCAAGATAATGAAATGATTCATGTCCCTTTTTTTGTAGAGTAAGAATATTTGTCTTAATACGAGGGTGTCAGATTGGATTTGATTATTTTGTTATCTCAGATGAGCATAATGTATCTCCTGTATTGCCATAAACAGTGACTGGAGATAGTGGGAGCTGATGTTTTGATTGTGGCTTATTTTGTGAAATCTCCTGATATGGAAGGTAGAGCTTTTTATGTCAGCCTTAGCATGGAGAGCTCCTCAGATTACTTTTGATGAAAAAGATGCTGGGCTTGGAATTAAAATTTGAGTGTAAATCTTGGAATTAAACTCATGAAATTGCTGTTTTTTCTCACTCATAAAAATTGTTGAATATCTGCATCTGTTAAATGGAATGATTTCAGGTTACCGTCTGTAATTGGGTTTCTCTGTATGTTTCTTATTGTACCAGCCCATCAGCTAGTCCAAGGCTTTGCTGCCACGAAGGAGATGTTATTTCTCTTTCTACAAGTTGTCCAGATTTTTCAATATGGAGAAGTATATTTCTAACAGATTTGGAGTCTCAATGCCACCCTACCTTATTGAGATGGTTTCCTCCCATGATGGAGCATATAGTGTACCTGTCCTCAGAGTTGAAGGTGTTGAGATATGCTTGACCTATTCATTCTAGACTTGCAGGCAGAAAATAAGCAAAAAAGTGTATTCCCTTCACGCTAATCTTTCCAAGCCTAGGTTTAAGATGAAAGCTAGCTATCTTTATTTTTAGGGAAACCTGGATTATAAAGATAGGAATTAGGAAGGGAAGAAAAACTGCTTGTATTTTATACTTGGATGATATAATTTAGCCTTTTAGTGTTGCTCTTTCAAGTTTTCAAAACTAGAAATACAAACATCCTCAACACTGATGTTGGTCCTGAAGTTAATGAATATGTATAGCTCTAAGTGATCACAACTTCTCAGTAAGCTTTTCAAATAAATATCAAGAGTAAGACCCTTAACAATGAAGGTAATTTCCACATGGCAGGTAGAGAATAAGCAGAATATTTTTGGTTCCCTGGTTTGCTAGAAGGTTAATAAGAGATAGCATAGCAATGCAAATGTAACTTGTTTGGGAAGTGTGGCAGGCACATAAAGTTTACTTACTTGAGTTGATTAATGTGGTAACCTTGAAATGATGAAGCAAAAGGAATTAAATCAATGTTAAATTAAAGCAATGAAAGTTCTGTTTCTGGGACAGAAGGTGGATTAAGTAATGGGAGAAGAAGACAAAGCTATTATAGTAATAATAATAAGTAATGCTCCAATTCCAGAGTTCATTTTCTAAAACATCTGTTTCCAAATGGTGTTAGTGGAGCTAGCAAAAATGTATTTTGAGTTGGATTCTCTGAGCAGGGTGCCAAAACGCATCATATCTCCTACCTGAACTGAATGGGGAATGCTTAAAATAGAAACTTTTGGGTCACTGAGAGAAGTTAGGGACAGTATCAGTTTGAAAGTTTCTATTGTGGTTTGTTTGTTTATTTTTAGAAACTGCTGTTGAATTTCTTTGCATTTCAATAAAATGACAAGTTTGGTGTAATGTGGCTTGCTTTTTGTTTATTTTTTTTTCTTCTGTTTCTTTTTCACAGAACTGGTTCCTTCAATTATGAGTAACATGCTGAATCCAGATGCTATTTTTTCAAACAATGAGATGAGCCTATCTGATATAGAAATTTATGGTTTTGATTATGATTACACATTGGTCTTTTATTCAAAGCATCTGCACACACTGATCTTCAATGCTGCTAGAGACCTTCTCATTAATGAACATCGGGTAAGTAAAATCAGTGGAATAACAACTTATGAATAAAGAGTTTAATGAATAATTTCTAACTGAGAGAGGGGCATAACTCATCTTTTCATGCCTTGGTGCTATCTTGGCTGCCTTATAGCACATTTGGTTCAAATGCAGCTGTTGTACAACAGAAGTGCTGGTTTATCCTCAGCTGCAATTTGAGCAGAGTCTGGCAGCTAAGGTGTGGAGTTTTGTTGCTCTTGTTTATTTTACAATGTTATTTTCTTGTTATTTTACCGTTTTTTTTCCTGACTGTCACCAATTGGAAGTCAGCCTAATAAATAAGTTTAAAAGTTACCATTTCTGTTTTATGCGTTGCTGTGATGAATTTCTACATGAAATATTTTTAGCTGAGTGCAGTGACACTTGGGACTTTCTTTTATCCAGCCTCTGATAAGAGCAAATGTTTGGCTCAGTAGTGTCCTTTGAGGAAGCCCTGCCCGGTTGCCTCACAAAGCAGCCAGTTTGCATTGGTGACTGGTTGATCATCCAAGAACCTTGGACCTGGTTGTTGCATAGTTTGGGGGTGGGAGAAGTTTCTATGTGCCAGGAAGCAGGGGGGAGATGGTGACTTGGAAATCTGAAACTGACTGTTGCAGGGAAAAAGACTGAAGAAAATGTGGACTGAAGGAAGTGAAGTTTATTGAACTCTCCTTATTGAAGGACAAGAGGTCCATGGAGCAACTTAATTAATAAAACTCCTTGTGTATTTTATGCAACATAAATCTCAATGGGTGGTGGTATTCTGCTTTCATACTTGAATCTAAAGGTTAGGTGCTATATATAAGCACCTATAAATATCTCTGGAAGAACAAACAAAACTTCACGGGCACTACAAGCATACATAACTTGATCCCTCTAAGATTTTGGCATGTCTTACTAGCATTTCTGTAGGATGTGTAAATAAACTTTATTAAAGCTGTGTGATTCTTGCAAGAAAACAGAGCTACTGTACAGAGACTGTAAGAGTCTAATTTTTGTAGGCAAAACTTCAAATAATATTTGAATGAATTCAGGTAGCAGTAACTTTCCAGTTCATTTCACCTAAAATTTCTTGAGTTCTAGTAAATGAAGCTGTAATTACTTTCTGAGACAATTATTGAAATGCATCATGTCCAGTTGGAATTTGAGGGACACTGGTTTTTATTAATGGTGTCTCTGTAGCTTCCTATAAAGTTAATGTTTATCTTAATTTCAACATTAAAAAAAACCTTCTGTGTGGTATTGCCCATTATGTCTGTAACAGTTAACCTAAAAGATGGCCATTTTTGGTCATGGTAGTGTAAGGTAATTCATTAGAAATTGTAAAATGTGGTGTAGGAAGCAAGGAATTTTGAAATGTGTCCAAGAGAATGAACATCAATTCAGTGCTAATCTCAGAGCTGGCAGCAGGTGTTAAACATAACATCTTGCTCTTGGGTTTGTTTCTTTCCTAATATACAGGCCCTTATCTGGATTGCTGATTGTTGTACCCCTACCAAGCATGGGGTGAGCAAACAGTGTAATCACTTCATTTTTGTTTGGCTTGTAAGGGAGCTTTGATTTGTAAGCCAAGGTAGGCTCAATCTTTTCTTGTATGAGCTGGCACGTGTACAAAAAGACAGATGTCTACTAGACTAAATTAGAAAAGTCAAGTATGCTGAAAATTGAAAGGAGAACCAGAAATAAATCATAGAATCATAGAACAGTTTGGGTTGGAAGGGACCATAAAGATCATCGAGTTCCAACCCCCCTGCTATAAGCAGGGACACCTCCCACTAGACCAGGCTGCTCAGTGCCTTGTCCAGCCTGGTCTTGAATACCTCCAGAGAGGGGGCATCCACAACCTCTCTGGGCAACCTGTTCCAGTGCTTCACCACCCTCACTGTAAAGAATTTCTTTCTTATGTCAAGTCTAAATCTACCCCCTTCCAATTTACATCCATTGTTTCTAGTCCTCCCATCTGATACCCTATTAAAAAGTCCTTCCCCTGCCTTTCTGTAGGACCCCCCTCAGGTACTGATAAGTTACTATAAGGTTCCCCCTGAGCCTTCTCTTCTCCAGGCTGAATACTTGATGTGACTGCTTTGGGGTAAATTCTGTACATTGTAGTTTTTAGTTGATCATGTTCTATATCCTCCTCTGTTTTCCCTTGCCTCTTGTGCTCCATGTTCCAGCCCAAGTCTGCAAATCTTTCCAACTTGTCTGTAAGCTTTTGATGCTGTTCTTTGTTCAGATTGGTGGGCTCCCTTTGTTTTCTGGAAGTGGTAGTAGACATCATAGTTCAGAACTTAGGAAAAAAGACTCTTCTTTGACTGGAGAGGCCCGTGCTTAGCTTTGGTCAGCAGGGATAAAAAGCTTTGTGGAGAAAAGGCATTTTATTTTTTGTGGAGGTAGCTAGAGCCTTTGAGCTGTGCGATGTATGTTGGTTTTTTTTGACCCTGAAGGCTTTTGACTTTGCCATCTCCTTGCTCGCTGGCGGGGGATTGGACTAGATGACCTTTGAAGATCCCTTCCAACTCAGCACCTTCTATGATATATGTTTAGAGATGGTTGTAGAGAAGGTGGAGAGTGCTCCTGAGGTGAATTCATCATGTTCCACAACAGCTGTAGCCTGTGGAAGGGAAATGAAGGATTGCCTTTCAGTCGGTTAATCAAAGAAATTATATTTTTCCCAGGCCTTGTCAGAAGCTACTGAAGCATTTTACCATCCAAAAACAAAGGAATACAACCCTTAGCTGTGCATTTAATGTGTGTGTTTCTTCATGGCTGGGCTCGGCTTAAAGCAGGGCAAAATTTCAGTTGACTGAAAACAGATCTATACTGAAAAATGTTAGGAAACTCTATAAAGAATTGGTGTGAGCTACCCATGCTATTTATAAATAACCTGAGGAAGAATGTATTAAATACACCTGCATCTCTAGACAATGAGTTATAGATGCTGTATAGAGTAAATACAGTTGGGTCACTGTGGTGTTCTCCTGAAGTGACTCATCCTGATGGCATTTAATGCCTGAATGGCATTCAGGATCTGATCTTTGTGTCATACTGCATCTTGAGAAAAGTCCCTTCTAGGCAATTCTTCCTTCCTCTCTCCCCACCTGTACTTCTCTTCAGTGAGATGTAACCTTAAGTGCCTCTGGGGTCTAAGCTCTTTTATTTCTTGAAAAACTCCAAAGATTTTTTTTTTTCCTTTCAGTAGAAGCAAGCAGTGACATTCAGATAGCTCTGTAATCAGGCCACACTCTTGGGTTTCTCTACTGGAAAGTTGAGTTGGAAACTGTATTTGTATAGTTTGTTTCATGGGGAGATTTTTAGAAGGTGAGAAAACTTGGCTGGGAACTTCTTAAATTTTAGGAAGTTAATAAAATTTAGTTTGTTCTGATATGTGCATTTTTGAAAGGATTGACCTTGGATCTTGGAAAAATGTTTTTCACTGGATGTATGTATGTTCCTGCAAATCTCACTAACCTATCAGAAAGCCTCTTAATGGCTAGCAGTGGCTTTTAAAATTCTGCCAAAATGTGTTTTTTAATTTGCTTTTGGTATGGTTTTAAAATGAAACGATTGATTTCTTTTCTCAGTATCCTGCAGAAATAAGGAAATACGATTATGATCCCAATTTTGCAATCAGAGGACTTCATTATGATGTGCATCGGGTATGTGTAAATAACTTTGTGACAAGTTATGAAGTGATGAGAACTTAAGCAAAGGAAATAAATAAAGCTTTGAAGTCTTCCAGCTTCTCACTTTATGTTAGTCTGTAAGGATTTCATTTCATGTTTTTCTCTTTCATAGCAAGCTTAATTTAAAGTTGTTTTTTTTGAAGTAGCTCTTAAGTGTAAGAAGTTTTAAGTACTTTGTTCTCATGCTGGGGGACAGGGGAAGACAACATAAGAGTGTCATAGAATAAACCTGAGCTGTAATAGAATAAACCTAGCACTAGCTGGGTGAGTTATTTCTTCATGACTTTGGTCACTGGATAATGTCATCTTGGTGATCTGGCAAGTCCTCAGTAAAAGCTACTGATGAAAGTATTTTGGAAGCTGTGAGGGATGTTGAAGTGTAGGTATTTGGGCATTCTTGAGGAAAAGCAAAGCTATAGATGAAATTACCTTAATGTTTATAATTTCATGTCAAATAGTTGATGTGATTAAAGCTGATTTTTTTTTTTTCTCCTCCCCTGCAAGGCATTACTAATGAAGATCGATGCTTTTCATTATATTCAGCTGGGAACAGTTTACAGGTGGGTAAAGTTATTTCCTATTTAGAATAAAAAATGTAAAGTTTTGGTTTTTGGATATCCGAGTTGCATTTTGTAGTGCACCTCTTAGATTCATGTAAGGAGTGATTCCCTGAAAAGCACAGGCATGAGCTAATATTGCAGTCTTACTAGAGGGGACCTTCATTGTACACACAGACATGCAGATGTTTTCTGGCTGAGACCATACAGCTGATTCCCTGGTTCAGAGCTGGGGAAGTTGGCAAGCCAAGGTTTGTCACATAGTGCTGACTCACTTTGTTTCCGGCTGTTAAATTGTGCTGAAAGACATCTAAAAATACACTGATGACTTCTCTGCTGATGCTTTCTATGTAAATAATTGCTACAGAGTGCCCATTAGTGTGACTTCGGTGTGGTTGTGGAGACACTTGAGAGGTCTTGCTGCGTTTCCACAGAGCTTTTAAGTTTGGATCCATCAGCCATGTGGTACTCGCAGGGTGGAGCAGTTGTGTTTGCACAGCTTGACAGTTCTTGATTTTACTGAATTGGAAATTGTAATCAAGTTCTCTTTGGGGGCCAAAAGGTAACCTGGAGTTGATTTGCTATTGGAGACTCCCTATGGTGGTACAAAAAGATGATGTTGTGTTCATTACTTGTTTGCCAGATGGGCAGGTGATTCAGCCATAGCTGTTGATCTGTTCTTCTACGAATTAGTCTGAGATTCCTTTTGTGAGGAGAGTGAAGAAGAGAAGGAAAATGAAAGAGGAAATATGACATGATGCAGTATTATGCACTTTTGTCAACTTACTGGCTAAACAATGTGGTCTGTATGTAATACAAGAATCTGAATGAAACTGCCATTTATCTATGTGCTTTGTACACATTGGTGTAGAATAATTATAATGTCTTTTAACTGATAAAACCTGTTCCTGTGGCTTTTAAAGGAACTGTTTATGCAGGGCTAGGAGGGAACCAGAGAACACAATGTGGAAGGTCATTGATTGTCAGACTTGTTTGAAAAGGCAGTCATATTTTTCCTTTGAAGATCCCTAGAAATACTAATTTGCTAGTCTAAAGGCCAGGTGACATAATCAAAGCTACTTTTATCTGTATCAATATGTAGAAATATTAAGATTGGTACAAATGGGAATGTGTATGTGAAAGCAGTGAGAGAAATGTTGATGATAGAGGGGGAAAAAGGATGTTTTGGTGTATTTCCTGCATCAATCTGCATGCTGTTTGTCCAAATACCCATATGGGGGTGAGGGGAGCATAAGAGGCTGACAAGTTTGAGAGATGATGTGAGAAAGAGCCATGGTGTGACTGGAGCTGTATAGTGCCCTAGACAAGAAGGTGATTATTGCTCTGTGATTCAGAGAGGGACACAATGAAGAGGCAGAAATTAATTGCTGCCAATTCCTAACACAAAAGATACATCAGAAGCCAGAACATTATGACCAGTCAAAGCTTTAGAGAGGTGAAGAGCTGGTGTCTGTTGTTCTCCTTGTCACCAAAAGTCATTCTGGATAGACTGCTGTTGTCTTGCAGCAGTGGGTGGCACTTGTGCTCACAAGTGTGAGGGCAGAAGTGAGAGCTACAGTTTTGCTCAATACATTCTCTTTATTTTACTTAAAATAAGATTTTCTTTTCTGTACCAACACTGAGCACTGATGCATGTCCCTGGTTCTTAGTTTTACCCACCTGTGTTCTGTACACGGGTAGGTTAGTTAGCTCTATTGTTTTATTTGTACTGAGAGGTGTAAGTAGTTCTGACATCCATCTGAGAATGGAGAACTGATGCTTTTACTGCCTCCTGTCCATCCTGTCAGTGAAAAATGAACTTTGTAGTCACATAGCTGGAGCTGTGAGACTTCTGGTAAAACTAATATACAACTTTGCCTACGCAGTTGTCTTTCCGCTTTGGATTTTGTGTATATCTACTGTTCTCACTTGATTTGTGCTGAAGTAGCTCCTGAATATACAAGTGTGTTTTTCTTAGCAGTATTCAAATAGCACTTTGCATAGCTGTTTGCAGACTAGAAGATGAATTAGTCCTCAGTTCTGATCCTATGACATTTTGGTTGCATTTCTTCATGCATGCTGCTGTGGAGTGAGTGATGCTGGACTCTGTATCTTAAACCAAAGTATTACCTACCGTTTTTCTGCACAATACTAACTTCAATGTCAGTCCTACCAGCAGTAGCACAGAGCTACCTATGAGTTGATGTAGTATTAAGAAGTTCAGGAAAGGGACTGGTTAATGTCAGACTCTGTTACCACAGCAGGAGAACTAATGAAGTTCATCTATTGTGTCCTTCACCAGCAAAGCTGGTGTGGATGCTGAGTGCTGAAAGTATAGGATTTTAAAATAATGAATTAATATTTTTAATGTCTCTCAATACTTCTGGGAAAGACCAAGAAAGGGAGACACTGGAATAATTGTCTTACAGAGATACAAAATGCCATAAATAGGTATTGGGGAAAACATAGCAGATAATCTGGTTTTTATTTGTGTTCTTAAACCTTAAGCAGAACCTCAGCGTTTCTGTGTCCTCTGAGGATGTTTGCATGCCTGCAGCATCCTGGATCCTTTAATACAAAGTGTTTGATATTATAAAATGCTCAAAACAAAACATTTAATCTTTTAGTGGTTGACAAAGAAACTCTGGGAAGATATGATGTTATCTTTTTCCCTATTTGTCATTATATTTTAATATTTTAATTACTACTTAACAATCTTCCAAGTAATCTTAAATCTTGTGAAATGGAATTGTTGATACAGTTTAAGAATAATTCTTTTAAAGATTGTGTGTTCCTCTTTTCCTTGCATCTTCAAGGTCATGCTGCAGAGTAATCTGGTTTAAAATGTCATCAGTGCTGTATGAGAAGGCAGAATGAAACTGGAAATCCTTAACTATTTCATACAGAGCCTTGAAGCATAGTTTCAATGGAGACTAATTAGCTTTTTTCTCATAAGAAAGTAAAAAGGAATTAAAATTGGAATGTGTTCCTTGTGCGTCAGCCTGTTAAAATATTAGTTGTTCTTTAAGGAAAGATGCTGTTCCTATGACATTATTAGCATTTTAATGAGCTGCAGATCTAAGTGTTAATCTGTCAGACTTTCATCTGGTAATTACTTGAAAATTTTAATCTGACACTTGAACTAAAGCTACTGTTGTTTTCCAGAGGTCTCAGTGTTGTTCCAGATGAAGAAGTCATTGCAATGTATGATGGTTCCCATGTCCCTTTAGAACAAATGAGTGACTTTTATGGAAAGGTAAAACTACAAAGGGCTTTTAAAAATTATTTTTTTTTGAGATGGAGGTATTGCTGTTTGCATTTTGTTCTTGTGCTCAGAGGCAGTTACATTTTCTGCACACATGATTGACTTTACAATTCTAGAAGTGAAGTTTGCCCTCCAAAATGACAAATATCTTTTTAAGTTCTCCCACTCCCTGTAGTTCTCTTCTTTCACTGTTCCCTTGCCCACTTATACAGATGAAGAGGAACACAGAAAAGTTTAAACACTAAGCAAGGATGAAGGATGGGAAGTAAAATGTATCTAGTGCCTTACCTCAACTGTGGACTTCTTCCCCATGGTCTCAGCTGATGTTGCAACAAGTAAATGTGCAGAGGCATTTCTTGCGTACAAACTGCCATAGATGACAGAGTTTGATAAAAGATAAATAATAAAAGGTAAAGCTCTCAAGTTCAGGATTTGACTTCACAGGGAAAGCTGATCATCTTGCTTCCTCTTTCCCAAAAGAACAACTTCTTCAAGCTTATTTTACCCCTTTTTACTTAGGGGTGTTAATTATGTGTTAACATGAAAGGCTCCTCTTTTAGCTGAGAAGGTTTTTGTTGTTCTCATGTTTGTTATTATTTTAAGAAGCCAAACTTAGAATTCCCAAATCTTAGCTCTACAACAGTTCTGAATGCTGGCCTGGCATTTCCTGGGGGGATGCCTTGCTCTCAGCAGGTCTGTGTTTTCTTTGATTTTTTGGGGAAGGATAGTGACAGAAGGCTGTGGACACCAACTGAACCACAGGAGGTTTCTACTGAACATCAGGAAATACTTTCTTTACTGTGAGGGTGACTCATGGAAGCTGCCTGGGGTGCTTTTACAGTTTCTGTTCTTTGAAGTACTCAGAAGCTATCTGGATAAGGTCTTACCTGGCTCTAGGTGTTCTTCCTTGAGAAGGCACCTTGGACAAGATGAGCTCTGAAGGTCCCTTGCAGTCTCAGCCATTCTGTGTTTCTAGTCTTCACTGATGCTCTGTCTTGAGCAAAGATACATAGTTGCTTTAACTCCCTGTTTGAGAAGTATTTGGTTTATATTTGCCCTAGTATAATGAGGTTCTCTACTTTGGGGAACTTAACTGTAGCTGCAGCTTTTGCAGCCTAGAAATCATAGAATGTGTTGGGTTGCAAGAGACCTTTTAAAGGTCACTTAGCCTGACCATCCTGCACTAGATGAAGTTGCTCAGATCCTTGTCAAGCCTGGCCTTCAGTGTCTCCAGTGATGGGGCCTCCTTCACTTTTCTGGGCATCCTGTTCTAGTACCTCACCACCCTCATGGTAAAGGATTTGTTCCTAGTGTCGAATCTAAGCATACCCTGCCCTAATTTAAAATAATTCCCCTTGTGCTGTTACTCCATACCATGACAAACAGTTCTTCCAGGTTTTTTTTGTTGTCCCCTTCAGGTTCTGGTAGGCTACTCTAAGATCTCCCTGGAGCTTTCTCTTCTCCAGGTTGAGATCTTCTTTTTTCCTCTGTTCCTGCATGAATTATTGTAGATTCTTACAGTATTTTAGGCTTTAAACTTTTTATATCAAGGAAGGAAATTGTTTTGTAGTCCTAATTAGTACTTATTAAAAGGAACCCACCAAACAAAACTTCCACCCTCCATCACAATACCCTCTGCCTCTTATTTATAGAAGTGCAAATTTCCAGTGAAGGTCCCTAAGTCCTTCTGACTTTTAGCTGAACACTGTCTTTTATACATTAATGAATTGAAATACTGCTATTAAGAGTAATTATTCATGATTAATTCTAATAATAAGGCCAAACCTTTTGTTTGAGTTACATTTTTGAAAGTCTGTTACTTAAAGAATCTAATGCAGTGTGAAGAATAATGGTGAAATACTTTAATCTGAGAAATGCCTGACTTTTTTTTTTTAAATTCCCACCCTTGCAGAGCTCACAAGGAAATACAATGAAGCAATTCATGGATATATTTTCCTTGCCAGAAATGACACTCCTTTCTTGTGTGAATGAATATTTCCTGAAAAACAACATAGACTATGAGCCTGTTCATCTGTACAAAGATGTCAAGGTATTAGCTTTGAAGATTTAGGTAAATCTCTGCATTCGTGTGTCTTGTGTGTGTCTTCAGGAAGCTTCAGCCTGTTGTTTCCAGCTCCAGTGAAATACTTCAACTTTTAAGTTTTGTATGAAGTGGTTATTGCTGTAGCAATGATAAAAACATAATAAAATGAAGGTAAATCTCAGAAAAGAAGCAGAATAATTTGATATTTGTTTTAAATCTGATGCTCTAGGGCAGTTGCTTTTTTTGGAGGTTTGTAGAGCAAATAGGTGGATGTGAAGGAGAGACTCTTATATGTCAGTGAAGTTTGATTTTTATTTAGGATATACTTTCCTTAGTAGCAGGAATTATAAAAGGGTGTAGGGAATTCCAGTTTGGACCCTCCAGTTGTACTGCTTCTGTGTCTTCATGAGTACATGCTCGTTTGCTGTCTCCTGCTTTTAGCCTGCCTATTTTGTTTGTTTTCCTCTCTTCCAGAAAAATCTAGTTAGTAATGACTACAGTAATTTGATGCTCTAGATTCCTCTGGATATATCTTGCGGGGGAGATAAAATGATGTCACCGTTATTTAAGACCAGAAGAGGTCATGCTTAAGTTGATGGCATCTGTCCACATAAGTGTTCTGTCCAAAATATTCTCCTGCCCCCTTGTTCACATGTATTAAACTTGTGTTTTTGTTCACCATGTGTGGTGCACCTGAATGTTGAATTGCTCACTTTTCCAATTAGATAAGAGATTTTGAGAGGCTTTTCATCTCTAGAGTAATTTTTCCTTCTGCCTATAATTATGTGGAGTCAGAAGGCAAGTTCTTGTGGGTTCTGCTGAAATGTGTGTGGAAGCTTCTGCACTGCTCAGCATTGCCAACATTTTGGAAGCCCAATAGTGAATTTTTTGAGTATTTTTAGGACACACTGCATCTTAAATACCAAAACTTCAGTACTACTGCCCTAAGCAAAGTGCAGAGCTGGCTCAGGCAAGCTGCCAAATGCCCTCAAAGCACCTTATGGGTGCTTTACTTAAGCATTTAGCTACTTTCATCTGTTCATAAATTTATTCTTTTAAATAACCAGGGCTTTTGTGAGTGATGATAATCTAAAAATCAATTGACTTAGTGTTTTTTTTTTCTTTTTTCGAGAAGAAAGGAATGTTTTCTGCTTCAGAGCTCATTAAGAAATCTGTGGCTGCTACTCAGAGCTCTCACCTCACTTCACCTTTCTGAGTGCTCTTTCACAGTTTTTAGGATAAACCACTCATCTGCTATCCAGTTTTCTACTTCCCAAATGTATGAATTCAGTTTCTTGAACAACAGGCTGGTTCTTTTCTAGTGGTGACATAGATATAGTGAGCATCATGTGTCATTTCTGTGAAGCTGAAAGTGTAATTTAGTGAAAGGAACTGCTTTAAAACCAAATTACTACAGCTATGCAGTGAGCATTGTTTTTATACTTGAAAAGATTTTTCAGTTCTTTAGTGATCTGCTGCTTTCCTGGCAGGATTCAATCAGGGATGTCCACATCAAAGGAATAATGTACAGAGCAATTGAAGCAGATATTGGTAAGTACTGATGAGATCATCTCTCAAAGCTTTTTCCACTGATGGTACAATGATTTTTTTGTCTTCCTTATTTAAGATTACAAAATCTAAATTTTAAAGTTATTTCCACTTGTCTAAGGTGCCTTTATTAAGCGTAATGTCATGTTCTCAACCCTCAGTTGAATGAGGGGAAAATTCTCATTAAAAGTTTGGATTTTTTAAAATCAATACTGTATTTTCCCCAATCCTCACAGAGAAATACATCTGCTATGCTGAACAAACTCGTGCAGTGTTAGCAAAGCTGGCTGATCATGGCAAGAAGATGTTTCTCATCACAAACAGTCCCAGCAGCTTTGTGTAAGTTCAATTGTACCTTCTTTAAGCCTTTTTTAAAGGATGTAGAGGAAGAGCTTCTCTAATGTAATTCATTATATTGCATGGTCTGCTGCACTCCTGTCACATTCCACTGTTAATATCCCCCTGTCCTTTTTAGGGACAAAGGCATGAAGTTCATAGTTGGCAAGGACTGGAGAGATCTCTTTGATGTGGTCATTGTACAAGCTGATAAACCAAACTTTTTCAATGATAAGAGAAGGTGAGTATTTAGTTGATAAAGAATAATTGAAGCAGCTTATTCCACAGAAGGCTATAAAGCACGTTATGAAATGTTTTCATTTGGATGCATTTGAAAATGAAATGATATTTGATGAAATCCTCTTTAAGGTCATGAAAGGATGCAGCAACACCCAGTTCTGAATTCCAAATACTTACCATTGCTTGGAGACTAAATTTCCAGTAGCTATAACGGGTCTACTGGACTGAGTTAGGATCACAGAACATATTAAAAACACCTTAGCCTGTAAGTTGAAGTGTATTTCTTTCTTAATAAACCTGAGGAATTTTGGTGCCTTCCAAAATCAGCTCCTCATCTGGAGATGTCTTTCATTGCTTCTGGTTTTGTTTAGACACACATGAATGATATTTAAAGGGCAGACTGGCTGGCAAGCCAGATTATTTGGGCTAATTGCTCAATTAACTAAATGCATTTATAATTCATGCCCACTATTACAATTGGAAAAGGCCTGTTCCTTCATATATCCTTAAAATTTGAAGTGGAGGAAGGCTGGATTTTTTTTTTCCATCTTTTAAAATATAATTTTAAAGAGAACTTTGCTGTATGCCTTGCCTCCAGTTCTCTGCACCCTTCTTCAGTTGTTCAGTTACACCAAATGAAATACTGGGAAAAATTTTCATACATTTTCACTTCTTTCTGGGTTCTTTTCTCTCCCTCTTAATGGCCACAGTTACACCATTTCTTTCCCTCTATCTGGGATTCCTGCCTTAGTTCTTGACAGCTGTTCTCAAGCTGTTATATAATGAGCAGATAAGTTGCATTTCTCTGGCTAATGCAGATGTTTTGGTGTTGTGCTTTTTCCTGTTAGAAAATGTTAAGATGCTAGAGAGCATGTTTTTCCTTTTGAAAGACAGATATTTGTAACATTAAATTTTAATCTCCTCCTAAAAAGTGACACAATTTCTATACAATGGTATATAATTCTATTCTAGACCATTTCGGAAGGTGAATGAAAGGGGAGTGTTGCTTTGGGACAAAATTCACAAGTTGCAGAAAGGTCAGATTTACAAGCAGGTATGCTTTCAGTGAACTTTTTTTTTTCAGCTCAAATTTAATGCCTACTTCTTCAAGTCCATGCTTATTTAATTATCATAAAGGCTCCTAACCAGTAGGTACATTTTAAGGGAATTGTTTTAATTATTGAAGTGTTTATAAATTCATTGTTATTGTATGTCTGCAGTTTAATTGCTTCTTGAAGCGACAGTATTACTGAAATCACCTGTAAAATTTGGGATTCAAAATATAAAAGCAGAGGACAAGATTTCTTGATATGAAAGTATTTAAGGGTATACTAAATGCTTTCTTTTTTCCTGCCTGTGAGGGTGCATGTTGAATGCTGCTGCAACTCATATGTTATTCTTTCCACAGGGTAACTTGTATGAATTTCTGAAGCTCACAGGTTGGAGAGGCTCTAAAGTTCTTTACTTTGGTGATCACATTTACAGTGACTTGGCGGTGAGTAGTTCATTTTTCACAAAATGGGATATAAGATGAGCCTTTTTGGTAATTTTCCTGTTTTCCTCCTCAGTTTCTCAATTTAACACTCTTTTGAGATTTCTAAGATGATAGTTAAGCCGTATTCATTTCTTGCAGAGGAGGAAATTGCTGCTGTGTAAAAAGCCAGTCATATTTTCCACCTGACTTGTAGCATTTACTTTGGTTACAGACTGTGCTCTGGAATGTGTGAGTCTGTGTTCCTGATCCAGATACTGATTGTGTCAGATGCAACAGAGTAAACACACATCTCCAAACACACAGGATGTGGCTGATGTAGATGATATTTACTACCCACTGTAATAAGACCTGAATGAACTCCTGCTTTGAATGGCAGAAGGCAATCTTCCTGTTGCTAATCATAAACTTTTTTCCCCCCTGAGTTGTAAAGCTACTATCTGGCTGTTTACTTACTACCTTACAAACAAATGTACTATTACATTAGAGTAAGTGATTAACTCTTTTGTAGTTGATTGTGTATGAATGCCTGAGTATGACTTGCCATTGCCAAGCTGTGGTAACATGTTTCGGCAGCATTTTTACTTTTAAGAAGTTTAGGAGTTTCAGAAGACTGAAGGGCAGAGGAAGGGGTTTTTGGTTTTTTTTTCTGATACACTGGAATGTCATGGTTTGGGCTGGATTGGTCACTGAGGACAACAGATGCTCCAACCCTTGAGGTATAAGATCCTCTGTCTACCTAAAACAGGACATGGAATAAAGAGCACAGGTTGCCTCCTCCTGTGCTTGGCTGGAGGAGCTTGAATAGGAGGGGGTTCCAGTAGGACCCTTCTGTTAGCTGAGCATTTGGCTAAGTGGTACACAGTGTTTGCTCCAGGTATTTCTGGCACCAACAGAGGTGACGTCCTCTGGAGTTTCCTAGGGTTTGTTTCAAACCTAATGATTTGGTGCTTATTTGCAAGGTGCTTATGTGTTCTTCATCTCTTCAGAAATGTTGGATTTGAAGCTTACTCTGAAATGAAATTGTTTATCACCACACTTAGGTCCCACTATTTAGTATTTCCGTTTATACAAAAGATGCAATTTAATTAATACCCCTTTGGGATAAACAACGGTCAGATTCTTCAGTTCTTTTAAGGAGTTATTTTTTGAGATTAATACTTGTGTTTTGTAATTCTTGGTAAATAGGATTTGACCCTGAAGCATGGCTGGCGCACTGGGGCCATTATTCCAGAGTTACGATCAGAGATTAAAATCATGAACACAGAAAAGTACATTCAAACCATGACCTGGCTGCAAACCTTGACAGGATTACTGGAGCACATGCAGGTTTGTTCTCTGTGTGTGTGTGTAATCGGCTCTCTGGGAGCTGAGGGCATCCAGATAAGTTCCTAAATACTGGACACTGATGTTGCAAGAGCTTTCAGTTTCATTAAAGTACACTGGTTTGACTATAGATAAATAAGTGCAATTATTTGTGTGACTAGTTAATAAGAGTGTCCTGAAATTCTTGTCCCCTTCTACCACTTATCATCCTGAGCTGATCCCCTGCTTTCTGTAGTTTAAAACGTGGATAACTGCTGTGGAGTGATTTCTCAACTATGCCCTTGTACTGTTAGCTGATAAAGATTTACTAATGGAAATGCTTGTTTACCTGTTATCCTTCACACACCAGGTTTACCGTGATCCTGATTCACAAATGATTTTAGAGGAATGGAAGAAGGAAAGAAAGGAACTGAGGTAGGACAAGGGAAACGAAAAATTTGCAGTATGTTTCATGATATCTGAGTGTTCTGTGTGATGTGCTCCACTGAATTTCTTCAGAATTTCTCTCCACCCCTGACTGGCATTCTGTGGTAGTTACACACCTTCTAAAACTATCTGTGTGAAGCAGTCCTCTGTCTCTGGTGCAGCTCTTCCCCATGCTGACCCTTGGTGCATATGAATGCCTTTTCCTTGCTCCCTTTCTTTGAAACAGATGTTAGCTTTCTGCATGAAAGGGTAAAATCATACCAAATCCTTCTCTTGCCTTTCCTGACCCTCTGTGTTCTGTTGTCACTGGTGCTGTGGATTGCACAGCTTCTACATGGTTTGAAAATGTGTTTCTTTATCAAGATGTAGGTAATTTCTTCAGATTATGTATGGCAGATTTTAGAATAGACTGAAACTGGGCTCTGTGCTAGTCTGGATTTAGTGGTAGGCTCATCACAATGGTAGGAAATAGGGTTAAAACTCCTAGAAACTTCTGTCATGATGGTACAATCTATTAATGCAGAATGTGTGAATTTAACAGTAGGCAAGGCCAGCTGCACCACCAGCAGCCTTCCCCAGAAATGTTGAAGTTAATAAGACTGGAATGCTGCTTGACAGTGTCTGGTAAAAGTTAATTCCAAGACATCTTGAAGTGTTTTGTGTACACAGAGTCAAATCTTTGCATTTTAAAAAATAACTCTTGTATCTTTTGAACGAGTGGATGTCATTGGGATTTAGATGGAAAGCAAAAAACTGACAATTTCTAGAAGGGAATGTCTGAGGTGTGTTTCTGAAGTCAGAAGCTGGTTTTACCACAGTGATTGTGAGATCTGGGTCTACGTATATGCAAGAGAAGCAAAAATTTCTTGTACAGTGCATTTATGATGTTTGGAGTGCAATAGCAAAAGAATAATGCATGAAAGAGAGTTGGCACTGCTTGCTTCACGTTCTGGATGCTAGGTGGTGGTAGAGATGTCTACAGGTATATTCACACCATTCTCTTTGTTTTATTTTTTGGGGGGACAGGGAGATGAACAGGAATTTCTTCAACGCACAATTTGGAAGCTTGTTCAGAACTGATGAGAATCCAACTTACTTCCTAAGGCGCCTTTCTAGATTTGCAGATATCTACATGGCATCATTGAGTTGTCTCTTGAACTATGAGCCTGATTACACGTTTTATCCAAGAAGGACTCCTTTGCAGCATGAACTTCCTGGCTGGTCAGAACAGCTGTGCACTGGTACATTCAGAATACCTTTCCTACAAGACACAGTTCAGATCAAATAAATACTTGATGCCTTCTCTCTAAAATGGGCAAAATATATATATTTTTCCTTTTTTTTTTTTGTTGAATGTACATTTTAAAGTCACTTGAATCTGTTTTCTTGATTTAGATGTAATTCATACTTGTTCTCCTAAATGTTGTACCTATTTTCACATCTCCTGCTCAAAGATGATGAAACTCCTCTTAAGTGTAGAAGAGATGGACTGCCAAAACAGCAGTGGACTGGGATGAAAGGCAAATTTAAGGGGAAGGACTGGTGATGTTTTAGGATGACTGTTCTTATTCATTCATTGGAAAGTTTTTTTGATCTGCAGCTTTGTGAATTACAGAGAAACACTGTGTTCTGTCCCTAATCAAAACTCCAGCTGCAGTCTGTAATGGATCTTGGCACTGAAAAGCTGAACCCAGTGATAAGCAATAGGCAGTTAGCAGTGAGGCTGAGAGGGATGGTGTAGGCATTTTGGCATCCCTTGCTGCCATATCTAGAGCCTCACCTGCTGTGGCATTGCTGTGGCTCTGCTACATTACAGCCATGGGCTGGGGCTTTTTCTCCTGCCTCTGCAGTTTTTGTTCTTCTTGTCCATGCTTGACAGTCAGTGGATCTGAGCCCAAAACCCAAAGTGGCAGTAACTTGGGCTGCTTCAGCTTCCTTTTAGGCACTCTTCAAGTTTCTAAAGGCTTTAAACACCCACTCTCTAATGAGCAAAGCCATTACAAGAGGTCTTGCGTTTTGAGGCAGAGACAGATCTCTGTCAGGCTTCAGATTTATCCTAAATGCTGCTTTTAAGAAATTTTAAGTGTCTTACAGTGGTTTGTAATGTGAGTTTGCTGTTCCCTGTGAGAGAATGTATTTCATATGGCCTTCAGCAGTGGATTTTTACAGACAAAAATAAACACGCACAATGGGCAAGAGAGTTGAAGGAAAAATTAAGAAGTGAGAAAACAAACCCCAGAGTGTTCTGATTTTTTTTTTTTCAGCTCAAGCCCTCAAAATTGGGGGTGGTGAACAGTTTGCATAAAGCAAGATAATTTTGGCATTGCAAATTAGAAATTTTATTGAATTACTAAAATTGCAGATAATGCATGAATGTAAACTGAGTAGCATATGTGTTCCAAAGATCTGAGCTGAAAAACATCCCTTTTGCACAAGGAAAACATCTGTTGATGTGTTTCCTCAAACAGGCACTTTATAAAATGGCTCTATAGTTCTTTTTAAATAAGAATGCTTTCCTTTCTCTACATCCAAAGGAAATGTTCGTTTTTTTTATAATGGTGCTTCCCACCCCAGCCATTTTAGAAGGCATCATATGATTGTTTTCAAATTTTAGTTTATTAAAGCATATAATTTAGAAAATATATAGCATTTGATATTCTTCACTTCATTTTTGGTTATCATAGCTTCCATGATTGTCAGGTAAACAGACTTGTTGACCAAGAGTTTTTTCTTTTTATCTTTTTTGTTTTCCAAATCTGTCTGTATTACATACGAGTACCTGTATTGATTTTAATATGCACTATCTTTTAATATTTTTAAAATCGAGTTTGCAAAGTAAAGAATGTATTCTAATCTCATCTGCACAGTTTCATGAGCAGTTTTCCTATGTGCTTCAAATCAGTCTGAAGACATCAGAGGTGGTTGTAGTTTTTTTCATGTTCATGGTTTTCCTGCGCTTCTGTTTCAAACTTTGAGTTGCCACACTCTGGAAGAGTGTGTCTGTGTGTGTATTTAAACAGATAACTGTACTCCAAGGATGTGAGTTCTTCTGATAATCCTGCTGGTTTTGCTGGAAGAAAAAGTATTTCAGGTAGTTGGTTTGGCTTTATCAGGAGAGTTGGTGGTGGGGCTGTGTGAGAACTAAGTATTGATAATGAAATGTGGGGGTGGAAACATCCCAAATTTGTCTTCAGTTCTTTATCCTAAGGCTCAGTTAGAACTGAACTGGATGTTAGTGTGTGTAGCACCTCTCATGCTCCACAAATGTCAATGCATTGTTTGAAAGATCTCCATCTTGCTACCAGCAAAAAAAAAAAAAGTTATTCAGTTCTGCATTATTCAAGTTGATAACATTTAATTTGCTCTAGCTCTGTGATGTTTCTTCTTTTAAAGCTCTGTTTGTTTGCCTAATTTTCCTGTGTAAGTGGGAGCAGTTTAATTGGGTTGGATGATGTTACCCACATGATAAACATTTTGGTTCAAGATGATTTCCTCCTCCTGCTTCCCTTCTCTTAACTTACAAGTAAAACTTGTGTACAAAGCTGTGTCACTCAAGCCAAGCTGAAGTGAAACCTTACTTATATTGCATGACTTCTTCAAGTAAAAGGCGCTGCATGAAAAAAGAAAGAGAAATCATCATGGTAGGGTTCTGTTCCTTTTACATATTGCATATTCTATGTAATATGAATTTAAGTGAGACTTTTAAAATGTATTATTTATTTTTCAGTGCTAGAATAACTTTTAAAAAACATCTTGCATTTTTGTAATGACTTCAGAGAACTTGAGTTGTACACCTCAGGGCTCTCTGCATTCTTATTTTAACCTTGTTGTGTTACTGAACTTCAAAGAGATTTTTTTTGAGCATGTTTAAAGGGCAGTGTCTCTTTATATTAATCCTGGGAGTGTTGTTCATTCGAACACCAAAGAAAGAAGAAACTTTCTGTTCTGTCAGAAACTTTTAAGAGTGTTGTCTGTCAATGAAGGAAGATTTTAATGAACCGTGGAAACCTTTTTTTTGTGATAAAAGTATTTAATGATTATTTCAAAAATAAATGCTTATACTTTATCTTGTGGTCCCTATGAGCCTTAATATTATGGGTGACTGGGGAGAAGGAAAGAAAATTAATGATTGCAGAACTCTGGGGGGGAAACTCCCCAAAGCACAAATGTATGAGTTTTACTTGTATGAGTGATCTGTATCTTTTATTATCTTCTAGATAAAAGCAAGCAGACATGATAAAGGGATGCAGTGAGGGATGTGCTTCAGTCTGGTTTTATGCTTAAGATTCCTTTGTGGTTGGTGGCAGAAGCAACCCTGGATTTGCCTGCTCACCTTGTTCTGATGGGAGGAACCCCAGCGTTGCTCTTGGGGGTGATTAATGCTTTCCTGAAGGGACACCATCCCTCCTGCCCCCCATGCATGGTAGACACCAGGAAGCATATCAGAGGGTAATGTTACTACTGCCAGCAAGAAAGTATTTTTCTTGCTGTTCAGTGTTTTCTAGAGTGTTCTCCCAATTAGTTCTGATATTTGTGTTTTGACGGAAGGAAACTACAGCAAATGAAGCTTGTATGATTTGCTTCTAATATGTTGAAAGTCACAGCTGTTAGTGCTCAGCCTTGGCTGGAAGGCCATGTGGATGAGCTTGGTAAAAATCTGGTGTGTGAACAAGCAAGCAGGTAGCTTCTTGGTAAAAATAAGGTGTATCAGGAAAGTGAGTAGCTTCTAAAACCTGAAAAAATACTGGAGTCCTCAGAGGACTGGCAGATGCCTCATCATTGGACACTCTTATGATTCAGCTGGACAGGGTGCTGGGCCATCTTGTCTATGCCATGGTTTTGCTAAGAAATGTTAGACCAGATGAACCTTGAGATCTTTTCCAACCTGTTTTTTTCTTGAAAACCTAAAAAACTGACTGTAGGCATGGCAAGTGTGTGTTCATTGTCCACTTTTCACAGAAATGTCTCAAGTAGAAATTGTTTTCTCTTTGAATGCTCCTATATTTTTTTGCTAAAGCTGCTACAATTCCTCTTCCCCTTTGTACAGTGAGCTGAGGTATAAACAAACCAGTCACATTCAAGAAAAGACAGAAAAAGAGGAGGCAAGCAGGGCAGACAGGATGCTTGTGTTTCCTGCTGATGAAATTCCAACTGAAAAGTATTTTCCCTCAGATGAATAATACAGGTTTGACATGTTCTGTTTTACACTTGCCAGTTGCAGTTTTAACTCAGCCAAAATGAAAGCACAGAGCTGGTGCTCTAGCACATCTAGGGTACCTGCCAAGTTAGCAGCCCTCTGAGTTTGAGGCCATTTTTTTAATGTCTGTGAAAAAGAATAAAAGCAGGAAAATTCTACTGTCCTCAGAGAGTTTTCTGTCTGCTTCTGGATAGGTTAGTTGAGATTCAGTTCTGTTTGACATCCACTGTTACAGCCAGCTCTTCTGAGGTTGCTAACTCCCTCAGCTCCATAGTCTCCATCCTGAACAAAGCTGTGCTATTTTTTTTTTAATTTGTAGTGAGATTTTATTCCCTGAAACATATGGGTGTTGTTTTTTTCACAGCAAACAGAAACAGAAACTTGTTTTATAATTGACTACTGCCAAATTCCCTCTTCAATTCTCATCGTAAGGACCACTTATCACAAGCTGCTGGTCATCTGAGTCCTGTAAAACAGAAGTAAATGAAAATTAGACTTCAACTTTGTATTAAGATATGAAAGTCACCTTTTGTCAAATTTATCTATACAGATGGCAGTTTGCACCTGACACTTTTGCACCAACTGTTTTGTTTTTTTTTTTACTGGATGCAAGGAGATGTATTTTGATTTTTAACTTTGCATCTACATGAGGGATTGGCTAAATTAGAGCCCTGAAGCTATTCAGGTCCTTTGGCTTCATTGAGTCTTCCCTTCCCTTGACTCCCAGACCACTTCCAATTGCATTTCTTTGGAGTGCTGGCATGTCACCCCACTATCTTTGTGACAAGAAAAATAAGACAAAACTGGAAGTCCCTTAAAATGTGTATAGATACCCCACTGGCATCCCTTATCACTGTAATCAGTTTCAACTGTGTCTCAACCTCAAATTAAAATGAACACTTACTGAGAAAAGATCATAAGCAGGTTCTGGTGGAGCAGTGGCAGAAGAACTTTCATATGAAGGGTTGGTGATATTTGAAGGCTGTGACTTGTCCAACGATGTTACATCAGTATCATCTTTTGACTAGAAAAATACCACAGAAACCTGCTTAAAATCCATCCTTCTCTTAACAATACTTTAAGTGGGGCACTTAAGCTTCACTATTGCCATTGCAGTGTTGTGAATTGGCTTGTTTTTTTTGTCTAAATTGGTGGCTTTGGGCATAAACTGTGTTCCAAGTTATCTTTAATCACTTAATGCCTTTGTTTCTCCTCAGCAAAGATCAGAAGAAAAAGTATTGTCCTGATATTGTGTGCTGGATAAAAGGCACCTGGTTGTTCTTGAGCTCTCTCACTCCAGCTGTAGAAAAGTGTTTTCCTAGTTCATGGCTCCTCTTTATTTTTTCTAGAAGGTGGTTTGCATTATATCCAGGAAGTAGAACAGGAAGGGATTTCTGTTTAATACTAGGTAGGCTTTCTTTTGGGTAGATTCTTCTGTATTTTGTGACATTTTAATGTCATCTCTCTTAGTAGCTTGGCTGTTGCTGGCTGTATTCACATCATCATGATGATACATCAACTGGCTAAGTTAATTAAGAGAAAGCAAGGGTCAAAGTGCTTCACTATAAAAATTTGCACTTTTCAATCCTGCATTCATTTTAATCTGCTTGTCTGTTGAATCTGGCCTTTATCCTAGCAAACAATGCAACCTCCAGAGCAGCAGAATGATGATCAGTGCTGTGGAGAAGGAAGTAAAGAGGTGCCCTTAAAAATAGATGGTTTTAGTGACCTGCTTCCCATAAGGGTGAGCTTTCTGGTGAGGCAGAGACCTTTCTGCACTGGTGCTGTGCAGTTAAATCATCTTTTATCCAGTCTTTAGTGTTGGAGGTGTCTGTGAGAGCAGGAGCCCATCAAGGCAGCATGGAGGGAGAGGTCTGGGGGAGCAGCAAGCAAGTATAAGCGGGTGCCCAAGAGAAGCGTGTCAGCTTTCCCCACTTTGACTTAGTCTAAATTGCTCAAGGGGGAAACCATGGGGGCTGTTTGCAGCATAATCATAGAATAGTTTGGGTTGGAAGAGACCTTAAAGACTATCTAGTTCCAACCCCCCTGCCGTAGGCAGGGACACCTCCCATTAGGATCAGGCTGCTCAGTGCCTTGTCCAGCCTGGCCTTAAACACCTCCAGGGAGAGAGGGGGCTTCCACAACCTCTCTGGGCAACCTCTTCTAGTGTTTTACCACTCTCACAGGACAGAATTTCTTTCTTATATCTAGCCTGAATCTACCCCCTTCCAATTTACATCCATTATTTCTATTCCTTCCATCATATATCCTATTAAAAAGTCCTATCCCAGCCTTTCTGTAGCCCCCTTCAGGTATTGAGAAGCTACTATGAGGTCCCCCTTGAACTAGAGAAAGTGGGGGCACAACCCTGCTTAAAACCCATCCTTCTCTTAGCAGAAGTTGAAGTGTGGAGGCCCTGAAGGTTCAGAGCAGGGTTTGTGGTGCCCCTGCCCTGTTGCCTACCTTGAAGTGCTGGAAACCCAGGCCTCTCTTCCTGAACCTGAGGTAAAAATACCCGATGAAAGCCACAATCCCAATAATCAGGCAGCTGCCAAAGAATATTCCCATCCCGGTGCCAGCATGGAGAGGAACCTGGAAGTGAAAGAGAAGGGTGAGTGAGCTGTGGGTGGGCACTTGTCACCTCCCAGCACCTCCATTGTCACTTTGGGCTATGTTCTCATCCTCGGCTGCTTTTGTGATCACTTTTCCTGCTGCCTGTTCTAGAAAAAGGTGAAGTGTGGCCTTTTGATTGTAATTACAAGCTAGATTTGTTTTGAAGTAGTGAATGTTGGCTGTAGCACAGCTTCATGTGGCATGCTTAAGTTACTTTCTGGTCAGGATTTTCAAGGGAGCTATGGAGTCTGAGGTGAGACTGGAACCTCACTGAGCTGGAGGAGAAATGGGTGCCATATACAGCAGCTTTGGAAACCTGTGGTGCAAACCTTGGAGGGCTCTGCATGGGTTCAGGCTGTTTCCCTGATGTCCTGTGCCCTGGAGAGGTGTTGGTTATTGCCAGCTATGGGCGGTCATTCCGTCCCCTCAGCCCCTCTGGGCAAGGCCCCAAGCAAACGCGGCCTGAGGAGAGGCCATTTTAGGGGTGGTCAGAGGGGCTGATGGCTGGTGTGCTGGGTCTGTAGGGCTGAGCTCTGTCACCAGTCTCACCCCTTCCCTTCTGTGGCACATGCTTTTTGAGGTGTTTTGCCTCAAAATGTGCAATGCTTTTAGCCTGAAATTATTCTTCAGTCAAGCGAGTAAAACGGCGGTGAAGTGATGTGTCCAGTTCTGGGCTCCCCTGTTCATGGATGGGATGCTTCAAAGGGCTAAAAGACTATTAAGTGGCTATTAAAGAACATGAGTCTTTATGAGGAAAGGCTGAGGGGCTTGGGTCTTCTCAGTCTGGAGAAGAGAAGAATGAGAGGGGAGATGTTACCAGTGCTTATACATAGTGAAGGAATGAATGTCAGGAGGATGGGGACAGTCTTTCTTCAGTGGTGACCAGAGGTAGTGGGGCACAAACTCAAATATACGATCTTCCATCTAAACATGAGGAGGAGCTTCTTCACATTGAGGGTGACAGATCACCAGAACAGGTACTTATGTGCTAGAGTCTCTATCAGTGGAGATATTAAAACCCATCCTGGGTGTGATTTTGTGTAATGTGCTTAGGGAAGCCTACTCTGCCAAGGGGTTGGACAAGATGATCTCCAGAGGTCCCTTCCAACCCCTGTCATTTTATGAAATCAACATGATTTGGATTTAATCTAAATGCCTCCAGATTCTGGTTTGCCTTCTGCAGCATGGTAGTGCTGTCACCATGAAGGTGACAACAAACAACAATCACAGCTTATTTTTGAAACCAGCATAATTCACCAAATTTAGATTCAGACAAAAATCTGCCAAGTTGTATTTTTTTCCACAGTGTTTCCAACATTCCACCTTCCTCCTCCCTTTTCGGGTTTGTGCAGACATGGGAGCTGCATTCTTTGGAGCAGGTTTTGTCCTGCTAGATGATGGAAATCCACCTTTACATGATTTGTAGACCTTGAGTAGAGGACTCTAAGGTCTTGAAATCCCAGATGTTCATAGCTTCATCGATGCCCATGCTGCAGAATTTATGACAGTCCCATTTGTCTATCTCATAAATAGACACTTGGGTTATACTGTTGTGGAGTTTTAGGGTAATATTAAGTTTGAGGGTCCCTAGAGCACTCTTCTCTTTGCTGGCAACCCTGGAGGTGAGAAAGGGTCTGGAAATGGATAAGAATGCTGTTACTCTTTTCTGTGTGATGCCTTAACTTTCTGGCCTCCTACGTAGAAAACTAAACATTAAACTTACTCTGGCAAAAATAACCACTCTGTTGTCTTGGTGGATATGCTCCCTTCCTTAATTTCTTTTTAAAACAAAGTAATTTGTATGGTGCAGCTGGACAGCTAAATACTAAAAGATTGCTTTCTAGCATGTGAGAGTAATACAAAATTGTAATATTGTGCTGCTCTAGACTGACAGAAATAGTCTATTATTCTGAATAATTTTCAGTCACTAATTTAAGCTTTTATCCAAGTGTGCCATTTGCTACTTCTGAGGAATGTGGGCTGTGCAAGGGACTTCTGTGAACTGATACTGTGCACCTGACCACCTAGGAGCAAGAAGGCTGGTTTGTAAAGGAGAAAGCTCAGAACAAAGGTGAGAAATAGGATAACATGAGTTTAATCTTATGGACCAAAAGTACAGATGGTTATCCCTTCCTAAAACAGGGCTGGGATTCATGGGCTGCAAGTAAGGTCCCTGCAGGATGTGGAGAGTAGGATCAGAATGAAGTACCCTTATGGAAGGGAAGTTCTTCAGGTTGAGTAAGTTGTGGGTCCCCTTGCAAGGTTACCCTGAGCCCATGCTGGGCTGTTACAGAGTAGCCAGTGTGGAACAGAGCTCTGGAGCTCAAATGCAGCAACTCTGGACACTTACTTTGTTAGGGAAAATACTTAATACTGAAAAAGGGTGCTTGCTGTGCCCTTCTTTCAGGGGCAGCAGCAATCACTGCTATGAAACATCCCAGTTGTCCTGCCTTTCCACACAAAATCATAAAGTTTGTTGGTGGGAAATAAATAGAAAAATGTTCTTGCCTCCCTGCTGCTGGTCCCTGTACCATTTTGATTCCAACTTCAAGTAGTGCAGCTGGAAACTCTACTTCCCTCCATAGAAAGGCCAGCACTCCTTGCTGAACTGTGCTGTTCTGCCATGCACAGCTTTGTTTGGTCTTTCTAATGGGAGAAATGGGACCCTTGTGGGGATTTGTGCAGTCAGAAACTATCTGTTTTCAAAGCATCTTGTTTTAGATAGGAATAGATGAAAAGCCAAGAGTAAAAAAAATTCCTTAGATTGAAGATCTTTTTGTAAGAATTGAAATGGAGCTTTATAAAGCCTTTATAAAATGTGGCTTTTATTTTATTTATTTAAAATAAATATGGGAAGGACAGAAACATTTTGAACAAGCTTCACTGGCACCTCATTCTCAACTTCTAATTTTTTTCCAAGTACCCTCTTAAACCACAATTGCATTATAGGGGAGGAAAACTGAGAATATATGTCAGAACTGAGTTTAGGATGATACAAGACACAGCCATCCCTCAGCATTCAAAAAATAGATATAAATCACTGTTTACTTACAGGTGCTGGTGGAGCCTTTAAAGGCTCTGATATGATGTGGATTATCCCATTGGAAGCAATTATATCCCACTCAACAATAGCACTTCCTTCCACATATCTGGTCTCACTCTGCCAGGGGAAAGAGCAATGGGAAATGAGCTTTGACCCTTTGCCTTTTGGGACTGAAACCTTGAGGCAATTCCCCCACCTCAGTTTCTGACTCACATTAAAAAATACACAAGGGGACTTCCACTGCTGCCCTCCTGGACATCAGCCTGGGCTGATCACAGCTGTCTTGTGCATGAAGTAGCCATCATTATAACCTGTATATTGACTTCAGGAATTTCATGGTATCTTTTTTTTTTTTTTTTTTAAATTAGGATGTTTTTATGGTGAGCCCCTGCCTGCCTCCATTACAGCTACTTTCTGTTCTGAGAATGCCATTTTCATGGAGTTTAGTAGCTCAGGAGAGCTGGGTCAGCACTGGTGGGTTGCTGCTCCACACAGATTATTTGCTGGCTGGTCAGCAGACTGGAAGATGTTCCTATTTGGCAGCTCATGAGTCATGATCAGCCCAGCACTTGTCTAGACTCTCCTGCTGATAGAAGTCCTTGACTGCTTCAAGTTGATACTGAGTCTCTTCAGTGTTTTGGGAGTCTGAGCTATTGCAAACTCTGATTTGAATTGAATCCTAGAAAAATAGCTTCCCCTCAGAGAGCAGAACTGGGACCTGTCACCTGCTCTTTCCCCTGGTGCAAGGTGGAATGCTGCTGCTATAGTATATGGCTGCTTTCTATGCCCAGGGAAGATGGGGCTCAGCTGTGGGGGCTCCTCAGAAAGTCGTGGATGCCACCCTGTGTCCTCCTTCCTCTTCCTCACCCCTGTGCTGCTCTTCTGGGGTCCCAGGGAAAGCTCGTGGACTCTGACCTGATGGGGACACATCTGGAGCACACTTGGAAAGAGGTTGCAACTGCTCCTTCCCAGCCCAGCACCCCTTTAAGCATCACTGTAGCCAGGAGAAGCAGGAGCTTGCCGAGTTCCTCCAGGGAAGCAGGAAAGCTACAAATTTCAAACAGCACTGAAGAGCAGGAGCGAGATCTGTGTTAATGGGTTCAGAGATTCCCTTTGGCAGCTTTTGAAGAAAGGAGGATTATTTTTTAAGGAAGAGCTTAACTCAGATATCAGATCAAAGGGATCCAAAAGAACTCCTGGCATGCCAATGAGTGAAACAGGTGAGGCTTGTGCTGATGCACCCAGTGACTCGTGAGGGCATACTTTATTAACTGATTACTGAGTTTGCAGTATAGGGTGATTTAAACCATATAAACCAAATATTTCTTATGCTAAAGAGTTTTATGCTGCAAAGCAAAAAAGGAAGGAAGCAAAGGCAACCAATGAGTCATTTGTGTATCTCTACCTGCAGTGCCTTTTCCCATCTTACTGGGGGCCATAAAAATCTCCTCCCCTCAGTTGGAATGTTGATCACTCAGCTTGCCTTCAGTTCAGCATCTTCTTCTAGAAGACATTTTAACTACAAGCCCACAGGCACAAGGTTTCTTATTTTTATATTCAGCTCTACAGTATCAGCCATAGCAGAGTCCCAACCAGGGTCTCAAGCACCTGCTCTCACAAAGGTCATTGGAAATGCTTGGGCACAAAAGTATTTTCTTGATGAAAAATTAGAAGCTGGGTATGTTTTCAAAGGGTGTTTTGCCCTAAAATGTCAGAGGATACAATCCATTTACAAAAAGGATAAGCACTTTTGCATTAAAAAACCCCCAAACTTTACTGAAATAGCAATAAAAAAAATGCTTTTGCTCTGAGCAATGCTATGCTGGGGTCTCTCCCAGGAAGTTACTTTTAAAGATGACTTTACAAATTCCAACACCTTTCTTTAATAATAAGCTGTTTCTGTCATCTCTCCTATTGCACTGCCTTCTCCCATCGTTAGGAAAAGGGCTTAATCAAGCCTGTATCCCATCTTGCCATTCCTGCAGGACATACGAACAGCTCCCTTGGAGTTCTGTGGGTCAGAGCTTGGCCATTTGCTTACTTGTAAATCTGCAGTTTGCCAGCTGCTGTCCTGCTGTCTCTGGGCAGGAAAGAGCCTCTCACTGCTGCCTGCTGTAACTTCACTGAATTGCTCTCTGGGTCAGCGTGTTGCCCCCACACAGGGCAAAGCATAAGAGGGGAAAACCCATCAGGATCAGAGATTTATTAAAGAGGTACCTTTTCAGTGGGGGCTTGATATTCCTGGGCCCTGGTGTTTGTGATGAGGAGTTTTTCCCCTAGGTGAGTTCCAAGAGTGGTTCCATTGGTCAAGTCTTCATAAAACATAATGGTGGCATTAGATAAGTGATACTCAATGTCTCGCCCAGAAAGTGTCTGGAAATGAGAGAAGAATACAAGGAATGTCAACTGATCTCATTAATTCTCTAGATCTACCAGTAGGCTTAGTCTCTGCTACCCTTTTCCCTCTTTGCAAGTGTAGTATGGGGTTGAGATTCTTGGTGAATCAGGATGGGAAGGGCGGGATCTTCTGACCCTATTGGCCTCTGATGGTTGCCTACAGTACCTTGGTTCTGTCCAGGACAAGGGATTTTTCTGTAGTGATATTCCAAACAGCTTGAAGATGCAAGCCAGGGCATAAATTCACATGAACTGTTTGAGGCAATGATTGAGAGAAGGAGGGAGAAAAGGGATAAGCACAGAAATGAAGCTAGGAACAGATGCCCTTAAGGTATTTGTGGAAAATACCAAAGCTATGCATGCATTTCTTTGAATAACTCTGCTTGATTTAACAAGCCAGTGAGGGCTGCATCTCAGGCAGACTCCTATATAACCAGATTACTAAGATTCCTGTTGGAAAAGTCTCTCTCAATAACTCTGTATTTATTTGCTGTAGGTAGGAGTTCAAGGGATGTACCCGTTGCTTTCAGAAGGACAGCTTCCTATGTATGGTTTCACTGAAGTAATGTAATAATAAGGTTATTTTTTTTAAAGACTTAAGTTCCACCAGGATACAGAAACCCATAATGGCTGTTCGAAAGATGTTAGCAAAACAAGGAAAGGAAAAAAGAAAATGTTCTTGACCTCATTTTCCCTTAATCTGCTATCATTTGGAGCAAAGAGAGTGGCCCGTACGGACAGGTTTGTGAGGTACTGCAGGAACTCCTTCCCCTTCCTAGAGCTGTTGGAGTAAGCCATGATGTCCTAGGCAGAAACAAAATCAGTTTACTGAAGAGCCACTGCATACTTCTGTGCAGGGAGCTAGAAGATGAGACTGTAGAAATAAAAACAAGGAAGCTTCCTATTAATAGCCATGAAGCAACTCTGGAATGGTCTTTTGGAAGAAGTTTTTATTCAAAACCCAGTTTTACCTGTTGAGTGGTGAGCACATCTTAAACTGACTTGTGGGAATAAGGCCCCTGTTGTCTGTGAGGTTCCTTACACACACAATGCCTTTCTGAGCAATGCACAAAAGAGAACCTTTTCATGCTTTTTTTTTTTTCCCTAGCAGCAAGTCAATAAAGTTGCAAAACTAGCACTGCATGCTTTGGCATGAGCAGCTATGCACAACTACAGCAGCACTTCATTTCCTAATGGGTTTTAACCTCCACCTCCCCAAACCTCTTAGGTGCAAGTAACTTAAAAAAAAAAAAAAAAGACCACTAAGATTTGGAACATCCCACTTTGCTATGCTGCTGTGCTGTTTTACCTGCTAGTGAAGGAAAGAGATATAAGGTGGCAGCAGAGCTGTGGGCCATACCGACAAAAAGTTGGTCAGGGTTGGGATGGAGGTCAGCACTTGCAGCAAGTTGCCACTGCAGGAGTAGCCGTCCCCCACGTAGCCTGGCTTGCAGCTGCAGTTCACCTCTGGAAGGTACAAACACAGAGCTGTGTGAGCAAATGCTGCAGGCTCCTCTCTGCCTGAAAAACCACTTCCAGACAACACT
This sequence comes from Turnix velox, assembly GCA_013400935.1. NCBI lineage: Eukaryota > Metazoa > Chordata > Aves > Charadriiformes > Turnicidae > Turnix > Turnix velox. Next base: position 129,275 of record VZTY01023930.1, on the reverse strand, counting down.
TCAGTAGTTTTCTTTTTAAAGTTCAAAAGGGGCACAGTCTATTGCAGCATTATCTTCCTGACAACCAAAGGAACTGAAATCTGGGCTGCTGCCCCACTGCTGCTGCAGAGTGAGGCAGAAGAAGAGTCTCCTACCTTTCTCCCTGTAGCAGAAGACATCCCATGTTTCACTCAGGTTGCTTCTTACCCCGTAGTCCACGATACCAACATGTCCAGAGCCACAGTTTGGGGAGGAAAAGGCAGTTGGGTAGCCCACTCTCTCACTGTCTAGCCAGCCAGCAGAGCAGAGGTGGTACCTTGCCTACAGCCAGTATAGCCATAAAGGAAAAAAGAGGGGGAAGAGCTGACTGATGGGGCTGAGGCACTGCATAACAAACAGATGATCCTCCTGGGGTGCTTGGGCAGCACCTGACCCTCAAGCAGTCTTTCTGAGTCCATCTGTCTGTCTGTCCTGCATGTTGCCCTGAGCTGATCTCTGGGCAGAGGGGCTGGGAAGACTCAGCCCTCTGAAAGCCATTGTCTCTATGTACACATCAAAGGAGCCTTTCCTGGGAAAAAATTCCCCAAGCTCAAATCTGGACAGAATCAGAGGTGGGCATGGAGACCAAAGGGGAACATGCAATACCATTTTGTGCCAGCCAACCTTTTGTCATCTTGGGAAGGGGTGACAAACCAGCTCAACAAAGAAATTAAGTTCCCCAGGAGCACTGGATCCAGCCCCATTGCTAACTTTGCTGATTTGAGGGAAATATTTAGACTATGAGGCACAGGGGACAAGCAGCTTTGCAGCCTCAGCCTCCTCAGACAGCAGGAGGAGGTTTATGAGCTGACTATAGCCCAGATTCACATTTTACTAAAGGTGTTCTATGAACTGTGAGCATCTTTCTCCCTTCCATGGATGGGAAGGAGCCAGGAAGGCACAGTCAGTCAGACCCACTCTTCTAGTTTTAATAACCCAAAGTGTGATGTTCATCCCACCGACAGCATCTATGCCTTCTTTATTAACATGTTCAATGAAAGGAATATGCAAATGGTTCTAATTTAACGGCAACTGAGAAAAAGACTACTGGAGCCTTACATTAAAAACTATTCTAAGCATAATTCTGAAGGGAGTATTTCTTTAACAAAAGCTAAAACCTCCATGAAAACACTTTTTAAGCCTGACTAAACCATTTCATCCCAGTATTAACCAATAGAAACAAGAACTTGGCAACTGGTTTTAGTGCTCCATGAGCACCTGTGAAAAAAATAAACACTCTGAAAATTGCATCCAGCAAAACTCAGGGGCGCAAGGAGAGAAAAAGAAGCATTTTAGCACAGAGCTGCCCCCTTACTCTTCCTTCCCCACTTAATTTTGCAGCTACATCTCATAGAATAGTTTGGGTTGGAAGGGACATTACTGATCATGAAGTCCCGATCCCCCTGCCATAATCATCCAGGAATCTCTTCCTTTGTGAGGCCACCTCACCTTCTGAGCATAGAGCAGCTGGTTATATGTAGCAATGGTGGCTGACTCATTGGCACAGGCCTCCTTTGCCTTCTCGTAGGTCAGTTTGTACTGCCCTTGTGGGGATCTTAAGTGGAAAATCCCAACAGTGGTGTCTGCAAAGAGAGAAGAATCAGCACTGCCTGAGGGGCTTTCCATTTCTGGATGCAGAGACAACTGAGCCTTGAGAGTTTTGTTAAATGGAATTAGGACAGATTGATCTCTTAAAAGTAATATTTCTACCTGGAACTCTTACCTGTTTCTTCATAAATCTAGTATTGTAAAGTATTCCAGCACATGTTCTCTAACTTTAGACACACTTAAATCTCAGTGTTCCAAGGTGATGTAGGTAGAAGACTGGGAGAGTTTACACAAAGAGCCTGGCTTCAGTGCAGTGGCAGAGGGACAAGGAAGTCCCCATCCTGTGGCACGTGTGGTGTGCCATCCTTACCTTGGAAGTGGAGATCTGCACAGTCAGCATCAGGGTGGCACTGCCCATTGTCTTGCAAGCAGCGGTCCAGGGGCAGCTGCATCACAGAGCAGTTCAGTCCATCTCCTATGTAGTTATTCTTACATTCACACCTCCGTTTGCCCTGGTCAGAGAGAGAGCAGACTAAAGGCGAGGCCTAGTACTTAGTTGACATAAAAGTGATATTTCAGGCAACATCCTGAACCTCTGGAAAAATTTGACTCCATATATCCAGGAATGGACAAACAGGAAAGTTGCTACTAACAACTGCGATTCAACACACCACGAGCTCTGATGCTGACATTTTTTCTTCTAAGCAAAACATTTACATGTGCACTTGAGTGCCTTGCTGAATTAATACCAAAGCATAATTCCATCCACAAAGCTAATACCATGCACCAGAGAATTGTATGACTTGTAATTAACAAAAATGGATGGCAAACCTATCAAAATGATATCTAAACAGCAGGGCATAGGAGTATGAAAGAAATTTAGCAGCCCACTAATAGTAATAAATTGAGAACTATAACCCAAGCAGGAGATGCTGATGTCCAGGGATTGTGGTGGTTGGCAGTTGGAATGGATTGCTTCTGGAAGACACATCAGGCAGGCCACCAAAATAGAATGTCTCACCCCAAAAACATCAGGGCAAATTCTGAATCAAGTCACTGCGTATATTTTCCTCAACAGCTTTCACTATTTGGGCCAAGGGTTTTGTGTCACATTTCTGCAAACCTTTTCAAGCCAAGTTTGTGCAACCAGCAAGTGCCACTGTTTCCCCAGCTGTCTCTAGGTTTAGCTACCAAAATAAACTCAGTTTCAATCCAGTGAACTCCTATTGCAATAGGGATATCCAGTTAGGAACTGTTAAGATGAGGTCACAGAAAAATTAACACATAAAACAACCCATCTGCTGGGGTCACAGGAATGATGTCAAACTGTTTCTCACCCCTCTGCTGAGAGGATAGCAAACCAACGTGGAAAGTAGGCTGGAGCTATGTAAAGGTTGTTTTGGAAAATGGGGACTTTAAGAGGTATGGAGTCTGATCCAGACAAAGAAAAGACTTCTGCTGGCACCAGAAAGAAATGCCTCAGACTTCCCTGCTGGTGATTCAAATTATTCAACTTACAGGTCCTGTGACAATGCAAATGGCATGCTCGTGGCAGCCTCCGTTGAAGCCATCAGCACAGGAGTTTATTGGAAGACATGCAAAGCCATCACCTTTGTACCCCTTCTGGCAGCTGCAGAAGACTTTCACCCCGAGCTGTGTGCATTCAGCTGCTTTGTGGCACCCACCGTTGTTTTGTTTGCAGAGCTCTGCAGCTGCATGGGGGGAAAAAGAAGAGGTGTGAAAGTCTGCTGTTAAAGGAGATGTTTTTCACTAAAACAAACCACCTCCAGATTTTAAAGCCACACTAAAAATACTGGAACACTTTTCTGGGGTAAAGAACACTGTCAGAGTTTTCTGAGGCATTCTTGTATTTGGGTGAAGGCTATCTTTCATGGTTCTCTAGCCCTTGTTGGATGTCCTCTAAGAAACATAGAACCACCCCTGCCAAAGATTTTGCTTTGCCTTTTGGCAGAACAAGATAGCTGTTGTCTTGGGGATTCTGCTCTAATCAGTGTGACTTTGGAGGACATGAGACACTGCGCTCAGAAAGAATGACTGTTTCAGTAGTGATGTTACTTGGGAACTCCCTTCCCTAAGGTTTTATAAAAATCCTGCAAGTAAAACATTGCTGAAACACTGCTATCTCCAAATCCTGAGTGCAGCACACTTCTCTGTATATGTTCCTATCCAACCTGCTCTAGATGACCCTCTTTGTCATGGGGATTGGACTAGGTGACCTCTGGAAATTCCTTCCAATCACTATCCTTCTGTGATTCAGTGAGATTCTTGCCCATACTTCTGCTTCCTGAGGCATCCTGCCACTTGCTTCAGAAACAACCCAATCTGTCTGTGTCCTAGATTTGTTTCACTTGCTGCATGGAGGTAGCTTTTAGGTTTGTCTGCAAACATTTTATAGTGGACTGTAACCTTGTGCAAGGGCAAATGCAAGAGGGGACGATCTGTTTTCTTGTAGTGCAGGGCTGTGCAGGAGGAAGCTCACCTGTGCAAGTGATGCCATCCCCATTGTAGAGTGGTTTGCACTGACACGTGTTGTTCTCCAGGCAGACAGCATTGGGGGAGCAGCTTGGGGAACATACTGGCTGCAGAGCTGTGGGGAAGACAGGACAGCTGGGATGAAGAAGGTTTCTAGAGGAGAGAAGGGCACTCCCTTCTTTTATGCACTAAGAAAAGCCCTCTCACCAGTCTTGTTAACTGCCAAAAACCTGTAAGGAATTCTTTTGGCTACTTAGCTTTGGGGTGGTGTTTTACCTCACAGTAGCCCAGTGTAGTCCAGTTATATTCCTGTTTCACAAAGGAGGTGACAAAGAGGTGAAGGGACATGTTCAGAGTGCAGATCAGAGCCCCTTAGCCTCCTTTGAATGTTTCTGGTGGTATTAACCCTTTCTCACTCTTCTCTTAAATTGCAAGTGCCATCAACCCATGTCTCCCTATGGCAGAGCCTGTAGAGAGGAGGCAGAGACCTAGTTTGGTTTCACACAGCCGCCCAGTCCATCCTGTTTCACAGAAGCATCTTCCAGTTCCTGAATATCCTTCATCACACTGCCCATTGGTCTTGCACTCACAGGCTGCAAAAGGAACACAGAGGGATGGTTTGCAAAGCTTTCCCTAAAGAAGCATCACCTAGACTGTCAGTTTAGATACAGGATTATTCAGCAATTATTCAGGTAAACTTAACCTCATTGTTTGTCATCATTCACCACAGTGGTTCAGACTGAACAGAGAGACTGGGCATTTTCCATCCTTGGAGGTTTGCAAGCCCTAACAGGACTGTGAACAAACAACCTGGTTTAAGCTCAGAGCTGACCCTGCTTTGAGGAGGGGGTTGGACTAAAGACCTCCTGAGGTCTCTTCTGACCTCAATTATCCTGTGATCCTGTGATTTTATAACTGGCAGTTATTCAGAGTGCATCTGAAAAATTAATTGATCCTCATTGTGGTAGGATAGAAAACCTCACAAAGAACTGTGGCAAGAAGGAGTTAATGGCCCAGGTGAGGACCCTGCCTAATACTGTCCTAATGTGCAGCAGATGTTGGTTGTGGGTAAACATTTTAGCCACAGACAATTATGATGAGGAGTGAGCAGGTGTTTGGTTGCTTGGGAGAAGGTCTGCATATATAAGGAATCCAAATAAAAGGTTAGTTACCTTTACTGTAAGATATGGGGAAATTTATTGTATGTTTTTTAAAAAAAGATGCCAGATGTTTTCATGGCTAAAAGTCTCTGAATTCCTTTTGTTTGTTTTATACATGGGGTGTTGCCCATCGTGCCTTACAAATTGAAGCATGAGGGTGTGTTTTAATTTATATGTGATATTCCTTCCCCTCCCCAGCTCTCTGGACCCTGCAAAAACTTATATTCTGAATAGTTCTTAAGGAATCATTGATAGCTCTTTCTTATTTTATCCTTTTTCTTGAAATCTTGTTGTTTAAAGAGGAAAATAATGATGGGGGAATGGATCCTGTGAGCACCTGGTTATACTGATGAAGAGCTTCACCCTCTAGCTATCCAGTTTTTGGCTGATACAAATATGCATTAAGGACAAGAGTCTATACAATATTTTTTTCTATTAGATACCACAATCTGAGTCAGATTGCCGGCTCATAGTTCATGCTTTGCTGTGCTGTGAAGCTGATTAATTGCATTTGAGTATCCAAGCCTAGCATCTTGTCCCCACCACAAGCAGTGCCTGTGGTTTGGATGGAGGTGTTATAGCTTCCTATCTGAAGGCTTTGTGTTGAAGAAAATGTTTAAGTTTAAAGGGTGATGTTTACATTTAAGGCCACAGCAAAATGGATTATGTAAACAGTTTCTCAGCTACCCTCTCTCTTCACAAACTGACTTTATCCAAGTGCCCTTTTTCTTCCCTTCTGCAAAAGTGGCTTTGGCCTCCTGCAGTCCTTGAGGAACCACAGTTCTAAAACGCTGTCTTGCCCCTTTACGGGATTGGAGCAAAAGCTGTGCTGGAGTTAAAAACTGGTTGATGGAGACTCTGTCTCAATTCCCCATTCCCTATCACTTATGTGCTGCATAAGAAAGGAGAAAGCTGGTGTCCTCCTCCTTTCTCCTTCTGTGTAGACCCCATGACAGACTTTGTGCTATCCCTCTGTGTGAGGAGGCACTTGGAAGAAATGTTGATGTTGAAGGGGTTTACTGACAAAATAGTTCAGCTGTGACATGGGCAATGGAAAGAAAACTTTTAACGTACGTCTGCAGTTGGAGCCATATCTGCCTGGCAAGCACAGCTCACACGCGGTCCCGTTGAAGCCACTGTCACAGCGGCACTCTCCTGTCCCCGAGTACCCATCGTCACAGGAGCCATGGTTATTGCATGGCGTGTCTGAGCCCCCAGGGCAAGCTGAAAGGTTTTAAGAAGAAAAAAAAGTCTGTTTAGCTTAACTGCCTGTTTGTTCTTTGTCATAGTTCATTGTTTATTGTTCCCTAAATATTCTTGAGTAGGGAAGGGCCTGTAAAGGTATCTGTGTTGGAGCATCTAAAAGCAGCTGTATTTATGTGTTCCAAGGTCCTTAACAATTTAGTGTGTGTGTGCTAAAAAACAGCTGCAGTTAAGGCCTACTGAAGCATCTCATGCCTTGTTAAAGCTACAATTTCTGAATTTACACCAGCTATAGGTGTGCTTACAGGTGTTTGGGCAATTGTATGTGGTGTCTCTGGTGTGTACTGATATCATTGCCATGAACCTGATGTCCAGATGTGAATGGACTTTCAGCTGAGGGTAACCAATTGACATTGACCAGGCTTGGCTGCAGCAGAGCACACTGGAGTAGTGTTTAAATGGGAAACATCATAAAGATTATCTGTAGTGAAAAAGCAATGATCCTTTCTGTGTATGTCAGCTCTTGCAACAATATTCCCCTACCATCCCTTTCTCGTGCTCTCCATCCCAGCTCTTGCCATTCAGCTAGCTGTGCTGAGGGTGGGAGGGTGTCCTACCTTGGCAGTCTGGCCCAAAGTAGCCCTTGCAGCACTTGGCTGTGTGGATGACCATGGAGCAGTTCCTACGGCAGCCGTCCCTTTGCATCCCATACTGCTCATATGTGCACCACTGGATCCCATCCTGAGGGTTGTGCCAGTCAGCGGAGAAGGGGAGGGAGGAAACACAGGAATATGAGAGCTATAGAGAGATTTGTGTCTTTTTCTCCTTAAGCCACGCCTTTTGATACACATTGAATGAAAATGTGATATGTGTGAAGAGACCTCACCTTTTCTGTGATTCCTGACTTGTTAATCACCGTTAATGAGGGTGGAGGGGCTGCTCTGAGGTCAAGTGAGGCACTCACTCCAGTGAATGCTCTGTGAGACTGATAGGTGTCCCCTGCCACTGGCACCCAAGTGTCTTTCATGGGTCAGTTATGCCCCTGAGGGTTTATGGCATCACTTAATGATAGTTTAACATGTGTGGGATCTCTGTATTCCTTTCTAAGCAGCTTATTCTAGTTTGGTTGTGTGAAGCATGCAGAAGAGCAGGTTAAACTGCTTAAATGCAGGATTTCAATGTATTACCTTTGGTTTTGTCCCTGGAGGGCATTTATAATTACTGAAGCAGCTCACACAATGCCCCTGTTGTACAAAATTGAAAAGAAAAAGAAGTATATTAAAATAATGGCAACAAAAGACTATTGGACATGAGCAAGAAGTCTGTTTCATGAGAGCAGCAGATATGAGTAGCGAAGAATGTAGGCTTATTACACTTAAAGTATTATAAAAACTCACACAAGAGAGGAGAATGACAACAAAATAATTGAATTAATTTTGTGACAAGAGCTGCAAGAAAAGAGCTTGATTCCAGAATATGAGTTCTGGTAGAAGAAACTTTGCTCTGGATTTGAAAAAGAAGGTGAATATTCTTTAAACACATAGTGATTTAAACTGCTTCATATCTGGATGTCTAATTTAGAGTAGAGATAAATAGTTATTTCTTGGAAGGCATTGACCAGATCTCAGGAGATTTATACCTACTTAATTTCACTGACAAAATCACAAAACAAAAAGTAACTTGACTAGATGGGATACAGAAGTGCTGGTCTTGAAATAGATATTCCAATAAGCTATTTTTTTAAGACTATGTGATTTTTTTTTTTTTTTTTGGAACCAAATTAAGTTGAACCAAAGTAAATTTGGTCTTATCATAATTTCCAAATGGTTTTCAAAACTTGTTGTCTGTGTGGCACATCAAAGTTCATGGAGGAAGCTTCCTCCATGCCTGTTCACCTGTGCTAAGGGACATTTCTGTAAAACCAAGCCTGAAGTGATGGGACTTAATTTCCTAAGTGCCAGAGCTGCTCTGAGTGTCACTCTGGTCAGTGATGTGACTTCATTTCCTAAGTGCCAGGCTGCTCTGAGTGTCACTCTGGTCAGCAATGTGACTTCATTTCTTAAGTGCCAGAGCTGCTATGGCACACAGTGTCACTCTGGTCTTTGCGAGAATAGGATTTGGCCCTTGGCACATGCCTTTGCCAGGGTAGGAGAACAAAAAAGGGAACTGACCATGAAATCCATAGTGAAGAAGCTGTCACAGCGTCCCCCTAGGCTGGGGTCCATGAGCAGGCAGTCGATGCCATAGGCGATGCCCCCATCGAACTCCAGCTGCCGCTGCACAATCCTACACTGTCTGTCATTCAGGAAAAGGGCACCCTGAGAAATGGGGTGGGAAGAGGGGAGGTATAACAAGTCATCAGTCTGTCTCCTTTGGGGTCAGCCCAAATCTCTAGGTCTTGCAGTGGTATCAGAGATAGTACTCAAGCTCTAAAACAATCTGTAGCTGAATACTGTGACTTCCCAAGTGGGCAGACCTTTTGCCTTTCCAGACGGGACAGAATCTATGAGATTCACAGAATATCTGTGCCAGCTCTATGTCCACAGGTTTACCTTATGCATATTTAGACTTAGTCATATTTTCTCAGGCAGTTGCAAATAAAAACCTGATGCTGTTCTGGCTTTATGGGCTGCATGCGTGCCTGATATCTTAGCTTGTGAACACTGACAACCCAAGAGTTTGCATTTAGGTTCTGCATTCATGAGGGTTCTGCCAAAACCAGTTTCATTAAGTAGTTTTCCACTGTGTATTTCATTGTAGAGGTTAAAATATGCTGATATTCAGTTTTGAGGTAACTGAGAGATCTTTTGAACAAATAGCCTCTTACAGAAGAGAAAATTATGTTCTCCAAAGAGTCTTGAAAATCAAGTACTTCAGTGAATTCTATTGTGATGGCTGCCCCAATTCTGTGGCTGTTGGTGTGGACTGGTGAGTACCAACAGAGTTTTGGTGCCACTAACCCTTTCTGGGGGCTGTGCACAGGTGCTGTAGGGTCTGCATGAGGGGGTAGAAGCAGCAGGTAGAAGGGGTAAGAAGAAAAACTTACAATATCTCTATGGTCCCCACAGCTAACAGTAAGGTTGGAGCCCTGCAGGGTCTTCAGTGCAGTGGAGCTGGGGAGCTGGTAGGCCAAAACCTGGGAAGGGAATGGAGGACATAGATGTATCTGGGCTTGCATGTTTTGGCCTTGGCAATGCTCCTAAGAAGCAAGGGCTTACCGCAGCGTCACGGACAATGTGGAATTTGAGGTACTGCACCAGTTTGTCTGTGTTGGATTTCTTGAAGAGGAAGTCCTGCTGCTCCTGTGGCAGCCCACGGATCGCTGCGTCTGTGGGCCAGAACAGCGTGACAGGCTTGTGAATAGGATCATTGATCAGCCCAAGCAGGTTGTTTTTCTGTAACATAACAAAAGGGGATGCAGAGGATTAATGCTCCATTTGGAATGACTTTGACCCTACAGGGTGCATGGCTGGTATAGATGAGATGCAGAAGCCCATGAACTGCCTGATCATCAGCCTGGAGACACCCTGACTTTAAAAAAACAATCCTGGGCTGAGCAACACAAGTTGAGATAGAATCATAGAATAGTCTGGGTTGGAAGGGACCTTAAAGATCATCGACTTCCAACCTCCCTGCCATAGGCAGGGTCACCCCCCACTAGATCAGGCTGCTCAGTGCCTCGTCCAGCCTGGCCTTAAACACCTCCAGAGAGGGGGTGCTGACAATCTCTCTGAGCAACCTGTTCCAGTGTTTCACCACCCTCACTGTAAAGAATTTCTTTCTTATATATAGCCTTATATAACCCAGTTCCAATTTACATCCATTATTTCTAGTCCTCCCATTACACATCTTATTAAAAAGTCCTGCCTATGTGACCAGATTCTCAGAAGAGCTTTATCACCCAGAACTTCTCACTGAAAGTGGGGCTGACAGCCCAACTTTGGGCTTGGAAAGGCATGATTGGGTCAAACTTTGGCTATGTAGTTTGATGTATGGTTGGACTGAGCTGAGTGGGGAAGGGATTGGTGGCTGTGTGGCTTCTGGATAACCCCCCTGTCTCTCTGAGATAGGCACTATATGGTGATCAGTGTTGTGGTATACTGTGCTGTGGGTGCTTTGGCTCCACTGAACACCATCCTGACAGTAATGCTATGTCTACACTTTTGTCCTTTCTTTAAATTTTTTTTTTTTTTTTTAAATAACCCATTTTTTTAAATAACCTCTCTTTCATTCTTACCTCTAGCAAACTGCTGAACAAGATGTAGCCATGTTTGGCTGCAACAATTTTAAGACTTTCCTGCAAAGAAAGAGATAAATATGCTATAAGGATGTTTTAAATCATATTAGCTTTTACCCCCTGCGAGTAATTTCCTGATGTGAAATCAAAGCCACTATGCAGAAACCCTGTGCAAAAGTCCTCTTATACTGCTCTTATTATAGGTGTAATTCCCAAATAAATGTTAAAAATACATAAAATTTCATGTATACTGCAGTGTCAAAGAGTATCTTTATAAGATCTGTACTTTTGTACAACTTTTCTTTTTTGTAACTTACATGAATCATACCCAACATCATCTGTGTCAAATGTCTTGAGCTGAGTGTGATAATGAGTTGCACCTACCTTTTTATGAGGGAAATCCTGTATATGTGATGGGACCAGAATTTGGTTTATCACATGGATCACACCATTTGTGCCAACAGCATCACTCTGTATAACTTCAGCTTTGTTGTTCAAAACCAGTGAGTTCTGGAAAGGCAACAAAACCATGTTTTTGGGAGAACCTTGTGGGAAGATGAGGCTGATGTTATTGAATTTCTTTAATATCATGACCCCAGACCATCCTTTCTTTGCTGTAAATGGTAGGCTTCATTTTTGGTAAATTGCCCTCTGCTTTTTCAAATTCTGGTTGCGCTCATAAGGTTGGAGTCTGAGCAGGGTTTGTAGAGCACCAGTCTCTGCATAGCAGATAGGTGCTGAACATTCCAGATGAATGGTCAGTCATCTTTGAATGCTATTTATTCATTTCAATGTGCCAGAGGATGAAAGGAGATCATTTGGGTTCTTTAAAAAAGCTGAATGAGAGCAGACTATTTTATTATTCTGCCCCTTGCCTCTTCCATGCTCTGTTACCTGAGAACATCTGATTTGTATTGGGTCCCCCTGGAGAGAGGTGATGTTGGTGATTGTTGTCAGGTCATTGTACATCAGACTGGCACAACACACTATATGGTACCTGAGGACTTGAGCCATTACTCCTCTGGCAACCCAGTTCTTAACCTGTATCAGAAAGTGGAGGAGTTGATTAGCAGCTGAGTGAGAGATCTGAATCCAAAAACTTATGGCCAGCTCACCAACAACTTCTGGTTTCTTACTTACTCGTTGGTCACTGTTGAGTATGTTTGTGTGAGGTACGAACAGAGTGAAAGGGCCAGGGCCTGCAACATCTCTCACAGATGAAGTCTGCCAAATTTAAGAGGACACAGCAGTAATGAGTTGTTAATACCTTCAATGCAATGATATGGACAGCCCTACTTAATGGGAAGAGATGCTTGCAGCCCTATTGCACATTGTAATGTCAAGGGCGAGAGAAACCCTTGCATGGTATAGACTTCCCTCCCCATATCTGTCAGTGTCAAATGGAATTCTGATTCTAGCTGATAACCAATTCTCTGGTTCCTCTGCAATAAGGAGTAAGAGAAGAGGGAAGTGCAGGGAGGGTGGAGAGGGCTATTCCCTCCTGAGCAAAGGAAGATGAATAAACCCTTTCATCATTGAAAGTGGATATATTCATGTGTTACTATGTTACTTGTACCTAGAAATAGGTTAGTTACTGTTAAACCCGAGGTGTTGAAGGTGCCTTTGTACTGATCACTAATAGACTAAAATAAGAGATCCCTGTCAAACTGAGAGAAAGACATTCATCTACTATGGTAGTGAAACTGAAGCTTGACTATGGCTCTTTGGACTAGCAGGTCAGTATATACAGTCTTTTGCTGCTCAGGGTAGATAGAGAATTACTACTTCCAGTCTCCAAAATTCTGTGTGAATTGGCTGTGCCCACTGCCAATCTAGCAACAGACAAGAGTTTGGAAAAGCAGCAGTATGGTATTTGCTCACATCAGACTTCACAAGTGATGAGCTATAAGATCTCTGACACTGTGAATGGGTGAAAGCAGCATTGTTATATCTGGTCTAGGAGCCCTGGGATCTTAATCTTTATCTTTATTATTGGTTACGTAGAGGGTTTAATTAGCGGTCGGAGTTTGAATTTGAGAATCTTCCTTCTTAGTGGCTGGTGACCCAGTTCCGGATAAGTTGAAGGATATTGGCTCATGCCTGCTCCCTGCCCTACTCCTTGAGGAAAAAGAACCTCACAAAAAACCAAAACAAAAAAGAAACAACCCCAAGAACCTGGGAAACATGACATCCCTTCACATAAAAAAAGATAAGTTCTCAGCCTTTTCTTACCTCTAAATGGGAATAAAACCTAGATGTGTTGGAGTCCCTGAGAAGTTCCTGCAATCAAGAACAAGACTTTAACAGTGCTGCAAACATGAGGCAACATCTGTGGCATGTAAACAAATACAGCACATTTATTCCAAGCCAGAAGTTCTTTCTTTCCAATGTTGTCCTTCTGCACTCCTCCCATTCTTTGCTTACCTTGCTTTGGTAAAGAACTGGCTTCTTTGAAACTGAAAAATACCAGTGTTATCTCCCTAGTACTGTAGATGCAATGATTTTTCTCAATTTTTTTTTGGGACAAGTAAAGTTATCTTGCAGCATTGTGTTCCTATTCCCTTTTTCTTGAAATTGGATTATTTCAAATACCAGGATAAATTTACCCTTTTTTTTTTTAATTTAAAAAAATGCTGTGTTTCAAGAGACAATAATTTTATTATATGACTATATGAAAAAAATAAGGGCTAGAAAAACATGAGGCACTTTACCTGAAAGATGTTGCCTCGGCATTGAAATCCATCCCCAATGTAGTTCTGTTTACAGGTACAGGTCCTTTCTGTTGACTCAGTGTCATTACAGATGGCAAATTCACTGCAGCCTCCATTATTCTTGTAAGACAAAAGTTTAAAATAGTTAATTCCTTCATTGCCAGCCATACAAAATTATTCTAAGTTATAATTTTTTTATTCATCTTAGAAAAACTCCATCAGAAGTGTTTTGAAGCCAAATCTGACTGGAACATCTGGTGACACATACTTTCTTGCAAACAATATTTAAGACTCAAAAGAAAGAGATCTACTTTTGTACAGCAGATGTAATTTTGATTCCTTCCCCACTTCTTCATGTCATGGTGCTACAAAGACCCAAAAGATCTCCAGGCAGGTTTCATTCTGCACTTTGAGGATGAGGCTTAGCTGTTCTGTTGAGGCAACACTGACATATAATATACATATAATATATTACTTTCAGGCTGTGGTCCAGAAAACGTTCTCATTGTGTGTGTGGTTTCTAAAACAGTGATGGTAATGAAGCATGAACAGAACTAAGCATGTTCAAAAATTAGCTAGCTTAATGTAAGTGAATTCTGGGCATAGAAGGTTCCAGATCTACCATCTGGCTCAGCTTTAAATGCATTAAAAATGTGAAAGTGTATGAGTATAACAAGAGCTGAAATAGTCCCCTTAAAGGGATACTTACTTGTGAACAAAGACTGATATATGTGCATCTTTTACCATCTCCAGTGTATCCCTTCAAGCAATTACACACTGCCTAGAAAGCAAAAATAGATGATGTTTCACTTCTTTTCAGTACACATTTAATTTAGTCTTTGCTTTTTTTGGACAGATTATTTTGTAGTAATATGGTGTACATCATCTCTCCCGTAGTTGTTCCTTAGCCAGCATGAGCAGCTGCAGACTGAGAAGATGGAATCAGAGTTTACAAGATAAACCATAAATTAGGATTGAGGAATAACAATTTCCAAGGTCCTCCTTCCTCTCCATCCCTTTTTTTTTTTTTCTCTCCTGCTGTGCTGATTGTTTGAAATGACCCATCTGACACACCTGCTGGCAAAACAAGTTAAACTCTACTTGAATTCCCTCATCTTATTTGCATAGGTTAGTATTCCTTTCTCTTCTGTACCCTTCTATTCTTTTTAAGTGATGAATATTTTCTTCAAAACACACTTGGAACTGTGTCCTGATGTTCCTGACAGTTTTCCGTGCAGTGGAAATTCATCTGACACTCAACATCATGATTACTGTTTTAAACTCACAGTTACCACAAAGATGAAAAATTAACAGGGCTGCAAATAAATTCTTTATTTTTTCATCTCCAATTCACTGCTTAATGGTTTTCAATTTAAAATTCCCTTTTAATATATAGGAGATTGCTGCAGTAATATCTTTGAATATTCAGAAATAAAACCAGTAGGCAGTGTAATAAGTTTTTCATATATCTGCATGACTGAAAGCAGTACAGAAAGAAAACTTAATTCTATTCTTTATGTTTGACTCTTCTGCAATGGGATTTTTTAGCAGAGGTTATTACTCGTGTTCACTATATAGGTAATGAAGTGTAAATACTAACAGAATCACAGAATGGTAGGGACAGGAAAGGACCTCTGGAGAGTTCATTTTGTCCAAGTCCTGTTCCAAAGCACATTCACCTGAGGAGGTTCAACCGGATCACACATGGGTAGATTGTGAGTACTTCTAGAGAAGTAGACTCCATACATCTCTGGGTAGACTGTTCCAGTACCCTGTTGCCCTCAAAGCAAAGTTGTCCCTCATGCTGTGATGGAATTTTCCGTGTTCCAGTCTGTGCCTGTTGCTGCCTGTCCTGCTGCTGGACACTACTGAAAAGAGTCTGGTCCTATTCTGTTGAGACTCACCCTTGAGATATTTATGAGCATTGATGAGATCCCCTCTCAGCCTTTTTCCAGGTCTCTCACCCTTCCTCATAAGAGAAATTGTCCCATCCCTCCATTCTATTTAGAATACTTTCTCCAGAAGTTTCCTGACTTGAACTGGGGAGCTACTGTGTTGTAGCTTCACCTTCCATTGCCAACTACCATTGCCAACATGAAACCATAGGGGAGTGATAAAAGCGCTCCAACTGGGGGGCTCAGTTTCTCTGAAACTGTTAGGAAAATTAGAAATATTTAATCTATGTCCCTTGCTTGCCTGGGCCAATTTTCTCCTTCTTTCCAGTTCTTTTATACTGTTTTCTCTTTGAAGAGTGGTACTACTGCATGGGAGATGCAGAACAGTAGAAGAATGAGTGGATGGTGGAGTGCTGTAACCTCTGTATGATCAGGATGTTTTGTTCCTTTCTGAATAAGTATGAGTTATGCTGGGAGAAGAGCTAATCTGAAATTAAATTTTTCCATGGACAGTTTCTATAACAATAAAAGAAACACTATCTATCAGAACTTTCAAACTGACTGATTTTTCACACCAAAACCTCCCAAAGGAGAAAAACAACCTCATGAAACAGCAAAACATTGCCTTCCTCTGCACTTCTGCATTTCTTTTACTGCGATTTTCTCATATTTCTTCCCACTCCCTCTCAAATACCTTTTAGAGAGAAGCATATATTTTTCAAAATGTTTGTTATGAAATCTACTTTTCTGTTTAAAAACCATGTTGAGTTGCGGAAACCTTTCTTTACACAAATGTAAACACTTGGTCATTCTTATTTTTATACAGTGACAAAGTAAAGTACTCACTTGATTGGGTCCAGTCTGTGTGCATTCTGCATTCCTATCGCATCCACCATTGTTCTCCAGACAAGGGTTGATTTCTTTATAAAACAGAAACAGCATCATAAACACACTGACAACTGAAAATCCAAGAAGGGAGTATTTTAAGGAAAGTGTACTAAGAATAACGACCTATGACAACAGTGAATAAATGGAACTTATTCTTTTAGCTTCTTCATGTCAACGTCTTGCATTTGTCTTGGTGAAGTCTAAACCCCTGCCATCAGCATTTCATAGAATCATAGAATAATAGAATAGTCCGGGTTGGAAGGGACCTCAAAGAAAACCACGCCTGGGGATGTAGTTTCAACAGTGTCTAAAAATCTTAAAGTTTGCAATGGCCAGAGGAGTGTGAGTGCATCAAGCTGCTGAAGATGGGGCTATCCCATTTGAGAAGCAGATTTCTTTATTAATAGCCTTTGATGCCACATCACACTACTATAGTTGCATGGTTTGCCAAGTAGTCTCAACCACATGGCATGAGGGTTTATAGGGTCGGGAAACAAAACTCCTGGGAGAATGGTCTTCTGTCTATGAGGAAGATCATCCCTGTAGTAGCTTCCTTCCTTGTGATACCTAGGAATCTGAGTGCTTACCAATGCAGACTATTCCATCTCCAGTGTAGCCAGCATTGCAGATGCACACTCTGTTGCCAGGAGTTGTTCTTCTGCATTCTGCTTTGGCAGAACAGCCACCGTTGCTGGTCTCACAAGCATCAATAGCTGAAGAGTGACAATGATTCAGATTGAAACAATATGCTTAGATGGCTTTTTGCTTTTCAGGTGAAGACATCTCTATCCTTTAAAGGGATTTCATGTTACTCTCTAGATTAAATGGCCATTTGAACCTTTATTTCAGCTTGCCTTTTTCTGCCTATAGATTAAGTAGCCTTCTCTTGTGGGAGGTCCTATGGTGTAGTGCCACCAAGCTCCCTCCTATGACAAAAAGTCATGGCTGTTACTCAGAAGGATACTTATGCTGTTTTTGCAATTCTGGATGAATTGATGAGTGGCAAATTGAGCTTGTTTAGGTTACCCCATGAGCAAGGTGGGAGGCTTTTCTGATCTTCAGAAGAAGATCTGATTGTTCTGAATCAAAACAGCTCAACAGCTTTAGTTTTTGCCTCAAATGACCTCAAAGTGCAGTTTCAGGAGCTGTAACAGCTGGAATGGGGAGCTGACATGTTCTACAGCAGGTTTTGCCTGAGAATTCTGTGTAAGGAAACAAAGGTGAGTGCAGAGCCACTATGGGTGACCTGCATCACTGAACTTTTCTTGCATATGTGGAGTTTCCCACCAGCAGATTAAAATGCATATGGTTGATTAGTGCCAGAAGAGAAAATGAAAGAAGTAGGAGTGCTGAAATCTTGGATTAGGACCCTGCCAGCCATTGTGAGCAGACAAATGCACTCTGTTCCCAGGAGAACTAGTATTTTAAACGGGTTAGGATTAAGTAAAACAACTGTAAAATTAATTATAACCACTGTAGCTGGAAGCAGTCTATTTTGTAAGTTTGGATACTGCAGGCTCTTGGAAGGACACCTAGGATAAGCTGCTGTTGGCCCTTTCTGGGGATATCTTTGGTCAAAGAACTTGATTTTATCACCCTAGAAATCTGTGTAAGTTTAGAAAGCTGGGGAAACAATAGAACTGTACGACTTCCAATAGCTGGAAGTACTATTGTACTCTAAATTGGCCTCCTTTCACTGGGCTGCTTTGGGAAAAGGAGTAAAAGTCATGATACAGATTTCATTACTCTGGAAACAATTGGGCCTGGGTTGTGCACATCATGTTCTCTTTTCTCTGGTCTCCCATAGCACAATGCCCCACAGCTGGGGGATTTTGAGCCCTTTGTTTGCTATGAATCTGCACCTGTTGGGCTCTTTTTTGTTTTGAGCATAGTGGCAGCAAGTCTTGTGTTTTAACTGGTGCTAGGGAAGTGTTTGTGTCTCACCAGCTCCACTGTGACCACGGAGAGCTTCAAGCTGGTTTTTTTTTTTTTTTAAAGGAAGAAACAAAAATCCACTTGCCTGTGCAGAGTGTTCCATTGCCCTCAAACCCAGCTGCACACTTGCAATAAGCAGTGCCATTGGATAGAAGGAGGCAACTAAAGAAGTAAAGGAAAAAAAAAAAGTAAAAGTAGGTTTTCTCTGCACCCTTTGTTTTTGTCTATTGTTGTAAATGTCATGCCTCATAGAAATAACCATATGGTATGATATACTTAGAATCATAAACCAAGGTCAAGCTTTCTAGATGTATTTTTGACTTAGTAACTATTAAAAATGCACAGTTTGACCACCAAATGTTGTATTTCCTCATGCAGAACTCCAGAAGTTTCATGCCTGTTCACTGAAAACCTGTGCTTAAATTGTTTTTTGTGTGCACGTGATTCATTGAGGGGTGCAGCTGAAATTATGTGCCAGGGTGGGAGCCAGGCAGTTGAGACCCCTGTGTTCAAGTTTGGTTTTGTTGAACAGTTTGTCCTTCTGTGGGCAAATTTGGTTTTAGTGTCTCATGAGCTCTGTATAATACAGGGAATACTTTCTACTGTCATCTATGTTCAATGTCACATCGCAGTTACGGCATTCCCACAACTCTCTTGCTGTGCTTTCATCTATCCTTGTACCTACAGGTCAAGAGGTTCCACAGTAAATGTATTAAGGCTCAAGAGAGGAACAGGCTGCAGCCAAACTGTTTTGGCAGGAGCACTGTCCTGATGCCAGCATGTGTGGGATCCCCTTGAGCAAATTTCAGAGTGGAGTTTTGCCAAAAAAGCCTTGTCAAATATAAGTGCTGTGAATTCCTGCTTGATCATAAAAGAACAGAGGAGAGAATGATCTGCATCTGGGAAAAAGGAAGTTTCAACCCTCTGGTTTCTCTGCTCCTGCTGAAGAGCTGTGGCTGAAGATGAGGAGTCTTTCCAGCCACCTCTCTTTGTTCCTCAAATATGTTGGGTAATGCAAATCTTCCTGTCTGGTCAATCGTGGGACTGTGAAATTTTGTAAATGGCTCAGTGGGGATGATTTGCTCCTTTGGAAATGGGCTAGTATCCCAGTACTGGTGCTAGTCCATCAAGAGCATTTGTTAAAAAAATATCTTTGGATATAAGGGAAAGCAGTTTCCTGTCAAATGCAGCTTTGGTGAAGTCCCTAGTCCTGAACACATTTTTCATTTGTAAGGGTGGTGGTGAATGAGGGTAATAGGAGAGATAGGCAAATCCCACCTCACAAACCTGGCTTTATGATCATCCTTGATCTGCTCTCTTGTTCACTTTAGTGTTGTATGCTCCATCTTTTCATATAATGCATGGTAAGATGTCCCAAAGATGTATTTTGTTTCCTCCCCACTGCCCAAAGCTCCCTCCCGCTCCCCTGACCTAATTTTCCTTTTTAACAGGCACATTTTGCACTTTCAGTCCTAATGAATGCGTTACATTAGCAGCACATTTTATCTAATGAATGTTATCTGTGTTGTTAAGAAGACTTCATAAAGACCAAGAAGGACTGAACTATGGCTTTGCTAGCAAGAGATCCCCTTTTCCTCCCTCTTCCTCCAAATAAGTGAATTTGATATGTACTTAGCACTGGTGTGGCATGAGGCATTACACGCATCATCTTTGATTTCTGCAAGGGAATAACAAAATTTCAAAGAAACAGAAATCAGAACCTTTTGGGTGAGCATATAGATGTACACACATATAGGTGTAGGTTTTATGAAAGGAAGTTTAATTTTCTCAAATATAGCAGCTCTGACTAAAAGGTTGATGTCATTGCTGTTTTTTCCTAAGCAATTTTTAAACAGGTATTGAATGCTGTTATTAGATTATACTTCTTTTATGCATAGAGTTCTGAAAAAGATGCCGTGTGCATTTTAATTATACCCAAAATATAACCTCATTGGATATAGGAGCTGTGTTCAACCAGCACAGAATGATTTATTTGCTAATTAATTTTTATTGCATTAGCAAGAACATAATTTAGCATCATCCCATGTTGTTTACATATGTGAGCTTATTGAAGTGCTTTAGGCTTTTAAACAGAGGATCAAAATGTCCTGGGTAACTCTGCAAAAGATAAGGCTTCAACAAATGGGACAGACAGGTGGATGGAATCAGAGATTTAGTTAAGTAAGGCATTTAAGTCTCATGATTGCACTATTAATATGGTAACTAACTGCCACAGCACACCAGTATGACACAGGCTGTGGAGAACTGCTGGGTATGTAGCAGCACACTGGGATCTGATGTCAGCTCTAGTTCTAATGCTTCCTGAAATTCCTGATCCTTGCCTCAGAGAACAAAGAAGGGGGCACTCACCGGTGTCACACGTGACTCCTCTCCAGCCGACATCACATTCACATGAGCCATCTCCATCAATCCCGCTGTTGCATTTCCCGTGGATACAAGCACACGCTGCAGGGACAAAGGAGGGAGGAAGCTACTGTCCTTGGTAGGGTAGCAGCAGATGCAGCAAGGCAAGGAGAGAAAGGAAGGGCAGAAGGGATTGCTCAGAGCTTGGAGATATGGTTTAGATTTGTGATGGTTCTTGTCAGACTTAGGTTGATGGTTGGACCAAATGATCTGAAAGGTCCCTTCCACCCCAGGCCATTCTAGGAATAAAATATAGTTTAAATACCTGCACTTGGGAACAGAAGAAAGATGAGTAAACTTTTACCTTGAATTCATTTAATAGGTAGAAAACAATAGGCAAAAGCCAAAGCCTTTCTTGAAATAGTCTAGTGTCTCAAAACAAGGGATTAAAGAGGAAATACTATTGTGGGCAAAGGAAAGGGGCTAATGGCTGACCTATTACTCTGAAAGTGATATACCTTTCCAGGCTCTGGAGTGGGTGTGGTTGGAAGATCTAAGGGTCAAGTTCTGGCATATGACCAGACTAGTGCAGGTGCTGTGTGGTTCTGGGATGCTCTGTACCTTGATCACAGTTGTGTCCAAATTTGCCCTCGATGCAGTTTTCACAAGCTGTGCCTGCAAAGCCCTCTCCACACTCACAGACGCCGGTGCCATTGATGCCATCCAGGCAGACTCCATTTCCAAAGCAGGCATTTCCTGCTTTCCCTGGGCAGGGCTGGCACTGCTGGCCATAGAAACCTGCACAGCACTCCTTTGTCTGTGAAACCCAAAACACAGTGCTGGGGATCAGCTCTGCTTGTCTCTAGCCCCGTTCTTTGCTGTGATGGGGCTCTGGTTGATGCCTCAAGTCCTTGAACAGACCCAGGTACTCTCCATCACCTCAAGGAAAAGTGAATGGGATTGATAGAGACAAGCATGGGGTTACTGTTCCCAAATCTATGCCTCCTCTGCACATATTGGCTCCCACCCCTACTTATACTATCAGTGACTTGTAACCTTCCAACTTCTACCACATACAGAAGAAGGGACCACCTTGAAGTAATGTATGTGTTTAGTGGAGGTTATGGGGGAGGTGATGAGGTTCAGGAATGAGAGTTCCTGGATTTAATTACATCAGAAGTGGAATACTCACAACAGCTGTTTTTGCACATTTTGCCTGGCACCCGATCTGGATGGTGTACATTCTCATGTTGTTTTCTGAGATGATGCAGTATTTCTTTTGCCTTGACTGAGCACAAATTGGAGAAATGGGTTTGCTTGTGAGTAATATTGATCAGCTACTTTCAAATATTGTTAAAAACACGAAACATTAACTTTATGCATGCTGTGCGCTGACTCACACATTCACAATGAAAATGAAGGAAATGCTTTTAGAACTATAGATGCATTAGCTAAATGCTTATTGCATCCCTGGATCTTTTGATTTATAATCCCAACAGAGGGGCTTTCCCAGAGACATTTAGATGCCAAGAAACACTAGGTACTATGATGGTTGACAGGGATCTGCCCTGAGTATCTTCATATATATTGAACCTGGGCATACAAAGTCTTTGTTGTCTCCAAACCCCCCTGTGACCATAACTCACAACCTATTAGTGTGCACAGGTTGAGTTTATCCTCCTGAACATCTCTGATTTGAAGGGCTGGAAGCTGCTACTGCAATTCTTCCTACAGGCAGTTATACCCCAATCTGTGCTCCCTTCCCTCAATCTTGCATAGGAGAGGTCACCTTGCAGTTAGAGGAGACTTCAGTTGACCCAACACATAATAGAAACTTGTCTTTCAGTATGACATCTTTAGGCTGATTCTGATGCTCTGCCTCCAGGTTGGATTGAGTCTATTGACTCTAAGTAATGTATGTAACAGGATGAAATAACTAATGATGACCTTTATTGGAACTGAGGCAACTATATTAAAAACCAGGATGAAATACATTGGTGCTCAGTTCTGATTAAGAAAAATAAATCGGCATTAATGATAAATTACTTACTATTTCTTTCATTCCTGGAGGACACTTTGATGGCTGTGAACAAGTTCTGCACTTTTCCTTAAGTAAAATGAATGGGAATTAGTTAATAAAGAGTGTGTAATGCTGCAGACAGGCTGTTTAAGAGAAAAATGTATATTTTCCTGATACATTTAAAAAAAATCTTTAAATCCACAGGGTGGGCCAGGGGGTGCAAAGCTAGGGTAACTACTTTGGTAAATGTGGTGAGAGTAGCTGGACTGCTCTGCAAGGAATAAGCTCCCTCCCAGTGGGACTGCAGGTACCCATGGTACAACTCTTCCAAAGAGCAGAAAGCTCTTTTGGATGTTTTTCTTTGCTCTTCTAAAGCAGTGCTTCCCAAAAGCTTCTCCATCAAAAGAGAGACAATAGGATGCAAATGCTAAGTTTGAGTGTAGTTTGCATGTGGCACAAGGGTAATAGCAGATTGGAAATGGCAAATCTCCTGTGCAAGTGCCCTGTGCTGTAGGTATGTGTGCATCACTTGCATGTGTAATGTCAGTTTCTGCAAATCTTAGGTACCTGTTTTACCTAATACAGAGTTTTTAATATTATTTCTATCCAGCTAAATGTATGCTTTGTATTGCAGGACTTAAATGAATGTTTAAGTGTCTTGCTGCATTTGAACATAGGGAAAATAATTTTCCCTGAGAAAATAAAGGATTATGTGTGAAGACACCTGAGCACCTGAGAGCGCAAAGCCTTGAGTGAAATATGTTCAAGTACTTGACTGTATCCCAGGGAAAATAAGTAAGTGGCAAAAATTCATGCCTGTTAAATCTATTTTCACTGAAGCACAAGTCTGAATTTTTCTTCCTTGTCTAATTCAACCAAAGGGATGTATGCTGTTTTTGCTGTCCCATTTGACTTGCCCAGGAGAAAAGATAAAGGAAATCTGTCTCTGCTGGATTGAAGAAACCACATCCTATTGTTTTAAAAAAAGGAAAACCCATTTATGTTTCATATACAAGAGGAACAATAGAGAAGGAGTGCTTTGCTTGGTGGGCATGAGGAATTCATATATGTATGCAGTGGTAATTTGAATTGTGAATGAAAAGAAACAGTTTCCCTACTGAAGAATAATTTTCCTTCACCACCCCCCACCTGCCTCCATTTGTTTACTTTACAGACAAGTTTCCTGGCTGAGAAGTTGTATTACAATTTTGTGTTACTATTACTTTCTGTAAATTAAAGCTCAGAAATTTTTGCTGTTTCATCTGCTAATTTAATTACATTTTAACTAGGTTGTCAGAATCAAAGCAGTCTTAATATATACTAAAGCTCTGTTAGTGATGTCCTTTGTGGAAGATGCAATATTGTTTCCTATCAGGTATATTTCAGGTGTGTTTGGCTATAAATCTCTAATGAGCCTTTAAATGTCTATATGAAGAGAACCACTTACAGTGACCACAGTATCATTGATATCACATCTGTTCCTCTGGATTTCCAGGACTTTTCCCAAACCATGAATAATTCCTTTGTCTGTGGCAACATTTGGATAGCTTACAGGTGCATCATTAATGAAAAGCTGCAAGAGAAGGGCAACTAGTTAGCAAGGAGCAGAGGTGAAACAAGGAACAATGCCACAAGCCTGGCTTGTAATTGAATGTAATTACCTTCAAGCATGTGCTCAGGTACATACCAGTTGCTCCTTTTAAGAGCTTCACTGGTCTGGAGAGCAGGAGGTAACTTATAGCCTGTTGAGTTTTCTTAGAATCATAGAGATGGAAGGGACCTTTAAGGGTCATCTAGACCAACGCCCTGAAGTGAGCAGTGACATCCTGCACCAGGTCAGGTTGCTCAAGGTCTCATGAAGCCTTGAATGTCTCCAGGGATGGGGCCTCCTGGACAACCTGCTCCAATGCCTCACCACCTTTATCTTGAAGAACTTCTTCCTGCTGTCTAATCTACACCTGCCCTGCTCTAATATAAAACCATTGTCCCTCATCCTGTTGCTACATGCTCTGACAAACAGTCTCTCCCCAGCTTTCCTGCTGCCCTCTTTAGATGCTGGTAGGTCACTGTAAGGTGTCTCCACAGCCTTCTCTTTTCCAGACTGAACAGCCCCAGCTCTCTCATCCTGTCCTCATAGGAGAGGTGCTCTAGCTCCCAGATTCACCAACAGGTCCATGTTCTTCTTGTGCTGAGAACTCCAGAGCCGGATGCAGTGGTGTAAAGAGTTTGAAGAAGGGGAAAAAAGTAAGCTAGGAGCTGCTTTTGCTGTGTATGTGGGATGAGGGGCATCAGGGCAGACCTCCCAAGAGCTTCTGCTTCAAGGAGGACTTTGACAATTTTGCCGCTGCCCGGCATCCCGTCAATAACACTAGTCCTGGAGCAGATGTTTCTTTCAAATCTCAGCTGTGGCAGAGGACACAGCAGGTCTGAAACAGCATTGGTGAGGAGTTTTCTCTCTGTTCTTCTTTGCCTACACCTGGAGGGAGCTCTGGGACAGAGAAGGAAGAGGTCCAAGCTCCCTTGCCACAGAACTTGCTGTGCTTGATTTTCTGATGGGTGGTGTTGAAAGTCAGTGCACATTTATTGCCAAGTGAATACAGTCTAGTTGAAAGCAGAGTAAATCCACTCCAAATAGAATCAGTGTTTTATAATTGAAGGTAGGTTTGGAAGGACTCTTGGAAGTCAGACTAATGACTTCTCTGTGATGCAGGCTTGTGGCTATGAGATATGAAAATCCAGCACAGTAGCTTCTAAAATGCAATACTAAATCAGAAAAACATAGCTAAAATAAAATTCAATCAAAGATCCCTTCAATGCTGACTTTGCATTAAGCAGACCTGAGAGAGACAATGCACGTAAATGACAACTTTTGAGCTATTAAATAGCAGAAGCTCATGTGGGGTGTGCAGCTCTGACTGCATGTTGAAGTGGAAGCTGGATTAGTGAAAAGCAGCAAACCCATTTCTTTGAGCAAACGCAGACAGCAGTACCTGGTCGTTATGGAGGAAGAATCCAACTTGGTAGGAGAAGCCCAGCATGGTCTCCCTGTGCATGCCATTGTGCAGCTCATTCTTCAGGAGCTTCTCCTCCAACACAATGTGATAGCGGATTTGGTCTTTGTCCTGTAAATGTGCAGTTAAATTATTAATTATGTGAAAAAGCATGGAAAATTGTTTGGGATAGCTTTTTCCACAAAGCATAAGTCAAAACCAGACTGCCTGAATTTTAGGAGAAACTTGTGCAGTTGGCAGGTTATTTCATTTTTCTTACTGTGAACAGTCTATGTTCCTGTCATAATGAAACTTTTATTGACCACTAGGAATGGAATGCTGTTGAACTGCTGAAACCAAGGTTTGCTCGTGCCTGCTTGTGTCTCTTTCTGTGGGTAGGACTGGTTGTCAAAGTTAGATTTTTTTTTTTTTAATTAAGACTCTGAACTCCATGAGTTCATTTGACATGAAAAGCTGCATATTGATAAAGGCTTTTGTGATCTTCCCCATAAATATTCCTTCCTTTGTCAGGAATGCCTGAATAACCCAGAGATGAATGCTCAGAGAAATTAATAGGTTAGTGGTTTGGCTTTTTGTTTTTAACCTTCAAGGTCATCTTCAATCAATAAAGGCTTAGAGCCATGCTCATTAACTAGGAAGTTTTCTGTGTATTACTATTGAAGTGTATTCATCTTTATTTGATGTGGTGAAATTATTCTCTGTACATTGGTGTTTTGTGAGGGCTTCCCAAGGCTTCTGCATCTTGTTTGGAAGGAGAGAACTCTCAGAGTTCTCT
Organism: Turnix velox; assembly: GCA_013400935.1. NCBI lineage: Eukaryota > Metazoa > Chordata > Aves > Charadriiformes > Turnicidae > Turnix > Turnix velox. Next base: position 103,017 of record VZTY01023930.1, on the reverse strand, counting down.
CTGACTTGGAGGAAACAGCAGAAGTAGGATATGTTTGTGAGAGATTTGTAGATGTGAGAGAAGGTGGGGCATCCAAAGGCTTTAGGAGCTGCCTAGCCAACACTTAGAGTGCTGATGCAGCTCTGTCTTTGCAATAAAAAGGGCTTGTGTGTAATCCTATTGCCTGCTATAGCCTTGTTCTGAACATACTACTCCTTGTTCATCATCTCCTTCAAAATGATGTACAAGTATGAAACAATTCTAAGTGGCAGGATTTGTGATGTTGACTGGTTTTGCCCACAAGGTGAAATAGTGGTCTTTTCATCTCAGAGAGTGGGACTCATTCTACTTTGTTTTCCACAGATTTGACAAATATTTGCAGGCAATAAGGTAGAGCTTATCTACCAAAGCATAGACTTCTATCAATGTCCAGCACTATTTCATCCTTCTTACTTTGATGCTTTGAAGATAAAGTTCTCTCTCATGCATCTTTCTTTCTGCATTTAATCAGTGACAGAGTGAGAACAGAACCTTGCTTCCAGACAGGCCAAGAAAAGGAGTCCCCTTCCTGTGATGAACTCTTCCCTCTGTGGCAGAGCTTTCACAAGTTGTTACATGAAGATGATAAGGTTTACACAGGCTTAACTTTATGATTCTTTTCTGTTTTCTTTGCTAGGTCTTCACACCAGACAAGCTTGTGAGGATGAAAGAAAGAAAACAGATTGGAATGCAGTGGAAATGAAAAGGATTTCTGTGTGCATGCACATAAGCTAAATCAAAATTTGTTATAAATGTTCCTTACAAAGATGTGGAAATGATGATGTTGTGTTTTGAAACAACTAAAATAGCACTCAAATGTGATTTGAGCAGATATAGCTTGATCATGCATGAATTTTTCTGGCGTGACAGGGTGTGGAATTTTTGCCATGGGTCTGTTGGTTGTGGTAAATGTTTTTGGAAAAGTCATTTGAACTCTGTGCTCTTCTGCTTCCTGGCTGTAATGGAGACCATGGAATAGGGACAGAGTAAGTATTTGTGGAAGAGACAGGGAAATATTAATTGCATTGAGCAAGTAATGGGTGAAGCTTCCTCTGTGACCTGTGGCTCTTGATATGCAGATTTGAGGAAGATGTTTCAAGCCGGAGTAAGCTTAAAGAAATGTACTGGGACAATGGTGGAAATGGATAGCTTATTTTGGGAAGGGACTAACTGGATTGAGAAGCCTGTCTGGCTTTCTAAATACATTAGGGCATACATGCCAGAGACAGAAAATTGTTTCAGCCAAAGCCCTTTTTTTTTTTTAATGTTTGAGTAAAAGGGTATAAACCGGACAGAGGTGTAGCTCTCCAAATAATATAATAATATAACCAAGCCCTGTGTATGAGGACTGCAGTCAGCAGGGCAGGTGGCATGCTGTTGGGAAGAGCTGGTGGTCATGACAGGCATAAGCCTGGCATGGGGCTCCTGGGGGTGGAGAGAAGCAAAATGTTTTGCCTAAGGAAAATGATTTTTTTTAGCCAGGAAAATGTTGAGATTTGGTTTGGTGTGGAGTGTTTTTTGTGTGGGTTTTTGGTTTTTGGTTTTTTTTCCCTCTGAACCCCTGGAACAGGCTAATGATGCTTGTAAATTTGGATTGAAAATATTGTTATTGAAGGCATGACAGGGCAAACATCTAGATAATTTTAAGAGTCACAATCCTCGTAGCATTGTTAATGATGGGGTTGCCAGTGATGAAAGGGAACTGGACTTTGCCTAGGAAACTCATTTCAGTGTTACTCCTAGTCACTCCTGTACTAAACTTTTTTGCAAAAATACCCAAAGTGTACAGATGAAATGTCTTTGATTTTATCAATGTGTTTTTAACATGGAGGAAAAATCCCAGATCAAATAGCTTGGCTCTTCCAGCAAGCCAGGAAAATACAGGTTGGATCCATCCCTCCTTACATCCTCTGGTGTTAAAAAGAGTACCAAACTTACTAGATTTATAGAAAACAAATCTCTCCTCCTATTCCTGCCTCAGTCCATCTATGTAAAACTGAGATGAGATACTGAGTTTTAAGACAAGTTTTGAGTAATACATACCAAAGTAGCAGGCTTTTTATCCCTTAGGTAACTTTCTATGGCATCATTATTTGGGGCAAAGACTGTGTATGCATTGGCAGCTTCTATTTCATCTGCCAGGCTGTATTGCTGTTGTGAAAGACAGAAAATTGAATCAGAATGACTGCTAATAGTCTAATAGCAGCCCTAATGCAAACAAAGCGCTAAGCACTCCTACTCTTAAAAGGACTTGAGAACTTACCAGAATGTAGCCCCTGAATATGGAGTAATCAGGCATTTGCTCCAGGCGAGCCAACAGCTTTGGCAGGACAGTGCTGCGCTGGGGGGTCAGAACCTGCAAAGGGAGCAGATGCTCACATGGCTGCACGTGCACCTACTGCTGCTGGAGCTGCAAGGATCAGATGCAGGGTAAATGCTGTTCAGAGCCAAATGCATTTTTGTTCCAAGAGCTGTTATTTCTCACCCTACGTGGCCATATACCTTATCAATAACGTGTATGATCCCGTTTGTGGATGCGATGTCACCAGCCACGATGTGAGCCCCCTCAAGGGTGAGGTTCTGAAAAAGGGGGGAGAAGAGAGGAGAGAGAGTTTGCTTTTGTGTCTTGGTGGAGATGTTTTCCTATTGGTTCATGTTGTGGATTTTCACACCTTCCCAGATGCTTGCCTGGGGCTCCACAATAGGACTGCAAAGCCATGGGGTTTCTTGTACATGGATAGTTACACAGGGAAGGTGTGCTTCCTCTCATCCCATGGCAAGGTGAGCCCCTGTGTTGATTCATGTGCTCAAGAGACTGTGCAGCCTTAAGGACCATATTCATGATTTTTTTTTTTTTTTGTTTGTTTTCATGGAAGTGGGAGAATATTTTCTCTCCCATTAGGGGGATGAAAAGCACATTTAAGCACACTTAAGTGCTTAAATGTGATGTGTATATTTCAAGAAAATCCACACCACGACATGGAATACCAAATAAAAAGGCTAAGGGGGAAGGGCTGTCAGCCACAGTTCTTGACCATTAAAAATATCTTTGTGAGGTTTGGGACTATCAATTTGCACATGCAGAGATGCGCACTGTGTTGCTGCTTCCTCCTACTTTCCCTGTTTCCTAAAATAAGTTGTTTTGTTTTCTTGATGCTCTTTATCTTAAATTAGTTCACATAGACTGCTCCAGGCTGACACTGTCCTTCTGCTTGGCAACAAGAGGGTCCAGCACTTGAAGCAGCTACTGAGATGTTAGGAATAAATAATACCATGGACAAATTGCAGCTAGTTGAAGCTGGAGAAAAAAACTGAGTTAATGTTTCTTCCAGAGGGCCAAATATAACTGATCTATTAATTTAATTTCATGACATGATTGTTTTAAAAATTAGTACATGATTTCTCTGTGGCTTTGTAACACAGTAAAGTTGTTGACAGTGATGGTTAGGGCTTGGTGTATGATACCACAGTGGTTTTGAAGGTCATCTCACCCCATTTTCTTTAGACAAGTGTAGGAAGTTGCTCTGTAGAGATGTTGGCAGCATGTCAGAGGATGATAAATTCTGGAAATCATCAAAGCTGTAAGCTCCTGTCAATACATGATACCTAAAGGAAATTAACTGGATTTGAAGGTTTTGTATTTTCTTTTTGTTTTAGATAAATATGCTTAGTGTATTTAAAACTCTGCTTTACAGCAGTAATTGTTTGTACATGCCTAGTTCAGCTCTGTTCTGATCTTAGCCTGGACTTTAAACATTTCTGCTGTAATACAAATAACATTTTTATTTTCAGAGAAGTTACTACAGAGATTTATACCATTGTAACTAGGAGAATCTCCTCCTTAAAGATGTAAGAGCTGTCTCTTGTTTAGAGGCTTCAAAACAAAGGTTTATTTGTAATGCAAAGCAATTCATTAACCTTACCCTTCCCTTTCAACCCCCAAATTTTTAACGTACTTGAGTAGAATTGGGATGTTATTCTGTGTTATCCAAAAGGCTTTCTCATCTTCATCCATGTTTTCAATTGCTTGAAGAGAAGGCACGAGGACAGTCAGGTTTGAGGTCGTGGACAACACCGAGTGTATCTTAGCCTCCTGCATGAAAGTAAAGAGTGTAAAATAATCCATGCTAGGGATGGTCTATAAATAGCAGCTGGTGACTTTTTAGCAAGGTGGAGTACGTGATGTGGTTTGTCACCAGCCTGGAGAGGAAAAACTATTATACTGAGCAATGACTTGAATAAAAGTACTTGGAGCTGTACCAAAATAGTAAATGAGTATCTTTTTTTTTTTTTTCTTTTTTTTTTTTTTACAGAATAGACTGCTGGCATTTTAAAGGCAGAAGCAATGTACAGGTCAGAATTGTCTTGTAATAGGAATCACAAAAGCTACCTCCCAAAGAACTCTAGTATCATTTTATGCATTTGAACATCAAAAAAAATCCAGCAAACAAACATGATGATAAATACTTCTAGTTGCTGATAATTTTAACATTTTCTTGCAGAGCCCATGATACTATTTAATAGATAGAATACTTATGAATCATGGTATAAGAAATGCATGTGATGCAGTGTTCTCATTTAGAATAAGAGTAACATAGCTGGGATTTTTCAAGCTGTCCAAGGGATATCTGTACCCACTAGCATTGCAGTGGGACTTGCTGCTGACAGCTCTAACTTTAGATGGGAGATGTGGAATCTGTAGAATGCACACACTGATTCATCTTCTGTGTATTTGTACCTGCCTTAAGGAAACAGACTTCACTAGAGTGTATTTTTCCAGTGGCATGGATCTTTTTTGTGGGGCAGCAAGAGGAGAGATAGAGATTTGAATGAATCCTGCCATTTTTGGTACTACAAATGTTGAGTGAGCAATATGAGCTTGCATTCCACCTTTTTGCAGCTAATATTCTGCCTGGAAGAGATGGGTAGTTTTGGGTAGTACATAAATACCCATAATGGGTTTTTGAGTCAAGAAGGGAACTGGCTTCCTTAAATAGCTGGGAATTTTGTCTTTGAGATCATCTTTCTTTCCAACCATTATCCCTGTCACTTTCCAAATATTTAAAGGTAGAAATAGCAACAGACTTCCCTTTCTTATACTTCCTGACCAGCAAAAAATATTTTTAGTTATGAAAAGTGGTAAACTTTTGACATTCCTGCTGAAGTATGAAGTTAGAAATCCCACAGATGGACATACTTCCCTATTTTGCTCATGTTTGTAGCTACCATTGTTTAATTTAAGGGATACCATGTCTCTCAAGCATAGCAGAAATTTCCACATCCTTGTTTTGATGGATTGTACAGAATCTACTCCCTGTTTCCTCATTTTCCCCTCCCACCCCCCCATCTTCATTATCTCAGGAGCATATTAGCAGGTGAACACCCTTTTGTATTGTACTTATTTTTTTTTAACTTCATTAGTTTCTCTTAGCTCAGTGCAGTAGCCTGAGACCAGGGCCTGGCAAATAACTTCTTTAGGTTTCTTTTAAGCTGCTCCCTGAGGTCCCTGTTGCAGTTGTGTTATTTAATGATCCTTGTGCCATCTTAACTTTGAAAAGCATGAAAGCAACTAATATAATGTGACTTCTGCTTCTGTTGATATTCATTAATATATCCCTGTTCCTTTCCGTTTGCTAAGTATTTGCTATATATTTCTTACATTTAGATTTTAATCTCTTTGTGGGAGAGATTGTCCCAATTCATGCAGTGTCAAGTACAGAGGTGTAGGATTTTTAATGTTACTCCTGCCCTAGTAATAGATGAGACTACATGAAAATGAGAGCCAGGCAGTGGCTATAAATCAATCCAGAACCCTTTTTATTTGATCATTTAAACTAGTGTTTCTTCCCTGATCTGAAGACAAACAAGCCAATCTCTATTTCCTGTAACTCAGTCAAGTTCGTACAGATGCTCATACAGACTATTTTTTTGTTTGTTTGTTTGTTTTTTGGTGGTTTTTTTTTTCATTGTTTGCTTGCTGTGGCAGCAGCACACTGATCAGTCATAGGGATATGGCTCAGGAAATTAAGAAGGCATTGCCTTCCTTCTCCACTGTTAGTTTTATTGAATGAGGGAATTTGGAAGGAGCCATTTTGAGAGCAGCTTCAGGCTCTGCTTGTGTTCACCCTACTGCAGTCATCTGGCCTGTGGGTGCACTGCACCAAGAAAGTCATGGGTTGTGGAGTTTCTTCACTTGGCTCTATTTGGGATTTAAGTTTGGTTTTCAGGCAGAAATAAGGTATCAGATGAATAGCTTTGCCTTAAGTGATGGGAGAGGCACTACACTGCCTCTCCAGAGCTTGAGTCTGCTGTATAATAGAAATACCTTTATGAGGTTACAATTTCTGGAAGGCTCATGTATTCCTGCAAACTTGAACATGCTGGGAAAAAAAAAATCAACCTCAAATTGTACTTACATTAACCCACTGGTTAAACGCAGCTGCTTCTGAGAGAGTAGATAATTCCTGATCAGAAAGAAAGAGAGAACAATGAGCATGTGAGCTGTAATTAGCTATACCAAAAGACTTGCTGTAGCGTGTGGCTGATGCAGGAGGAGATTTTCTGTATATGTGAAAAGGAGGGATGTATGTATTTTCCAGTACTGATACTTTCTGATAATGAGAGTGGTAAGTTAACAACTTGCTTGAAAATCACTCCATCTATTGCTTAGTTGCTTAAGGTATACCACACCTTGGTATGTAATGTCAACTGACTTGAGGCTAAGTATTACTTTTCTAGAAATTTAAGCCTAAATATTATCTTAACTCCATGCACAGTTAACTGAAAGAAGATATGTTCCTTGGGTTGGTGTTTGTGCAACATCTTAGGTGTTGTCCTGCGGGTGGAGAGCTTTTATTCTGCTGCAGTACTTCAGAGACAGATGTTGGTATGAGCAAGGATGGCAGATAGTGCTAAAAGCCATGCATGATTATATCCAATGGCTTGAACAGATGACACTGTCATTTGTCCTATGCTGCTAAATACATATTTATTTCACCAATTTACTTGTTTTGGATTTGATTGCCCTCTGGTCAGGATGGTTTGTTTTAACATGAGAAACTGGCTGTTTCCAGTGAGACAGACCTCAGGGCAGAATTGCAGAGAAGCTGGATGCTCACTGCTCCCATATGGAAGGAGAATTGCTTAGCACTTCTGCACTTCAGGCCTCTGAGGCAGGCATTTTTCAGTTTTTCTTGAAGAAATATGCTTGTATCCCTTAGGCCATTTTACAAGTTATGTTTTTAAACAGAACAGATGATTTCTATATCAGGCAAGGGTTTCCAGCAGAAATGCTGTCTGCACATAGTGCTGGTGGGAATAATGTTTTTCCTACTGTTTATAATGATTTTGTTATCTCTTTAATCCAGTGTGAGAACTGGGCTGTAGATTCTGTGCTTAGAGAAAATAAGTTTTGCTTACGTCTGCAGCATTTCCATAACATATTCTACCATCTCCTTCATAGCCCTTTGGACACACGCACTTCCAGCCATGAAAAGACTCAAACTGACAAGTTGCCTTTGAACCAGAAAGAAAAAAAACAGATCAGAAGGCCAGTCAAGTGCAAGGAAAGCCTTTAAACTCTCTTACTGATACACACTTGTACGACTTAAAATAACTCTCTTCCATGGATCTCCTTGTCTTCCTATAGGACAAACTCTATCAGCTGTGAGCTATAACTTCCCACTATGCATTCAGTCTATAAGGAATCTTGCTCTACCCTTTTGTGCTTCCTCTTTTCACCTGACTACAGCAGATCCATCCTCTGCTTCCCTGTGCTCTTTGCTTTATCTTTGTCCTGCCTGAGGCTGCGTAGGGCAGCAGAGGGCACAGCAGAGCTCGCAGGTCTCTGCATAACTTGAGGTAAACACCTCAACTGACTGCTGCATCTGCGTTGTAGTTGCTGGTAGAGATGCAAGATTCCTTTACTCCAGACTTCAGACAGCTAAGAAACTGTACAAGCAAAACTTGGAGCACCCCTTGCAGCCTGCCCTTAGCTTTGTTCCAACTCAAACACAAACTGCAGGCTTGAAATGGCAAGGAAATTCTATGGTGTGCGCAGGAGGAGAGGTTTGATATGAATCTGAACACTTTGTTCAGGAAGTGATTAATTACTCACCAGATGATGGCATTTTCCATTTTGTTCCAGGCATGAGTTTATGGGTGTGCATTCAATTCCATTCCCCTGAAATCCATCCTGACACTTGCAGTCATTCTGTCATTTCAGTAAAACACAGCAATTCATTAAAATGATTAAAATAGCACACATATTCACCAGATATGGCAGGAATAGTCTTCCTGTTTCTGGGTTGCTCCATTGACTTCAGTAGAATGATACCAATATCTTCAGAAGACCTTCATACCTTTATATGTACTAAGATCTTTGCTAAAAAGTATTTGCTGCCAGAAGACCACGAGGTAGGAAGGAAATAACACTGGGATAGGAACTGAAGGAGAATGATTTGGTTAAAAGAGTGGAGGGAGAGGAGAGTCAGGGGAAGAAAAGAGGATAGGGAGCACCAGCAGAGCAGAATGTTTCAGGTGGCAACAAATTTGAGAGGACATACCTGACCTGGCCCAACATATATGCAGGTGGCATTTTGGTGACAGCCTGCCACGGTGGGCAGCAGGCAGTTGTTGATGGCTGAGCAGTCCCTTCCATCACCCGTCCATCCTGCCTGGCACACACAGATGTGCTCTCCTGGCCCCTTCTGAACACACTCAGCCTGGAGGAGGATGCAGAGTCCTTAGAAGTGAGGCTTTTCTAAACAATAGATATGCTGCTACTGGGGAAGGAGCTTGAAACTGAGGTGAAAATAGTGACTTTTTCTCTGCAAATTTTATGAAGGAATCTTCCTTGCTGCCTACTTTTCTGTGGGAAGAGCATGTACTTACATTGATACTGCAGCCTCCTGGGTTTAAAGCTGCACAGGGGTCTACTTTGCTGCAGCTCATGCCATCTCCCTCATAGCCAGGTTTGCAAACACAGCTGTGGAGACAAGAAGAGGAGACAGGCACAGCTGGAGAGTGAAATAATAGTACCTTTCTATTTATAGGCAACTTCAAATTGGAGAATTTGGATTCACGATGCAAAAGAACTGAAGTGCATACATTCTGGTTGCTTTTCACCCTCCAAATATTGACTGGGTTAATTAAGCCAAATCATTCTCTGTGTGCAAGGTGGGGAGTGAAATTAATTCAGTGCTGAGGAGATCTCTGTAAATGTTATAGCTCTAAATAAATCATGAGTTGGGCTTCTCTTTCTGATGGAAAGATGGCTCCCTCCTTAAAATGCATGCAAGGCAATGAGTGGCTTTGTATTGTCCCCCCCAAAATTAAGCCATATTGGAATTAATTTCTTCAGCACTCCAGCTACACAGCGTCCCACGTTCTGCTTTCTGTGATGACTCATTCTGAATACACTGCGGCAAGAGGGGAATTTGCTGCCTGTGAAGGTGAGCGTGAGGCAAGGGCAAGGCAGTTGCATCCCTAACTGGTCCTCTGAACTGCTGAGTTTTTGTTGAGGTGGTGTGATAATCTTACCTGAGCTGTTGGGACTGACCTATCTATTTACGAACCGGTTTTCAAGTTTCGTTGGTTTTTGGCAAGAATTGAGCTCCTAGTTTATTAAGAAAATGGTTAGAAATAAGAGGTCCTTGAGAGCCTTCTGAATAAGGGTTGGATCTATATGCTTTTACCTTACCAGTGTTAAATATAAGGTACAGGATAGAGCATTAAGAGCTCTTAATAACTGTTTTGCAACTCAAGGTCAATGCAGTACATATTTATGCTTATTTCATGCATAGGAGTTATTCCAGTGGTTGATGTTTTTTTTGTGCACTGCTACAAGGTGCTCTTTCAAACAAAAGGGAAAGCACTGCATCATAGTTAATACTAATTAGATGTGAGTTACTGACTTACCTCACTGCACCATCACTGAGCTGACAGTCTGCATCTGCATGGCAGAGCTGTAGGGAGGGCTCACAAGGAATTGTCCGCTTATTACAGAGTTTCCCAGTGTACCCACTTCTGCATGAGCCAGGGAGACAGATTCCATCGCTGTCTATTCGGTTATCACACTTCCCATAAACACAGAGGCACTCTGCCAGAGACAAATTACAATGTGCAGTTCCATAGTGGTAAAAGGCATCTATACTCATGTAGCATTTCTTATGAATTAGGTTCTCCTTTTTTTTTGTCTAAAACTTAAACTTTTGTGATTTTGAAGTCTGGCTTCGTCAAGGACTTACTATTTATTTGTCACATCTGTGTCTTTTCAAGTGTATCATTATAGGTAAATTTAAAAACTGTCGTGCCTTTATAGTGCACATATTTAACAATGTGTTTCAAAGCACTTCAGAGAAGTAAGAGCAATATACTATTTAGGGTAGAGTTATTTCATTGCACAATTTTTGGTAAGCTTTCAGTGATACAGGAAGCCTTTTACTACTGAGTCCTACAAGGTGCACAGGCCTAATAGCACGTACCTCTGTATCTTTGAGTGAGCTGTGTTTCATGAATGACAGGCTGTTTCATAGCAAAATATAGTTAAAAATAATTTTGTAGACTGGGAATATATTTCATATTGTGTATTCTGTAGGCTCTCAAGTCTAGTGTGATGTAGCAGTATTAAATCTGTCAGTATGAAGAAGATGACTGCTAGAACTATAAGCCATTCAGTTGATCAGAAACTATTGGGTAAGGGTGGCTGTTGAGTGCAATCTGTTTATAGATCTCTTTGTTCTTAGATTGCATATGTTTGTTATTACAGGCAGAATCTGTTCTGTTCTACAATCCCAGATGGGAATAGAATAACAATTTTTTTCTTTTTAAATCACTTGTGTGAGAGAGAAATAAAAAGAACAATAAATTAATATAAAGCAAGCTATGGCCTCTGCAGAAAGCCACATTAAGTTGGTGAAAAGATTTTTGACTCTTTGTTTACCATACACAGACATAAGAAATGAAAATTCTCTCAAAAGAAATCTTGCTTATCCTCTGTAGAGGTTGTTTAGCAAGCAGTTATCTTCTACCTTAATGTTACTTGGAAACAAAAGAAACAGCTCTTATTCTTGGACTGAGAAAGTATGATTGTACTTACCTTTATCGCACCGAGGTCCATATTTGTAAGGATCTGAGCAGAACTGACAGTGTGAGCCTTGAAATGCCTCAGCACAAATGCAGGTCCCATTTCCATCCATGCCATCCATGCACTGTGGTACAGAGACAGATTATTTCTATGTATAAGTGGAAAAAAATCTTTCTCTTTCCCCAGAGAAGAGATTATGTGCCTATCCATATAGCAACTATGATAGATTACCAGGAAAAATCTCATTTTTGATTAAAAAGTTATTTTAAAGCAGAAGCTTTCCTTGTGCTGTGCTGCTGTGTATTCTACCCTTGCAATTTTAGAGTGAGAATAAAGAGATGGGGCATTGCCTTGTGCTGTTGAAAGTAAAGGTGTTGTAGTGAGTCACCTACCTCCAGCCTTGCCTCTTTGGTCTGCATTGGAACAAATAAACCTATGGTTTGGACATGTGAGAGGAAATTAATTAATTTTCCTCCCTCTAACAGAACCTGAAACTTCTAGCCATTGTGGGACATAAATGCAGAGTACAGATCTTGTGAAGCCAGATGTTCCTGCCACATAGCAGTGCTTCAGGGACTTTTGGGATGCAGACTGTCCTTCCCCCCCATGGGAGCTGCCAGGTGTTTTTCTTACCTCTCCATTTCCTGAACAGGGGTTGGAGAAACCTCCTGGACATGGACTGCAGTCAGGGCCAAAGAAGCCTTTGCAGCACTTTGGTTCCTGTGAAAAAAAAGCAAACAGACTACCCAGTTCTTCCCTAATTCTTATCAGGCTCTTTGGTATCAGAAATCCCTGTCCTGTCAACAGTTAGGAACATGCCTTTGTGTGTGACAGCTTGTGTTGTGCTCTCTCCCATATTTGCCAGTGGGATTGCAGAGCTGTTCAGAGACAGGCAGTCTCCTTTGCATCTGAGATCAGGAACTCCAAGATACTCCCTTCCCCAGGGAGAGGCTGTGAAAGCTAGACATGATGCTTTGATCTTCCCCCTTCCCCTCTGCACCAGCGCGGGATTTAGCTACTAAACAGCCCTAAATGTTTTTCTCCTCTGCATCTTTTCTTTTATTAATGAATCAGCTGCTTGATTCGTTTATTTATTAAGAGCACAGAAAGTGTATTAGAAGGAGAACCCTCATTTACATGTGTGATTCAAGGGAAATGGGAATTAGCAGAAGGCTCTCAAAGCTTACAGATTTTGTGGACTTCTCTGCTTGTTCCTTAATGATGGTCATAAAATGCAGAAGCCTACTTAGGAGCCAGAAAGCTCTAAGTGTTCCTCAGGGACTAATGAACTTCTGTGAAGGCTACACTTGCTGAGCAAGTGGAGCAGTGTTTTCTGTAAAGTTTTGTATTTAGTGTTAATGAACACTGAGTGAAGTGCTGGGGCCTGGGCAGAGGACACAAGCTATCCTACTCTTTGTGGGTGCAGCTGAGGAACATCACCATTGGACTTTGAGTCTGTATGAAAAATCCTGGGTTGCAGAGCAGGAGAGTGTTGTTGTCTATAGCATATTGCAGTTAAGAAAAAACTCACTGGAATTTGCTTGATACTTTGCCTTAAGGTTTTAAGTAGCTCTTCTCAGCACCCCCTAGAAGGTTATGGAAACTTCAAGGCTATCTTCAAGCATAATTCCAAAAGGAAAGTTCACAAAGCAAAAAATGATATTTTTGGGAAACTCTTATGTGTATTTTTCCCTTAAGAGCTGTAATGGTACCTTAATTGTTACATTGCAGGATCTAGCACAGCCAGTTTTTTGAAAGGTTGGTCCTTCAATAACACATCTCCGTTTTGAGAAAGGCTGAAACATGCAAAACAATGGAAGCATTAGTATTTCTAAGCAATGTACAGTTCTTAATACCACAGTGATGCTGTCTTCATATCCCAGCAAGTTAACCAGAGAACAGGATGCATCTTGTTAAAGTGTTGCATTAGAAATCTACTAATTTTATGTATCTTTCATAATATGAGCTTTCTTTCCATTATAAAAGAATAGTGGCATCGAAGTTATAACTGACTACAGAAAATCAACCTGACCATGAGTGAATTTTTATAACATGGGGACTAAAATTCCTGTGGTAGCTAGAACTGAGTTTTGTATGTGGAAAAATGTGTACCCAGATCTGCATCTCTTAGTTGCAAAGCAAATGGAAGATTTCTCAATGCTTTCTGATGCTACTTTTGCAGTGACTTCTGGGAGGACGCTTCATCAAAAAGAATTTTTTAACAGATGTGAAGTCTATTTTAAATGTATCCCAGCTCTCAAAGCAAAACAGTAGCAATTCTCACCCTCATCTTTATCTTTTGTTGAAGCCTATCCCATGCAGATTTTACTTTACCTGAGGGAAGAGTCAGAGCTTCTATGAAATCTATGAGGAATCATGCAACAGCAAAAAAAAAATAATGCCAAAATTATTTGATGCTCCAGTCACTGGAATAAGAGACTAAAGTAGTGTCTGTGTTCATAGTTTATGCAGTTTTCTGTATTCATATCTGGTTCTTTTGCTCACTATACTGGGAGACCAATAATTAACATATGTGAACACCTCCTCAATGTGATTTTTTGTACAACTGAGGAATCCATCAGGCAATGTCACTTACAATGGGCTTTGAATCCTGAGGACAGGGAGCCAATGAATTCCATAGACAACTTGCACAGACACCCTACATAGAGACAGTGAAGGGAAGTTAGCTGAAAAGGCATTAAACCAACTATTGAGAAGCATACTTATGGGTCATATAATCTGTTAATTTAACTGTGCCTGTTCTATGACTTTTAATTCTCACAGCATGGATCAGGAACCCACAGCAGCACTAGAGCTATATCTGCTGGCTCTGAATTTTTTTGCCAAGTGGTTGCTCATCTCCACCTTCCTATCTTTAGCTTCATTTGCCCTTTCTCTCCTCCCCACCCCTCTTTTAAAGAACAGGCAGCTTCCTAAATAGAAGATGAGCACAGATAGAAATGCACTGGCCTGGCTAATATTGTTTCAGGGTCTGGTACAGTCTGTATATTTAACTTCTATGAGAATTTTTTAATTTCTTCCTTGGAAGGCCACAGATTGGTTGAGTCTTGTATATAGGCAGTGAGAATAGAAATTTGTCTTGCAAGTAGGCATTAGAGAGAAAAATAGTCCTTGCTCTTGCATAATAGGCTCTGTAGACTATGTTCCAGTGGTGTATAACTCTTTCTATATCTTCACCTCCTGGTTGCCTCTCCCCACTAGCTCATTTATCACCATGTGGTGGTGACAGAGGCTGCCAATTTACAGCACTGAGGAGATACAGCATTAGAGGTGGATCCTCTGACAGTCTGGCCATGTAGTTACTTCAGAGAGGTTGAGCCTCTCCCTGTGTGGATACAGACTTTGTCAGAGCTGTGTTACTCCTGATACCTAATGTCTTGTGTTTCAACTGAGTTAGAATAAATCCTAGCGCTGGCATAGGATGTGTTACTGCTCTGTGTTTCATCATCATGGGATAAGTGACAATGAAATTGAGTTTTTTTCTCATAGATTTTTCACTGGGGCTGTGAGGAATGAATAAAATATTGGTTTGTATTTAGTACCCTCATGATGAGGAATGAATAAAATATTGGTTTGTATTTAGTACCCTCATGATGAGGAATGAATCAAGTATTGGTTTGTATTTAGTACTCTCATGTTGTTCTGGACTTTAAAAATAATAAAGTATCAGAGTTATGAAAGCATTTATGCATCAAGTAGTTGAGGAAACTTTGCCCCTGCTAAGTTTTAAAGGTCTGTGGGTCAGGTGTATTCTGACAAATGCATTTGGGTATTAAAGAGACTCTTTAAGCTGAAGTTGACTTTAGGCTTTTAGGGATTTTTTTGCATTTCTGAAAGTTCCTGCAACTGCCTCTTTACTCATTTAGAACTTAAAAATTTGATTGCAGTGGAAAGTGTTTCCTGCTGTTGACATTGTTTTCCTGCTGCTCAGTGCCACTCAGCATCACCTGTTTGCTCCCTTGATGCACTCAGGATGGTCTTGGCCATTGACATGTACTTGCTGCTTCCTTTTCCTGAGGGAGTTGTCTCTCCCCCCTTCCAAACAGCAAAGAAGGAACTGGGAAATCTGTCTGCACTTCCATGTTGTGCCCAATCCATCTGTTTGCAGCAGATGATAAAGATACTCTCTTTGCACCAAATTATCTGAAGCATAAAGGTATTTTCCCTTCTACCAATTCTGCTGTGGAAGTGATGACCTCTGGGAAGAAGTGGAGCAGGATATTAAGTCCTGTGGTTATTAGAAACATTCAGGCACAGTTATGTGGCATAGTAGTTTCATCTTCAAGGATTTACAGTTCTGGTACAGATATGTATAACTGCCAGTTCCTACAAAGGTTGTCAGTCTTCACTGGTAGTGCTTACAAGGTGGCACTGCTCTTGCTTTCCAAGACTGAAGATGGTGAATGATGGCCAGTAAGTAAAGTAAAGCTGCTGTTCCCTCTGGAATTCTCCTCCCTAAATCTATTATAAAACCTTGGGTATTAAACTATTTAACTTGTATTTAAAAATATGTATGAAGTTTTCAAACCTGAAGAAAGTTCCTCACTTCAGTCCGAGGAATAACTTTTGTTATTGGCATATGCCATCTGTTTTGTCTTCAATTTTTCATTGTGCTGCTTTAGGATTGATGGGTGTCATATACAGTTTGCAGGTACATTTCTAGCAGGGAATTCAAATTACAGGACTGTAATCTGAATTTGTAAGTTGTTGATTGCTTTTTGTACTGGAGATTGCAGCTTGGTGCTCTGCCTGGAGTACAATTACATTGCACATGTGGCACTTTGTAATTGCTGCCAGAGGTAATAGCTCTTTAGTGCCAGAAGTAATAGTGCTTTGGTACCAGCTCTTGTGTTTTCTTCATCAGGTTTTGATGCTGTCCAGCTCTTCTGGGCACCTCCAAGTCTATGGTTCTGAACTCTTGTAAGTTAAGAGAGTAAATGTTTTGCATTGCTGCATTAGAACTGTTACTGGCACAGATACCTGCTTGAACATGGTCCAGTTAACAGCTCATTGGAGCCACACTTACTGTAAACTAACAGCTCAGTGTGATACTCTGTCTTCTTACCACAAATAGTATTTGAATGTTACCAAGTGTAAAGGCCTGTGCTATGTTACCAAACTGAACAAGGTCTGTCAGAATCCACCCTTTGAAATACGAAACAGTTTTGCAATTCCTAATTTGTAGAAAGCAGGGCTAGGGGGAAATTGGAAATTTTGGCTTCTGAACAGGACATATTTCTAATGTATGAATATAAAATTTTTATGCTTATATTTTAACTTGCTGTCTCCTTTCCTGCATGTTTGGTAAAAATGGAGGGACTGATACAAAATAGCTTCCCTGTGAACTTGACACTATTTACCATGTCTTTGTATGCACAGATGGGATGTAAGAACTGCAGGAATAAATCTGTCCAGAGAGAGGCAACATATATAAAAGTGCTACTGCAAGAACTAGATAAGTTAAAAGAATGCTCCCTTTTAATGGACAAAATCAGAGAAAGCAATAAGGAGGGACATGGAATACTTCATATGGAGCAATGCAGATCATTGGTTTGTCATGATTCTCTTACCATTGTGACTTGATTTCTTGTCTGGTCACATCGATGTGGTAGGATTGGAACAATTGTGGGTGGGACAAGGACTCCTGCGAGTGTATAAATGCGACCATTTTTTGCAACAATGTCTGTTTCTTCTATTTCTTCTCCACTCACCAAGACCTTTCCCTATGAAACATTGAATTATTATGGTTATTTTTCACAGCTTCTCCATTTCCAATTACCTAAATTTAAGAATTTCTAGTCATACTTCTTTTTAATTGGCTATTTTTTCTTGTTTTATACAAGAAGCATGTGTTTGATGCACATTTCCTTGAATACTGGTCTACAAAAGTGAATTTCTCCTCTTAATCTGCCCCTTTAGCCTGTGGAACTGGTGACTAGAAGGCTAGTCAAAATAAGATGAACCCTGCTGACTTAAGGCACTGAATTTAGTAGACATAAGTGTGCTTTGCTCCTCTCTCTGACAAAGGGGGGGAAGAAAAAGTGAGAGTCTGAAATCTATCCAAATTCTCAGAAGGAATAAAAGTGTTCTTTCTGCATTTACTCATGCAACTTGTGTCATTTTAAAAGATTAATCTTTTCTCCAGAATGCTCATATTTGGCTAAAATATGCAAAGAACAGAAGGCAGTTAATGTAACAGATGAATCTGGTTTTTCAAAAGTATTGACAAACGAATCCCTTTAAAGACACGAATGAAAGAATATCTGTGTGTGCACTGGGAAGTGGTTAAAACAATCCAGCAGAACAATTTAAAATATTTTAAATAGATTGTTTTTTAAAGTAGGCAGACCATAAGTGAGGATCATTTCTGAACTAGGGCTAGGTGTGAGGAAGAACAGAAACTGCAGGCTGTCCTCTTCTGCCAGGCATTTGCTCCAGATTTTTTGTTATACTAATTTCTAATATCAGTGAGATGACAAGCTGAAAATTTCTGACTTGTTCTAGTAAATAATTTCTCTTCTAGTCCTCCCTCCCCCCCTTTTTTCTTTTTCATTGCCCCTGTATGCAAATAGTTGCCCAGATGAGAGTGAGCTGTTCAAAATGAGAACTGCCTTCGACTTACCGTGCTGGTTCTGTTAAAGTAAATGAGCTGCTTTGCCATGCTTCTGATGTGCTCTATTGAGACAAGGCTGGCAACCTCCAGCTAAAATGAATATAAATAATATATAATTCTTTTCCAATCCAGATGGATTGCACACGAGAGACAGCTTTTTTTTCTTTGGGGTGAGCAAATGACCCTGTAAGCTTTTCTGCTGCTACATGGGTAGGCTTGTTTTGAGAAACATGACTCTTTAACAAAATTAGAATGATTAAATCCTGACTGTGCTTGCTGAGTGCTGCATGAGAAGAGCTTGTGGCCCAGGGGGATATTAATTTTTCTTTCAATTACAGTAACCAGTCTAAGTAAAGTATCACCTCTCCCTACAAATTGCCCTATTTGCATCTTTAGACCACTGTGGAAATGGTGGTGCTGAGATCTTCTGAAGGGACACAAGGGTCTTGTGTTTCTTCTCCCTGTGATCATGCTTTATGCTGAGAGTGACCTCTGCCTTGGATACTGTGAGCAAGGCCTTTTGCTAAGGATGCAAGCACATCCTTCCTTCCCACAACTGAGATTGGGATGGGAATGAGCTTCTGCCTCCTCTACTCTCAGTTGCTGGTGGTGTTACTGGTTTCTGCTCTTTATTTCCATTAGAAATAGGAGGGAAAAAACAGGGGATGGCAAAATCACATCTCCCTAACAAACAGAGAGATAATCTTAGAGGAGCAGGATCAGAGAGCTCTTGATTTCAGGAGCATCAATACTTCTCTTGCGCATCGCACTCCTAATCTGAGGGTCAGGGGTTCAAGTCCCCGTCCAGGTATGAGGCTTGTCAGAGTTGGGCTGATGGTTGGACTAGATGATCTGAAAGGTCCCTTCCAACCTAGATGACTATGAAACTTACTTGTTCTTGTAGCCCTGCCAAGCTGACAGATTCTGATGTGGTTTTTGCTTTATGGCAGGCTCAGAGAGCATGTGTGTGAGCATATATTTTTTTAAGTGTCCTTCACCAAAAGATGTATTTTAAAAGTGGAAATAGTTACTTGCAAGTGCATACTAGTGTTACAGAATGCAGTTTTAATTTGCCACAATTTAAGGACCACCTGACGCCTCCTCAGGATTTTATTTTGGTTTGAAGACTGCAGTGAAAGGTTTGTGTTGTCTGTTTGTGACCTTTGTGTGCCTGAGCAGCAGATACTTTTTGCAGCCTACCTGTGCAGTGCTGTATGGAGGCTGATTTTGGAAAATTTCTGCTTTCAGAGTCACAAAGACTTTGAAAATGTTCTTGCACCCCTGGGTAAGTACAGCACCCATGCTTACCTCAGTGTTGGGAACAATGTGGTATCTGACCAGCTCCAGCAGCTTCCATGAACCCTGCCAAAGCAGAAAAGAGGCTGTTTTAGCCCAAAATTATTTACACAAACCCAGCCTGGCCTGTGGAAGAACATGGGAATGAGGAAAGTTGTCACTGGCTGATGCACTAGAAACCTAGGTTAGTGGTGGTGCTCAGCTTGTGGCCTGCAACCTGCTCATTGCTGTCTGTTCCCTGTGTTCATCTTTGCCAAGGGTAACACCTTCCAGGACAGGCTTTGGGACTTAGCCATGTGTCTGTCTGGGCTGTGCTGGCAGGGCAAAAACAGGGCTCTGAGGACCTACTGTAGGGGATTGGTGTTCCTTTATAGGAACATTACTCTCCTCAAATTACTCTCCTCTCATTGTCTTACCTTGATCTTTACTTGTTGGATTAAACCTTGTGTCCTTGTGTCCTTGCTTGAAGGATCTTAGTTTAGAATAACATGGAAAAAGGCTGTGGAAATGTGTCTACTGTACATCTATATACGCATCTATTATCTAAGAAAGATTTGAACCATAGAAAGACTTTACCTCTGCAGAAAGCAGGTAATCCTGAGCTTCAGTTTTCATATTATTCAGAGCCTCATTACTTGGAACAAAGATTGTGTAAGGTCTGTTGTCCTGCTGTAAATCCATTCCCAGACCAGTTTTCTGGTTTGGTTTTAAAAATAAAAGTGAAATTGCATATTAATATTGAAGAACACCAGAAAATGGCTTTATTGAACTGCTTTTCTGGATCCTTACCTCTATCAAAGACACAAACTGGCTATATCTTCCATTATCTTGAAGAACTGACATTATAGTTTCCTAAAATGAGATGAAAGTAAGATTTATTTTAGTTGGGAGCATTGAATAAGTATCAATTCTTATAAAATGCTTTGTGAATTAGTATGGGTATCTGTTATTGCAGATTTAATGAATTTGGGTTTCCTTATTGTTTGAGTGTCTGGCAAAGACTGTCCTGGTGCTGTACTTGGTTTACAATTAGAGTTTGTCATTGTCCTGAAATTGAGTGTGTAGCCACAGAATGTGCAAACTCTGTGTATGGGGAAAATTCTACTATCTCCTCATTCCCAATGAGAGGGTGAAGAAATAATGTATTTGTCAACACACCACATAAATAACTGAATTCTCATGGAAGTATGCTAAGCAGGGCACCTAAAGACCCTCAGATCATCAGTTTTTGTAATATTTGACTTTTGAGGGGATGGATTGCTGCTTTGAATAAAAGTCCTGTCTGATATGTATGCAGATGTCCCTCCCACTATTCTGGAATTCAGTGAGATGCACTGATCAGGACTGTAATTTTCTCAAGAAAACCACACAGTTATAGTGAACAGGACCTGATCTTCCACAGAGCAGCTTGGCAGAAAAGTAAATGTCTTTTGCTCTGTGGAAATATGTCATTACCATTCACTTTGAAGGTTGTTTCTGAGTTGACATACAGGTTTTTTGCTCAACAGTTTTTTTTTGCTGGCTGCATTCAACTAAGGTGAAACTGTTTAAAAGCTGGTACGTGGCATACAGCTCACCTCTTTGCTGCTTTTAAATGTTGGCTCCACGTTGTCCAGGGCTTTGTCAATAATGTGCAAAATCCCATTGGAAGCAATGATATCTCCCTGCAGAACTTTTCCTTTTCTCTTTCCCCCTTGGATTCTGATTCTTAGTTGATTATCCTGAAAGAACCAGGCGATGGGTGGTGAGTTGTTTATTATAGAATGAAAATGGAGAGTGCATGAGTGTTGAAAAAAGCCTAAGAAAAAGTTGCAATACCAACACTGGTATTGCACTGGGCCATTTAAATCTGGGGAGGGGAAAGGTTGCTTCCAGTGTTTATCAAGGAAATGGAAAAAATTCCCTTGACTTTGGATCAGGACTGTGTTGTTTTTTGTTTCAGGACAGCAAAGTTCAGAGAGAAGTGGAGACAGGCCCTGTGGGGAGAGCAATGTACCCAAAATGCTCTTGTGACTGCTAGTAATAAAAGTCTGCCAGGAAATGTTTTAAAATGTGATTATACTAAAAGGGTCAAAGTCTGTAATCTTAAGGGACTAGACTCCATTTCCCTTATATTATATGTATATTTAAAACAGCAGAAAGTTGCTGATTCTGCACTGTACTGAAGCCTGCAGGAAACTAACAGCCTCAGACAGCAATGATATTTTCCTGTTACAAGTGGAATGTGTACTGGTTAGAAAAATAAAATAGATCCTCTCCCTAGATGCCACAAGAAATATCTGATTTCAGCCTTCAAATAGGCCCAAGTCATTGACAGACATTTAATGGACCAAGAGTAATAATTCTATATTATCAAATTGAGTGTAATCAGCTGTAGAGTACAATGCTTTTGCACAGTGGGATCAGGCTGCCTTCATGATTCCTGACATCAGATAAGTTGAACTTGAGATAAACTTTACTCCATGGGTTTTTTTCATGGTAAATTGACATGTGCATTTTCTGTTGGAGACTATATGCTGTATTACTCAAAGGATGCTGATTCTCAGTGGGAGGTGGGATGTGCAGTGCAATCAGTGCTTGCTCTGTGTGAGCAGTAGGTGCAGGTTTCCAGCATAAGTTCTGCTTTTTTTTTTCCCATCTACCACTCTTATTCCACCTAGGCTCTTTTAATCTCCTCTGCATCTGCTGATTTAAGATGTTAGGCATATGTCTCTAAAGGTAATATTTGTTTTCACAGATTTAAGATGTTAGACATACATCTCTAACGNAAAACAGCAGAAAGTTGCTGATTCTGCACTGTACTGAAGCCTGCAGGAAACTAACAGCCTCAGACAGCAATGATATTTTCCTGTTACAAGTGGAATGTGTACTGGTTAGAAAAATAAAATAGATCCTCTCCCTAGATGCCACAAGAAATATCTGATTTCAGCCTTCAAATAGGCCCAAGTCATTGACAGACATTTAATGGACCAAGAGTAATAATTCTATATTATCAAATTGAGTGTAATCAGCTGTAGAGTACAATGCTTTTGCACAGTGGGATCAGGCTGCCTTCATGATTCCTGACATCAGATAAGTTGAACTTGAGATAAACTTTACTCCATGGGTTTTTTTCATGGTAAATTGACATGTGCATTTTCTGTTGGAGACTATATGCTGTATTACTCAAAGGATGCTGATTCTCAGTGGGAGGTGGGATGTGCAGTGCAATCAGTGCTTGCTCTGTGTGAGCAGTAGGTGCAGGTTTCCAGCATAAGTTCTGCTTTTTTTTTTCCCATCTACCACTCTTATTCCACCTAGGCTCTTTTAATCTCCTCTGCATCTGCTGATTTAAGATGTTAGGCATATGTCTCTAAAGGTAATATTTGTTTTCACAGATTTAAGATGTTAGACATACATCTCTAACGGTAATATTTGTTTTCACAGATTTTGGTGATAACTTTGATGCCAAGTTTCACTTGAACTGCTTGCACTGTGTGGCCACAGTTGGGTTTTTTTTCCATAATCCAACAATCTACAGCCCTGTGTCTCACAGCAGAAAAGACCTGTCATGCTCCTTTTTGTGTGAATAGAGTAGTATTTTTGATGAGGTAAACTGGAATGTTGCTTACCTTTTCTCCCTTTGATACCTCTCCTGACTTGCCAGTCAAAGTATATATTATGTCAGTACTATTCAAGTTACTGGTACTCAACTGACCAGCAATTACATGAAGTTTCACAAAGTACTGTGCTTTCTGTTTGTCGTTCAGAAGATCCTTTATCTAGAAGGACAGAAGAACAGATGTTTATTAAAAAACAGGCTTTATCTTAAAAAAAAAAAGTCAGTGAATGCTTATTCCCTCCAGCTGTTACATTCTGAAGTGTGTTTTCCTCTGAAGTGAGGTGATAAGATCTTAACAGAGTGGAGTCCTCTCTTGGTTCCAGTTCAGGTCAGATCACACCCCTTATGTGCCTGCATGAGCATTACCTCCAGAGTTGTCCTGACCTCATTGTAAGGTAACAGATGCTCCCCAATTGCATATTAGGTCACTTATTAAAAACTCCATAATTTTTTATCACCCATATATAAAAATTGGCTTGTAGGCCTCCTGCTGAAAATACAGATCTTAATTCAGTCCCTACCTCAACTGAGTGAAAAACCTTGTATGCATGCATGTAAGATAATTCAAGGCTTACTTGAAACATGACTATGTTCTACCCTGAACTGACGAATTTGCTTTTCTTTAAAGTAGGAAAATAGACAATCTTTGGTCCCTACATTTAAATGTGTCCAGTTCAACACTTTCAACTCAGATGTGATTTATGGAGGAGCTAAACACTACCCCCACCCCATTCCACCCTCCCACAGCTTATAACCCTTTCTGCTGTTTACTTACCTTTGTACCTCTGAGCCCTCTGTTTGTTGGTACAAGCACCGTAAATGGTCCCAGAGTGCTCAGTGGCCACTCATATGCATTTTCTTAAAGAGAGGGAAGGGAAAAAAAAAGGTATTGTAAAGCTGATTGGAGGAAGAGACTGAGTAATCTCTGCCAGATATGTCAGGACAGAATAAGAAAGAGCACTACCTGGGATTATTAAAAGTAAACTTGAAATTCTAAAACTCCAATTGCTGAAATGCGAGAGGGAAGTGAAATACCAGGTTCTGTTGTGTATTTGACACAAGATGTGGTAAAACTGATTGCTCCCATGGCACTCTGGATTCTGTGGCATGCAGAGTAGGATAATTGGCATGAAAACAGTGTATGTTTGGATATGTCCTTACAGGAATATTGTCCCCTGCTGTAAATCAATTCAATCTTCATAAGATGTGAGTTATGCTGCTGATAACCTGCTGGTAGCACAAATACCAGCAAATGCATAGCTGGTAATGAAAGCTAATGCACTGGAATTTAATTAAAGATAATTTGCTACTCAGATGTTTCCAAGACAGCAGTGTGAGACCACTGATTCTGCAGCTAAGGGCATTTAAGTATTTCTAGTATTTAGCTGTTTTTACAGAGACTTATAATTGGAACTAAAGCTATCTTTACAGTTGTTATAGAGATGTTATATTAACTTTGAGGAACATCCTTTGGTATGCTGTCCTAAAAAATGTGGACTACTCTGCTGTATATTCTTACTTTTTGTGGAACACTAAAATGGACTAAATGTAAAATATCCTGTGCAGTTAATTTGTCTCTGTAGTTTCTTGATAATGAATTCAAATGGTACATTTTTTTCCAAGATTTAACAAAACGAAGATAAAATCTGGATTGTTGTTAACAAATGGAGGTACCCAGCATGTCAGGCACTTTTCAGACATGTAAGGAATGAGAAATGTTAAGATCCGATTTGTTACACTGTGGAGCAAAATCCACTGGTGAGACCAAATTTTGTGAGAGGAGTTGCAGGAGTGTGTTCTTGCACTTCTTCTTGGAAATTCTAGCAGATTGCATGGGATGCTGAGCAAAGGTACCATCAGATGGTGAGAAAGGAGTCTGTGGCAAGTAGTGTGCATGCTGTGTCATGCTGTTAGTGGCACCTTCTTGAAGTGGGGAGCACTGAGGGAAGACAAGCCAGGACCAACCCTCCCAGCAGAAGCTGGGGCTGCTTGTGTGTGGTGACTTACCCATGAGAGACAATGCAGATGTCAGTTTGCCTTGCCAGCGTCCTCCCACTTCTGCATTCAGCTCTTGGAGAAGCTCCACGATGTTTCCATAGCACATGAATCCATTCCCTACAGAGCCCCCCTGGCATGTACACCTGTAAAGGGGTCATCATTTTAGCTGTGTGCTGATGCTCTGTGGCTCTCTTCTTCTCTGAAGACATTTTCATCAATGCATCAATGCATTTCAGTTTAGTTTTTGCTTCTGCATGTATGTTGCTGTGTAGGGCAGGTTACTGGGCTGGTGGCTGCTTGCCTGACATGATGTCCTTCTATCAGCTGAGCCAGGTGTCTATGTTGTAGGATCCCTTTAAAACAGGGGCTGTGATGCAGCTTCTTCCCCAAATGTCATTGTTGCTGCAGCCCAGAAAGCCACTGAGGCCTGTGGGCATGGAGAGCCTAGGAAGTCAATCATAGAATCATCTAGGCTGGAGGAAATCTTGGGCATGGAGTTGTGTCTGAAAGCAGCTTATCTATACTTGTGATACCTGTGTGAGACTGGTGGGGGTTTCAGCCTTTGCAACAAATCAAATTGGTTTGTTGTCACCCTGTCCTTCAAGGTACACAAACATTTTGGGTAATGAAACTGTTACTTTTTTATCTTTTTTTCTGAAGTACCTTTTTTTCTGAAGCATCTTTTTTTCTGAAGCTGCTGGAGCATGAAATCTCATGTCTTTTCAACTGTATGCTTCTGCTGTCTCTGCAATGGAAATAGCTTCTCATCTGTACCCCCCAGCTATCCCCTGGGGACTGCAGCCTGTGAGACATGTTAGTGATGTGCTGATGACACAGCCCAAAGCAACCACAGGTTGTGGTGCCAGTCAGAGTGACAGGCAGCACCCTGAAGTGGGCTCAGTGTCCTCACTCCCTTGGGATGAACTGCATTTCAAGTAGCGTGTTGCAGACAAATCCAAAGGAAAATTATAGAAGAACATTCTCAGGTGTCAGTCTGACTTTTTTCTGTCTTATGTGGGGGGAAAGTAACTCATGAAAATTGGATTTTATAGTAGTGGAAGACCTCAGTGTCATAAGAGAGATGAGAGAGACAATGTGATCAACACATGCTTGATCACAGACAGGTGCAGACAGGTACACTGGGGTGTGAATTTCAAAAAGGCAGCTGGGATGGTTTGTGCCTTAATCTTGTGTCTGTTTGATGATTTATCAAGAGAAGCTGTCATAGAATGGGTTAGGTTGGATGGGACCTTAAAGATCATCTAGTTCCACCACCCCTGTCATGGGCAGAGACACCTCCCACTAGACCAGGTTGCTCAGTCCCTCATCCAACCTGGCCTTAAACACTTCCAGGGTGGATGTGTTTAAACACATCCTCTCTGGATAACCTGTTCCAGGTTTGTACTTCCTAAAAAAAAAAATCTGGATTCTTTAAGCTTCTCTCAATGCAAGGAGCTATCAGTGCCAGCTGGATTTGCCAGTCTTAACTCTTTCTGCTGTGGTCTGCAGAAAGCCAGGCCCTACTTTGTTTCTCCTCGGAGACTGCCTGGTGGTGTCAGCTCAGTCACTTCAGCTCACTGAAGTGCTAAAATTAAAGCTGTTGCTTGTCAACATGTAACATACACAGAAAGAAAGAAAGACTAACTATATTTAGAAGGCTAAACAATAGCTTGGTTTGTGTTGCCAAACACTGGTTTTTAATAGTGCCTTCCCTAATTAAGTCATCAGCACACTTAGTTTTTGTATAAGCCTTATCCATGATGACTCATTTCTATGAATATTTTCTCTAAAAGTGTCATTAGAGAAGGAACATTGGTCCATGCAAGCAAAGGATGTTCTTTATATAACCAGTGACCTAAACATTTGCATGTGCTGGTTGTTAGAAACACACATCTGCCACTCACACCCACAGTAGTATCAATCTGATGCCAGATCATCTCCTCTTTCCCACATATGGTCTCTACCATAGATGTTTCTCTGGTGATAGTAATATTTGGAAATCCCCATGCTCCCTGCAGTGTAGGGAGTTTTCATATAGGCTCAGAGGGGTGCTGGAATTTTGCCCAGAAGATGTAATCTTTGACTCCTTGTCCTGGGTGAAAATAGCAGGGTAACATACATTAAAATTTTATGAGGAAATTCTAATAGTGAGAACCCTCCCTTCTAAGAGGACCTCTTGGGCAAAGGGAGCTTGGATAAAGGATTTAGTGATGAGAAAGAAGATATTACTCCTAGGGAGCTGACTCCTGACTGAGTAAATATTGCTGTACTGATGTAGATAGTCCCTTTTACTTCTGAGCAGAGAAGAAAAATACTGAGGCTTTAAAGGAGCCACAGAATAGTTTAATAGGAAAAAAAGAAACAATTGTTGAAATGTTATACAAACCAGATCAGTTTTTTTAAATTAAACCTCTCCTATCTCTTTCAGCAAATGGCCACAAAGAAGCAAATGGCATAATAGTTACTTTTTTCATCTGTCCTTTCCAAGGGCACTGTGAATTGCAGAAATACCTATGTAGTTAGAAATTTTGTTTCTTAGGACAATATTGCTTATTACTCAATGCGTGTTCAATAAGATGTTTTGTATTTGACTGCCAAAGGAAAAAAATTAGCAATTACAGGTTAGTGCTTATTGTATGGGATTCCACTTGTCTGACCCCTCACCACTTCTGGTGGAGTAATTAATCCTGAGTCAGGCTTGGGAAGGACCACCTGGAAGACTGGTTAGCTTTGTCTGGAGGATCTGGCTTCCAAATCATCCTTTATGCAGCTGTGTTAAGTTTTGCTTTGAATGGAACAGCTTTATAACAAACCCCACTAGACTATTTAAACCTAGTTGTTTGATGTTTTCATGTTGTGCATAGATGGTGCAAGCAGGAGTGAAAAAGACAAGGGACTGTCACTGCTTCAGTTTACTTTGGAGGGAAAAGAAAACTGTCATCTCTCTGGAAAAGAGAATCTCAACTTTCTGCCTGTATTACAGGGAACTTGAATAATAGAATTTTAGTTTGTGACTCTATGAATTTCTATGTAGAAGACAGAGTGAAAACAAAAGTGAGATTAAAAGAAGAAAATAATTTACTTCAGCAAAGGGAAAGCTAGCTCTGCTGAGAAACCAGAGAGCCTGTGGTCTGACCTACAGTGTAATTCTGCACTACACAAAGCTTTGTGGACTCTTGGCAAGGGTGAACATAATTACTGTGCAGAAGCAGTGCCATAGGAAGTGTCAGCAATCACACAAGAGAATGACTGTCATGATTTTCTAGGAGGTTGTTATCTTCACAAACAAAATTTTTGTCTTTTCTACATATTTTCCTCTATAAGATATTCATTCCCATACAAATATTTTGATACTGGAGAAAGTAGAAGTGACTATGTGGGGAAGCCAGTACTGCAACTGTCTCTTTAATAAAAAACAAAAAAAAGAAGAAAGGAACTGACATCCTTTTGTGGTCCCTGTTATGACTTTGCTTTAGAAGAAATAAAAATAACCCACCAAAACAAGCTTTTCCCAAAACATCTGGGATGCAGCCAAAATATGGTGTGTCTGCCATTTAAAAGGAGCAATTAACTGTGCTCACATTTGTCAGCAGTGCATTTCTTTGCAAAGTTCTTCTTTCATTAATGGGTTCTCTTTTGCTGGAAAGTGTTTAGTACAGTTTCAGGTTTTTGTCTAATAAGTTTTAATTTGATTCAAATACCTTCTGTCTTCTGCATTTGTTTGTTTGGGGTTTTTTTGCTGTTAAGTCACTGAATTTAATCTGAATGTAGTTACTTTAATTTTTCTCAGAGTAAAATTATCAAAACTTCCTGAGAAGTTGAAAATTGCAGCAGTAAAACAGTGACAAATTAGGAAAGACCCTAATTTATGTGTCTATTTTACTTCTCAACTCATGTTGTGCAGTAAAGCAGTATACTAAGTGTAGTTGTAGGCATCTACTAAGTGCAGTTTGACTTGTATAGTGCACCCTAGAAATGAACTGGGGAGTATTCTCGGTAAACCTGTTTGAAATGCACAATAGCTTAAAGAAAAGAGATGCTGATATTACATTGTAAGAAAAAGCTGCGTGGTGAAGCAGTGCAAACACTCTCCAAAGTGAACATTCTTTGTCTATATAGATCTATGTTATAAATAATTTCTTTCTAATTAACAACTAATGGCCTGTTTTGCCTTTCAAATTGAAAGTCTCAGCTTCCTGCAGACACTTCAGGGACAGCTGTTTAGACCTGGTACTAGCCATCACTGGGCTACACAAACATATAATCCATATTGTTTGGTTTAAGATCACTTTAAGACTGACTTTCTCCCTAAGGTCTGTGTAGAAAATTTCTATATATGAAAACAAACTGCCAGAATTTTTACGGTTTCTCCTGTGTCTGCCTCAAGGCTTTGAGGGGACTGATGAGATTGGTGTTGCTTTCCCTGCATGGGGTCAGATTCCCTAGTGTTAGGATGTTAAAAATAAGCAGGGCTGCAGTGCTGTTCCATGATAATTAATGCTGATTAATTTTTAGCATGCTGCCTGGTGTGTTTCTGGCCCACATCAAATAGTGTTTTCCCAGGCAGAGCTGAGGGGGTAGAGTGTGCCAGGGACCTCTGCCAAGAGGCAGTTACTCTGCTTTGGAAGAAGAGACTTTAAGCTGTGAGCCAGATCATTCTTGCTCTGAGGAAAAGAGGTCTTGGTAGTTTTTATTTACTAGTGTAATAATGAACTCTGGGCACTATAAAAATAAAACTTAATAGGTATTAGGAACTGGACTGGTGAAATCAAGCACAATGCTAATTGGTTGACCCTAACCCCATTAAATCTTGTAATTTGGCCTTGATAAAGAAACCAGTGATGATAACTTCAGGAGGTGCTCATCTACTGCATTTATTTTAACAGCTTGTTTACTGGGGAGGAGGGAGAAGAAGGGTAAAAGCTTTAATAAGCAGAGGAACTCACCTAATTTGTCCTGGTGCAACCGTTGAGCATTTGGCTTTTTTATGACAGGTGTTGTTTGTCTCACAGATGTCTGTCATGCTGCATCCTTTCCCAGGTACAAAGTTTGTGTAATGCTCCTTGCATTCACAGTGTGACTAAATCAAAGGAATGAGAGAGGGAAAAGACTTAGACATGCAGAAATCATTGATTTTAGCATACTTTCTGGAGCTATGGTCCAGAGACAGTGAGCTTCCAAAGCCTTGGTTCCTCACCTGGTGTGTTCAGTTGCAACTATAAAGCTTACCCATATTTCTACAGCTCAATACTAGCTTTTATCTGCTCCAGAAAACTACTGACTTTTAGGTAAATTTCTTTCAGATGAAGCCCTTTAGATTCTCTTCTGTGACCAAGAAACATTTAAAATCAGTGTGACTAGGTCAGGCATTTTACCTCTGTTCCCACAGCCCTCTGCCTCCCAAAACAAATGCCAATGCATGTAATTAATGAGCAAGGAGTATCAGCACTTATATGAATGTGAACTACAGCACAGCTCTGGATAAGTGACTTCGTTTTTGACTCTTCAAGGTGTCCAGGCCAAACAAACATGGTCTTCTGAAGTCTTGTTTTCTTGGTGTCAGTGGTTTTACACACAGAAAACAGAACCAGCTCTCAACAGAGTGACCAATGTTTAGCCTGCATAGGTTGCCCTTCATTTTGAGTGGTTCTCCAATGCCCACAGTGAACATATTTAGGGAAGAAATAATCTGGATCTTTATCTGCAGCATCTTTGTATGGTTTTACTGGTGCTACAAACCCCACGTGATCAGAGAGATAAAATTTAATTGGGAGAAGCTTCATTTTGGTGTTTTCCTTTTGGAAGGAGGCAAATTGAGCCAAAATATTTTAGGAAAAGGAACATCAATGTGATTTCCATAGTGGGGGAAGCATCACATAGATGCATTGAGAGGGAGGTAAAGGGACTCAGCCCTGGTCACCTGCAGGTCTTATGCCAATCCTAAGAGTAGAGCTTGGCTTTCCTAAGGCTTGCATCTATAACCTTACGGCTTATTTTTGGAAAGAAAGCATTATTCCTTCTTAGGCTGTCAATATATGAAATTTCTGTGTCACTTATTCAACACTAACCCTTCCTGGACCATCATATATGCAGATGGTAGACTGTGGAGGGCAATTCCCATATGTTGCTTGGCAGGGATCTATGGGTAAGCAGACTTGACCATCCCCTCTGTAGCCTTCTTGACAGGTGCATCTGTGCTGATTTGGTCCCAGGTAAATGCAGTCAGCATTAGGATGGCAGACTTTTTTGGAGCACAGGTTGATAGCTTGTGAGAAAAGAAATTAAGTCAATGAATTATTGAAGATGAGGATTTGCCAGAGCACCTCCATGTCAAACAAAGCCTGGGTAGACTAAACTTCCCATAGCAGAGGAGCCTGAAGCATAGTGGAGGCATGAAGAGAGGAGAGAGGAATGTGTTTAAACTAACATAGCAACCAACTGTTTTATTTTGAACAGACGTGATCTCTTAGCTTGGCAAATTGAGTTATAAACAGATTAAAAAACATGTAATGTCCTCATTGAAGTATCACAACTATTTCCCTGTTGTCTGGTAGATTTTAACTAGAGAAGGTCAGGTAGGTGACACAAGGTTTGTACAAGCTTTAAACAAGTATTAGATCAGCTGGAAAATATTTCCCAATACAATGGCCCTTTGCTGTTTCCGGTAATTAAACAATATAATGTCATCCATCTAGTTATATGGAAATCTGGCCAGCAAGTGCTTTAGTTGTGAAACACTGGAAAAGGTTGCCCAGAGAGGTTGTAGATGCCCCCTCAATCCCTGGAGGTGTTTAAGGCCTGGCTGGATGAGGCACTGAGCAACCTGATCTAGTGGGGGGTGTCCCTGCCCATAGCAGGGGGGTTGGAACTAGATGACCTTTAAGGTCCCTTCCAACTCAAACTATTCTATGGTTCTTCCACACTGCTTTAATTTCAGCACTGGACTGAAAGCTCACTGGTTATTTCTATGAGCCTTTTTTTTCAAGGCAATGGCATTGTTTGTAGCCGACAGTGCTTGAATAACACCTTCTTTGTCTCCAGTTTAGAATATAGTCAAGCACTCATGTAAGCTGGAAGGTAGCAGGTCCTGGACTCACCTACAAGGTGATGCTGCTCACTGTCTTCCTCTCAGTTCCTCCCTTTCTTTGCCCTCCAGATGGGACCCAGAGAGTTGTCAGTGCTCAGCCACACTTGTTCAAGCTGCCTCTTCTATTTCATTGTGAAACCACACATGCTCACATACTTAGACTGACCATAAGCAACAGCAGGCAGAGTCTAGGCAAACCACTGCTGTCCTTATATGATCTTAGCTGTGCTGGTGCTGCTTTTCCTCTGTTTCACATTCCAGACAAATGTAAAGGACACTGGCTTAAGAGTTACAGGTGACACAATTTTCTAAAGGTGCTGTAACAGAGGAGCAAGCTCCACACAGACCGAGTTAATACAAAACCCAAGAAAAGTAGGGATTCTTTGAATTGCTGCAATCTCTCTCTTGTCTATGCTGCCTGTTAGAAGGTCACGCACCGTGAGGAGTGACTTTATGAACTCTTCCTCTTGGATTCAGGTATATTAAGAGAGGATGATGCCATAGCTAAGACCAAGGAGATTGCAAATATTCTCAGGCAGAGTAAGAAGTGTGGTATTTATGGCCTGGTACAAGCCAGCATTTACAAAATAGTGCTTCTAGTATCAGGTACAACTATTTTCTTCATTGCAGTTGTCCAGATGGAAGAGCTACTGCTGTAAGAAGTAATGAAAGTAGAGGAACAAGGAAATCTGAACTCTTGTAATTAATTTGTATATTCAATGTCAAGCTGAGGACCCTATGAAGACAACTCTAAGGCAGACTTTTACTTCTAGTTGAGATGCTGTTTGTTTTTTTTTCATGACATATAGGAAAGCTAAAATGAGCTTTCCTTATCTCTAGAGATTTCTTTCAGTGATAAAATAGAGATGTCACATGACGAATATTCAATAAATATGAGGCCTTGGTTGCTGGGTTTTTTTATGGAAGCAAGCTGTAGGGTTGAACATGGTAAGAATGGACGTGTAAGCACTGTAAACCCAGCAACCACACTATGTATTTCAATGGAATTTACTATCTTTATTCTGATTGTATGGATTGAATCTTGTTAGAAATTGAACTGATACTCTTCTAAAGTATGTTTCAGGGTTTAGACTTCATCCTGAAGGAATTTAATTTGTGCACATGAGAGAGCTTTTGGGATATGAATCCAAGAGCAACTAGATACGAGATTTGATTCAAAACCACATCCAGTGCCTGAACTATGAGTGATATGTTGCATGCAAAGAAC
This sequence comes from Turnix velox, assembly GCA_013400935.1. Lineage (NCBI taxonomy): Eukaryota > Metazoa > Chordata > Aves > Charadriiformes > Turnicidae > Turnix > Turnix velox. Next base: position 70,069 of record VZTY01023930.1, on the reverse strand, counting down.
TTGGTGAATATAAAAACTACTCACGTTCACATTGTGTACCATCCCCATAGTAGTTGGGCAGACATGTGCATTGCAGTTGTCTTCCATCCTCTCCTGAAGTGGTGCATCTGGAGTTTGCAGGGCACTGCAAAGCCTGGCATTCAGCTATTGCTGATGGACAAAACATGACAAATGAAGCTGTGTCTATACATTGTGCCAGGACATCCTGCATTCTGCAGGACATTAGTTCAAAGATTGCCTGATCTAGAGTGCATTGATCTCATTGCTTCAAATTTTTTTTTTGATGAATTTAAGTGATGATGATGATTACAGGAGATCATGCACAGGGTTTGAGATTCAATATATGTTTGATTGCTCTAAAGTGACTACTTTGAGACTAATTTTATGTTCATCCTTGACAATTCTAGCTGCATCAGGGCAGTTGAATATATCTTATATAAAAAACAATCTACTTACGCTGATCACACCTGAGCCCTTTGTATCCAGAGAAGCAAGTGCATCTGCCATCTCCTGTGATGCCACTGTCGCATACTCCATGAACACAGTCACAGACTACATGGAAAGATGGATTTGCTTTATTGAATGATAATGGTGTTTGAAAAGACATTGTTAGTGGTTACCCATAGCAAAGAGTGTCCTCTCCAACAGCTTTGGCCAAACCAAGTTTTGACCAGAGTTCCTGAATTTATAGCTTCCACTAATGAGAAGATCAATACTCCAGGTTGTGTGCACCAGGAAGTAATGGGCTGATTTTTGCAGGCTTTTAATAGCTTGAGGCATGAAAATCTCCAGGATATACTCCATAAACACCAAACTGACTGCTTCTACCATAAAGCTTGTAAAATCTCACACAGTCTTGAGCCAAAACTGAATATAAAGTGTAACAGAGATAATTTTAAAAAATGCTAACAAATTACTCATTTTTACCTCTCGAACACCTACAGAAGATTTTTTTGACTTATACTCATCCAAAATAGAATTTGTTTACTTAAAAGGATAATTTCTCACTGTAAAATGAGTAGGTCTCTGGACTTTTTCTGGTTCTGTTTCTATATTCTGCAATTTCTGCTTATGAACCTTGTGAAGGTACATGCACAAGATGATTTATTCAGAGTCCAAGCAACTATGAGAGTCTTCTATAAGTTGTTCTTGAAGCCTTCAGTATACTTAAATGCTTTACCACAACTGAAACAGTTTTAATTATTTGAAGCTTTTTAAAAAGTCCCTTTGCTGTTATACTTGGAGAAGCCTTAAAGATATACAGATATGATGGAGATTTCATATTTAAGTTGCAGTGATGTAGTGTATCCTCTTGCCTTTACAAGCATATCCTGTACACTAATTAATTAGCATAATTGTTATTATAACATAAAAACCCCAGAATGTCCAATGTGTTGCTCAACAGCAGTCAGTCCCCAATGCACAGTATCTATATATGCTATAGAGAACTTGAAGAAGCTAAATATCTGAAAGCTGGAGTGTGAAATGTTGCTTAAATTGATAAGCTTGAGTTCACCAGTAGCTTCTTGGAAAATAATTACATTTACAATATTGAATTAATTCAAGCACCCTATTTCCATTGTTGGCTCAGTTACATTTCTGTGTATCAACACTGGCATCCAGTGGACAGCTGGTAGAAAAAGGGCTTTTGAGTCATCAGTAGTGCAGGACTAGTGTAGGAAGACCAACACAGTTATTTTAGAATGGACTTATTCATGTCTCTTTCGAAGTAACCTTATGTAGATCTTGAGGGAACAAAGAGAGGATTTACTTTGAGAAAAACAACTATTACTACCTAAAAAACATACTTTTCTCAGTATTTTTTTTCAGGCAGTTTTAAAATACCACAATTTGAATGCCATCTTTGGCTGCTCGTACTCTTTCTCTAGGTATCAACTACTAGTCACCAATATGGGACCCTAGCCTAGAAGTTTTGATCTGGTTGAAAATGGCCTTTTTTTTTTTTTTGTAGGGTGTATTGATTTCAATTCCACATAAATATTTCACACCTTAATGTGGATGCTCCACTTTGTAGCTGTATTTAGAAAACGTATGAAAATACTGTGAGCCACTATTATAAATTATGCATTTGTTATATTCCCACACAATATTTTTAAGCTCTATAACTGCCTTCTATGTTTAGATCAAATAAATGCAAATCCACAATTCAGGATGAAAAATGGATAAAATAACTGGCTGCCAGGGTTGCATACCTGTAGGAATGTGCAGATAATTTCAATCACAAATTTCACTGACTATAACAAACATATTCAAGATAAGATTAAGACACTTCTGTAGCCTTATGTTGAGAGTGTACAGTTCTGATCCGAATCCAGCCCTGCTGTGAGTAAGGAATTGAGTAGCTATTTTCTTCCCCTGTTGTGTTCCCTGAAGCAGACAGCTGCTGCTGATGGGAAACCCTTAGTGGGATTCATAGTGTTTGAATACAGCTTTCACTCATCTTCCCCCCCCCCCCACTTTAATAAAGTGAACACTGACTTACCTGATGTGCAGTGGGGACCAAATAAATTATCTTCAGAACATTTTTCACAGGCAGTCCCACCAAAGCCTTTCTGTAAATTACAGGTTGGAAATAAAAACTCAAATTTCTCATCCCTATATGTAATAAGTAGATATATGCTTAGCAGCCTCTGACTAAACAGCATCTTTAGCTGCCAAAAGAAAATAACATGAAATGTACAGGCAGCAAATCAGAGATGACTGCTGCATTCTAGAAAACTATCTTTGGAATACTTTCTTTCTATATTATTTCATTTTTTTAACCTTTTTCACTTTAAATCAAATGTTCTGAATATCAAGTTACCAATAAAGAACAGCGATCAATCCTAATGCCTAAATCAATCTTACAATTGTTAGGTTACATCTTCTGCCCACGTCTCACTCTGTCTCTTTTTCACATGTCCACCAGTAGAGGGAGGAGGTGGAATAGATCAAGTTTTGTTGTTTTTTTAAGCACTGCAAATAGCACATTCAGCAAAGGAAAGTTATATTGAGAGTTTTTAGTGCCAAGTACAAGTAATTTGTAATTAAGACAAATAGTAAAAAAGTAGTACACTTAAAATTGGAGAAACTCAAACCACCTGTTTCCAGAAGACAAGATGGTAGAGCTTTTTACTATTATCACCTAAACTTGCTCAAGTGTGTAGAAATAATAATGAGAAGACTGGTACAAACCTAGCAAAATTAACTCTAAGGTGACTATGTCTGCTATTTCTGAAATAAATTCATTTAATGTATTTATACCACATAACACACATTATTTCTTATCAGAACTTATATGCTATTTCTAAAAGAAGGAAGATGTACCTGGCAAGTACACGTTCCATCCCCATTTATGCCCTGGGAGCAGAGTCCTCTGCCGTTGCATGGTGATGCAGCTCCTCCTGGACAGGCTAGAAATCATAGAATAGTTAGAGGTGGAAGGGACTTCAAGGGTCATCTAGTTCCAACCCTGTGCCATGAACAAAGACAGCTTCCATTAGATCAGATTACTCAAGAAACCCAGCCAGCAGGAGAGGATAAGAAACAACAACTCTGTTTCTGTATCAAAATAGTTTAATTTTTGGGTGAAATATTTCAATATAGATTTTTTTTTTTTAACTGAAAGGTTTTCTGTGGGAAATGCATATTGCAATGATATTTATTTAGATTGTTCTGTCAGGTTTCCGTCCCTTTTGCGATATCCTTACATTTTATATTTGTTCAGTTTCTCTGTGGAAATGATTAACTCCTCTCCATAATCCCATCCTTCCTGTAAGTGCAGTTCCCATTAGGTACCATAATCCTAATGCAGGTGATATCTAAATGTATCCAACTCCTAGTGCCCTCCCAGGTACTCTGCTGTAATTTATTGGTAGATTTATCATTTATGAAGAGCCTCAGTTTGTTTTGTGTAGGTGGAGACAGGCAGGGCTGGATCTATGTTCCCACTGAGCAATTTAATCCTGATTTAGAGTGTTTAATTGATGCGGAAGTTTTAATAAAAGATCAGTCTGATTTGGACAGATGGATGAGCAATGTGTAAACCTGACTGTAGTGAAAGCCTTGGCTTTATAGCACTCTCAGAAATGAGGTAAAGTAACAAATACAGATACTTTAATCTTTAAAATGGCTTTTAGCGAGCTATGATTTCTGGCTTTAGTGCAATAGCTGATCTTGACCTTCAGGACTCACACAGCTGAACTCTCTTTAATATTTGCCCTGAATGGGAGCAATTTTAACTGCACCAATGGTTCTATTTGATGTGCAAAGAGAAATCACAAGAAAACTCACTTTATGGTATAAACTCTAGAAAAGCATACTTTAAAATTGCTGACAAAACAGGGGTTTTTTGCAGCTGATTATCATTATCCTTCTCCTTGTCCTGGCAATCTGTTGTCTCTAGTTTTGGCACCAAGTTACCATATTGTATCAGTTTGGTCAGGCAGTTAAAACACTTCCCCCTGGCCAGCAGGGCTGCAGAAGAGAGTGGTGGTGGCAGTGATGCTGGCACTGTCACTGCTGCCATCTCAATTTTGGGGAGAAAGGTCTCTGCTTTTCTAGAGGGTGTTTTTTGAAAAGTAGCAAGAAAGAGAAGCTTCTGCTTAGCTCTTACAGTTACCAGAGACTGAAGGCCAAATTCTTATACCTAGGCCAAAAGAGCTTAAATCTGTGAGCTTTTTGTCTGATGGAGTTTGAAGCAGTACTTCCTAAGGGTTTTCAAATGCATCCTGTTGGATTCCTTCTCTTCATCCACCTCCCTGCAAGCTGAAGTAGTGGGTGGAACTTGCAAAGATCTAATTTTGGACATACAGTTTGATAGGATTAGATTTGTCATCTTTCCTCTTGGGCTTTATTTTTTCCTTTTCAATTTCTGTCTTTGTTACATTGCCTTCTGCTCAGATAGATACCTATACCTCATACCTTTGTGTTGGTACCCAAGCCAGAGCTGGGGTAGGGAGTAGCTCCCCATCAGTGGGGCACATCACATGTGGGGCAACTGAGTTCCACCAGCTTTGCCATCTATGCTTAGATGATGGTGACAGTGTTACAAGGCTGTGCTTTTTCACCCTGGACCTTTTTCCTGTAGTACTTCTTTCCTTGATGTCCTTTCCCCTGTTAGCTAGGGATGTTTCGTGGGGAGGGAAGGGGGCAAATCAACATTCATTCACATTTTCTGTTTTAGATTGCGCTGTCATTTAAGGAAAAGTTGGAGTCCTGTTCTAGACCTAATTTTTTCATTGCCATGCAAAATGCAAACTAAACCTCTAGTCAGGGATTTTTCTCTGTCCTCAGGAAGGACTGTCTTTCCTCCAAACATTTCAAGGAGCACCATATGTTCTTGGACAGATTGTGATAATGCAAAGTGCTATTTTTTTCCCTCAAAATGACAGCAGAAACAATGCTGAGACCTTGATTCTTTGATTTTTGTGGCCAGGAAGTTTGTCTGAAGGAAGAAATTTTTTTCTGTGCCTCTGCAGCCTCCTGCCCGCAGTGTTGCAGACAAACAGGGTTCTGGCTTAAGAACAGCAAGCTCTGGCCTTTTCTAAACATGCTGATGTCTCTTGTGCAGTTTCCCAGAGCACTATGAAGAAGGGGATGATGATCACATGTGGCATTGCCTTCCACATACTGGGTCACTAAGATAATTTTGTTGGAAGATGATAAATCACCACAGAAGCTGCTATCTTCAGAAGAAGACATGACCACATGCCATCACCTCTGCTATTTGGTTGTCTTTTCTATAGAAGTAGCTATAAGTTGAGGTTTGACTATTTTACTTTTGTAGATAGAGGACTGATTTTTAAATCATAGCTTTAGCTAAAGTCATACTTCTTTATCTATTGTGTGGGAAAAAGGACTTCACTGACACTGAACCAGACCTTGACCCTATTAACTGGAGGAGGATATGCTCTATCTTGGAAGGGAAACTCCATCAGAGGCTCTTGATGCCCATCCCAGTAGCCTGAAGTTTGATGCACTTTGGAGATGCTGTGAAAGGCTTTTCCTGAGGAAAGGGGAGTGAGAAAAGGGTCATTCATGAGGATCTCTGCTTTGGGAATAGTCTTTAGCGCTTGTTGTAAGTTCAAAAAACTTTGAGGGGAAAAGCTGTTTCAAGTTGAGCTAAAAGAAATGACTTTCATTGCATCAAAAAGTGAATTACAGAGATATGGAGATATTTCAGACTTGGATGAGGACATTTTTGACCCAAAATGAAATGTACAAATTTTCAATCTGAAAATTTTAACATTTAAAATCTGTTTTGGAAAATTTGCCCAGATGAAAAGGCACTGTACCAGCATTGAATTGAAATTATTTATTTTGAAAATCCTAAATCAGTGGGATTTTCCTGAGTTTTAAAAAATTTTTTTCAATGCATTTTTCTTTTGAAATGAATCTTTGAGTATGTATTTTTCTCTAAACCTTCTAAGTTTTGGCTGAAAACTCTTGTTTATTGCTACTTGTAATAAACTCTGAGGAACAATTTTCTTATGGCAATTATTTCTGAAAACAAGAAAAATCACTGCTTTACTTATAATCAAATTCTATAAAATAATAAAGAAAAAGCACTTACCCATGCAGTCTGGACCCCAGTACCCCCGGCAGCATTCAGGTTGTTCAAATTCTTTAGTACACTGATGTCGACAGCCCGGTAAAGAAAGTGTTTGTGTTTTAATTTCTAAATAATACCTGAGAAAAAGAAGTTGAAGCTGCTTTAAGGCAATTAAGAGCCTCCTGTGGGCATAGATGAAATTCTTAACCTCCTCTTCTTCTTTCAGTGTCAGACAAGCACTTTAAGCTTAGTTGTATTGATCTGAAATTTTTTTTTCTTAACACATACATTGAACATTAAGGTCTAAAAACGTTCTAGAAAATATTTTGGTTTTTTTTGCTTGGTATATTTTCAGCAACCTACATCAGTTTTCTTTAAGTTTTGATTTGAAATAGTATTTTATAATCTATTCACTATCAAGATCATTTAAATTCTTAGTAAGCTTAAAATAGCTACTTTTCCTAAAAAGCTGCTTTTCTTTTTTTTTTAATCTTAGAGACAATATTTCAAACTTTTTGAGATCTCCTCCTGTCCTTGACCCCTACGCTACCTCCTCAGTCTGACAGCTTGAAAAATCTGTTATTTCTATGATAATATTATATAAATAATATATGATAATGCACATTTCTCATATGATGTATATATATAATTCCTATCAGCATGCTGAATAAACAAGGAAATTATGATATCACTCAAAAGAAAGTTTTATGGACCTTCAATAGTAACATTTCTTTTCCCCTTATAGGGTTTGCTGATTTGCTGGACTTGAAGTTCTATGAGTAAAGCTTAAGTTCTGGAGTAGATGAAGCAAATAGTAAATGTCTCTTAAATGGCATTTGTAATAATATTTAATATTTTCTGATTAATGGAGAACAGCATTCCCAGAGAGAAGTTCTGACAGAATAGATACCTGCAGTCTGCTATCCCTGTCCCATTGGTAAGTTTGGTGTAACCAGCAGGGCACTGGGTTTTGAGGTTTAAAGAGCAAGGTACACATTCTGTTTTCACTCGAATGAGCAGCTTCTGGTTACATTGCTTCTTCATCTGTAATTGGACAAGAAGAATTTAAAAGGAAAAAGTTCTCTGAGTAACTCTGCCCCCGGTGGCTTCGAGGAAAAATGACAAATTTAACTTTTGCTCATATTAACGAGCTCTATCCTGTTTAGCAGCAGCCTCCCTAACCTGGAGGTGACCTAGAGAACAGGTTACATATTAGACTTTGCAAATAATCTTCTCTGCACAAAATATGTGAAATGACTGCAGGAGAAACCCTTCTAGCTGTCATATTTTTTTTCCTAAAAATGCTTTATCAACAAATGCTAAGTTCAGCAGAAAAAGCTGGGTTACCAGTGCAGCATCAGCCTGTAGAGCATTAGTTCTGAAGTTGCTTCACAAGCCCAAAGCTTGTGAAAACAACAAGTGCTGGCCAGTGCTTTCCTCATTTAATGGCAAAGATGTGGAGTAAGTTGCATGTGGTCCTGTGCATCCAGAGCACAGCACAATCCTTTGCTCCTCTTGAAAGGGAGGCTTCATATTATCAGCATGGCTGTAATGAATCAAAGGACCATGGCTTGTGTGTTCAAATTGGTTTAAAGACAATGAAATCTGGTTTTGTATTGGGATGTGTTAGAAATGATGGGACTGACCCCACCAAGGCACACTGAGAAGTTCAACCTCCTAGAGAAAGACACAGCAGGAACCACTCTGTCTTGGGGGAAACTTGTCTGTATACCTCTACCTCAAAAACCAAGGGCTTGGGCCATGGAGATGCCAGTTTCAAGAATGCAAATCTGACAAATTACTTGAGAAGATAGAAAAAAGAAGAAAAGACTTTTAGGGTATTGTCAAAGTGGTGGCATTGTATTTTGCAGTTGTGGATTCATAGATTTGAAACTACACCAAAAATAGTGTCAGTTTTCTAATAACAACCAACCAATTTGAAAGCAAAGTCTTAGCCTGCACTCCATCTAATTTTGGCTTCATCTTCTTTCTGGTGAATATTTGTAGAGGTTCATAATTCACATCCAATGACAAATATGATACTTGAAAAGAGTAATGAATACTCATTCTTGGAGAGGAAGTACTGCAAAATACTCTGCTTTCTATTCCAAGACAATTATTTGCCCACTGCTCTTTAAGTATGGACCCATTAAAGTGGCCTTAACTCACTCAAGCAGTACTGGCCATGACAGGCTGCCTGTCTGGCACAGTAGGACTGATGTGAACTCTTTAAATGGGATTTCAATTAATTAGTCAATTCAAACAACCTCTGAAGCTTTGCAGGCCAATATGAGGAAATACTCAATATTTATCTTGAAAAACTGTACTTGCCTGCTGTGTCCCTGCTCTGTGTGTCCCACTTTGGGCCAGTTCTAGCAGTATCACTCATTTGAAAATACTTAAGTATGTTAATAGTTGTCTAGTGAGATCTTAAATAGCTTGCCAGATTAAAATGCCAGAAGGACAATTATACTAGAGGGGCTTACTAGAGGGTAACAAAGCTTTTTGCACTGAATTCTGTTTGAACAAGAAGATTTTAGAAAGCATTAATTTGGTTAGGAAATGATAGGTTCTGGAGGATAAAACCTGTGGCATGTTGATACTACCACAATTTGTCTGTGATGATTTTGCTTCAGTCTCCAGACTGAGTAGCCTCCAGCTCAATAGAATCATAGAATAGTTTGGGTTGGAAGGGGCCTTAAAGATCATCGAGTTCCAACCCCCCTGCCATAGGCAGGGACACCTCCCACTAGATCAGGCTGCTCAGTGCCATGTCCAGCCTGGTCTTGAACACCTCCAGAAAGGGGGCATCCACAACCTCTCTGGGCAACCTGTTCCAGTGTTTCACTGCCCTCACTGTAAAGAATTTCTTTCTTATATCTAGCCTTGTCTATCTTGTCTGTGATGATTTTGCTTTTGAATAGCCTCTGGCTCCTCTTTAACACACACAATAGGTAGGAAGCCTTTATACTATGAGGTTTAGTCTTCCCTCTCTATGAATACTTAGTCTGCAAACAAAGTACATTTTATTTGTGCATCTAAATAAACAGCACTTCTTACCTTCCCTGCTATCACTCCAGTTTCTCAGTTCCTGAGTAATTCCCTGGCTTTCTGCTGCACCTGCCCACATTGGCAATAGCTCTCCTGGACAGGAACTGTTGGTCACAGCCTGTACAGACAGTTCCTCTACATGTGAACAGGACTGGTCTAGTCCTCCTGCAAGGGCATCTTTGTTCCTTATCTTGACAAATTCACCATTATTAACCCTTTTGTGCAGCTGTGTCACAGCACTTGGTAGTAGGGAATAAAACCTCTTACTGTCATGTGGATGCATTTCATAATAAATAAGGATAAGCCTTTTTTCCATATGTAGGTGTAATGTGGAGATGTCCTTTGCTCAAGTGCTTGGCAAAGCAGCAGTGAGCAGTACCAGGCTGAGGTGACCCAGCAGCCTCCCTGCCCTCACAGCAGGGCTGGGTGCTGGTAGGACACTAGACTCATCCAGCTCTTTGGGCTTCAGTTTTTTATCTCAAACCAGACCACCTCTTCATCTTGCTTCCCATCCCAAATCACCTTGTGAGGCACCAAATAAGGGGGCTTGAATGCTTCAAGCCTGAAACCTAGTTCTCAGTACCAGCACAGTAATCAAAACAGCTTAATCTTGATGAGAGATGAGATATGCACCAGAGTAAGAACCTACACAGCTCAAACTCCTAGTCCAGGTACCAGAGCTTTTATCAGTCAAATCAGTACTTTTAATGCCAAAGAATAACAAACTTGGAATGTCTGCTGATTCTTCTGGTTCTTAATATATCTCTGAAGTCTTCTGAGTCTTAATATATATCTGAACCTTAATATATCTCACTGCAGAAGTTCTCATAAAAAGGGACCCCACAACATCTCACTTTTGGGACAACAAAATTGAAAGGATTTTTGAAAAGGTAAAATCTAAATCAAAGTAAGTTATACCCTTTCCTCAACAGAACCAATAGAAGCTATTAAGGTTTTTGTTTTTTAAACTAAGTAGTTATTGACACTTTCTCCCCTTTCCTCTTTTTTAATTTTTTCTGTTGTGGGAAATGGGAGAAAAGTGATTTGTTAGCTGCTCTTTTCTAGGGGCAGAATAATGCCTTTCCTAGTGCTTGTTTGTATTTTCTGAAGTTTTCCCCTGTAAAACTTTGAGTGTCTTCCCTTTATTTTTCTCTGTCCAGTTTCTTCGCTTGTTTTCTCTTCCACAAGAGTTTTTTTCTCCCCCCAACACAGTAATTTAAAGCCTCATGCTGTGATAAAGTTTAAATGAGTAAGTGCTGTGCTTTTGAACTCCTGGTTAAGATTTTCAACCCAATGATTTCTGCCCCTCTTTGAGGGTGGAAAAACCAGATTTTGTGAAATTACACAGATCCATGAATATTTTCAAAATGGATGCACCATTTCCCCAGAAGTTTAAAGATCTTCTACTTAAATTTATGACTTTGTGCAGCTATTCAACAGCTCTATTACTTAGAATTTTTTCCTCACCAACTGAAATAGCTTTTTCTCCTTCTAGTTAGTAGTGAAAATAACTTTCACTGTGTAAAAATTTCTGCTCTCATCTTCTAAGTTGGTAGAAATTCCTATGGTTTTCCTACATTACTTCTGATGAGTAACTCAACTAGAAATTTTTGTCAGATTTTCCATTTTTTAGAGACATGTTCAGTATACCCAGGAAATATGATTTGAGCCAAATTCCCATGAGGAATAAACAGGTGCATTTATTATTTCAGAGGAGTGAATTGTGCAGCTCTTGGTTTATAATTCAGCATCACAAGGCATCACATGACCATTAAAGTGATAACTAGTGTATCTGTAACAGTGAAACAGCCCCTGCCCCATAGTGCAATACAGACACATGATAATTCATGAAATAAAAAGTTGATTCTTACCTCATCTGGGACTTGTGATGTCAAACATAGCTTCAATGCAGCCAGGAAAGTCAAGAAGACTAAAATAGATGGTTTTTTTTCCATTCTGAAGAATTTTATTTGTTTACAAGACAGAAGAACTGAGGTTTTGATGTAAAGGGATTGCTTGTTAAGGCTGCTGTTTCTTCTGCATCCTTAAAATGAGCTCTATAGTATTTCTGAAGGAAAACAAGTGAAGACTACAGTGTGCAAAACTGCTGGCCTGCAGGCAGAAAAAATTCCCCAGTGCAGAATCTTTGCTGAATGTTCTCACTGCAAAGCTAAATAAACCCTTCCTAACTGAATGACAGGATATCCTGATGGGAATTGTTTCATTTATCCCTTTCTAGCTGTTGTCTGTGCAAAACCAAGGACAGTGAAATGTGATGATAGATGTTTTCTTCTGTTAGGTGTGCCTGGATAGGGGTAACTTCTGTAGGAATAACTGCTGCACTTGTTATAATTGTGTTTATTCAGCTGATCTAATACAGAGCAAAGAAGCTCTAGAAAGTTGCTAGCTGATCCTAATAACATAAGAATGAATCCCCTGTATGCAGTCTTGGGAGAGATACTACCAACTCTATCTCAGGAGGCCAAAAGAACATCTTTCCCCTTTGGTTAGCTAGATAGAAAAGGGAGACTATTTCTTTGTTTTGCTGTTTATTAAATCTTTTTTATTTCCTGGAGCTAAGCAGAGGAAAATTAACTCAGCTACTTGTGTACAGCTGGGAGGGTTGAGTAAACAGGCATTTTGATTTGCCAGAAGCAAGATTATTTCTCTCCTCAGAGTTGTTCAGCTCCTTGTAAGTGCTGCTCTTTGCTGCTGCTGCTCAGGTCAGTTTTGCAAGGGGAAGCCTCTCTGATGTCTAAAATACCCAGTAATTTGGCTGCCTCTAGTTTGCCAGCTTTTGCTTTGTGCCCTGACTTTATAATTTATTTGAAGGCATGCCATATGGATGCCCTAATACAAAACTGAGCCTTGAAGTAGGTTAAGCTTTTGAGGAGTGCACTGTGGTTTGTTCTCAGATTCTTATCTATAGTCTTGGCTAGAAACTGCATTAACCTTTAGACCACAAATGTAACATTTGATGTGGCTGTAACCCATTATCTTGAACGCCAGACTCCTAAAGATCTCCTCAGTGGTGACACATAATACACACAAATGCATCTACTTTTATTATATGCTCTAACTGAAAGCTGAAAAATGACTGCTAGGAGATGGGAGGGCAAGATGTTTCCTGCTAGGTCATCAGATCCTTTTCCTTTCTGCTATATGATGAGGAAAGGAAATCACTTCTTGTTTACACTGACAAGATAGCAGCCAGGGATTGCAGTGTACTTGCTGATGGTATGTATGGCCTTGAGACCTGCCCCTTCTCTTTTCCCAGGTCAAGGCATTTCAGCTTTGGCTTTGCATACAACGTACAGTTTGGGCTGATGGAAAGAGCAGAACCCTGGATGATCTCTCCCGTGTGCTGGTAGCCCATGGCCACATCCTGCCCTCTGAGGGATGTTTGGGAGTAAAGCTTCTCCTCCCTCTTCTGCAGCCATGGCATGCTGAATCATGGGAAGGGTGGCTGTCTGGGTATAGTCAAAACATGTTTGCCTGATTCCTGTAAATGTGACAGCAGGAGCTGACAGCTTCTGCAGCAGCTTGAGGTCAGCTGGGTTTCTTGCCTGTTGCCACTTCAGACAGGGCAGTGATGAAAGGAGCAGTAAATTAAGCACGTCCCTTTCCTGTCCTGTAGATAGAGATAAAAAGTAACATGCATCAGCTCTCTCTTTATCTGCTCTTGCCTCCTGTATAGGTATTCATGTGAAGTAAACCCTTTTTCCTTTTGTGTTGGAGGGTGGCCTCCCCCCTAACCAGGAGGGACCAGACAGAAGGACCAGCTACCCATTCCTCGTGAGAATTTTCCTCGACCTATATGCTATAGCTTACACCTTTGTTTCTAGAAACATGATGGTGACAGTCTAAGCAAGTCTGGAATGTGTGTCAGACTTCCTTTTCCTTCACTGGTGCCCAGAGTGTTGAGGGATCTGTACACCTCTGGAATCCCTGGTGGGGATTTGAGCTGTCATCATGCTGTTCTGGGCATCACTGGGTCTCTGCTGGTTCTTGTCTTGGTCAAGAGAGGTGATTTTGCCCCCTCTACTCGGCACTGGTGAGACCCCACCTGG
>VZTY01023930.1:25406-54195 GCA_013400935.1 Turnix velox | reverse complement strand
TTTTTTTTTTTTTTGTTCTCAAAAGAGTCTTTCAGCTGGTGAAATTGTAAACAAAAGGCATTGGAGCTGAGGCTGTGGCCGAGAGGGCTTTGCTAGGGAAGCATGAGGAGAGTAGCTTATGCAGCACTAAGTTGGACACTGTTGTTTGCTACAAATTTTAAGGGGATATGAGGTGGGGGAGCTGTAAGGCTGAGCTTATAAATCAGTACCATGCTCTAAAGGGAATGACTACAAAATCAGAGGCTGCTCACAGGTAATTCTGTGACCCTTTCATGATACAGTAGCGTGTTGCAAAAAAAAATGGAAGTAATACTTAAGCTATAGGCTGGACCCTATGCCCTGTAGGTCCAGCAGGATATAGGATTTATTTTCTAAGTCCCCTGATTTGTGGAAAGCATTCCCATTTCAGCCTGGAGAAGAGAAGGCTCAGAGGGGACCTTATAGTAACTTATCAGTACCTGAGGGGGTCCTACAGAAAGGCAGGGGAAGGACTTTTTAATATGATATCGGATGTTTCTAACAAGGGATGTAAATTGGAAGGGGGTAGATTTAGACTTGACATAAGAAAGAAATTCTTTACAGTGAGGGTGGTGAAACACTGGAAGAGGTTGCCCAGTGAGGTTGTGGATGCCCCCTCTCTGGAGGTGTTCAAGACCAGGCTGGACAAGGCACTGGGCAGCCTGGTCTAGTGGGAGGTGTCCCTGCCTATGGCAGGGGGGTTGGAACTCGATGATCTTTAAGGTCCCTTCCAACCCAAACTATGATTCTATGTTAATCTGTGAGACATTCAGGCCAAGATGTAGAGGGGAATGAAGTTAGTGGGCTCCTAAATGGCAGTGCCATACAGCTGAAGGATTTAGTAATCTGGACCTCAAAGTGCAAGTGGTGTGAAGGAATATTAAAGCCATCTTGGTGTTTCTGCTCTGAATCTCCTCTACTGTAGTTCTTGACAGACCATGATCTCACATTGCTGCCAGTCTAATGGCTTGCAAACCCCAGAAAGTACTGCCCTGGTACAAAATTGTGGCTTTTGAACACTGGCTATTCCTGATGATATAATGCTCTTCAGAATCGTTACCTCTCATATTAACAGAGCATAAATGCAACAAACATTCCTTGCACAGGTCTAGAATAAAATGGATCACAATTTTAAGTGACCAGATGAATACACTAAAGTATACTTGTATTTTGAATTGACATCTGCCTGTTTGTGTAATCTCAGGATGTAAGAAGTTTCAGCTTTGAGATGTGATCAAAGGATGTTGTAAAGTAGGAACAAATAATGGGCTTATGCAAGTCGAGAGGGTGGCTGAAATGAATCTTGGTGGCAATTCTCAAGCAAAGCTATTTTGCAGTTTATAAACATCCAGGCAGGAAGGAGGCTGGGATTGTTTGTATGTGTTTTGTACTTCTGCAGTTCTGATAAGGCTGCAGCGTGTAAGGCAAAAATACCACCAAAACCCTGCTGTTCTAGGGCTTGGGATGGATAAGGGGGAGATAGAGCATGGATTTCTAGTGCTGTAAATGTTCCTCCAAACCCATGGAAGAGAGGCAGGACAGCAAGTGGAACAAACCTTTAAGATCTTACCAGCTGGCCATGGTGGAACTGGGGCTGTCTGAAAATTGCAGGTACCATGAAATGAAGGATCTTGTGGAGTCAGGGGAACTGCAGAGGTTGTTATTGCTGTGGTGTTATTACCTGCTGACTTCCTTCCTTGCTCCAGACAATGCAAAGAATTTGCTGTAATTCTGGCTTATGTATGCTTGTATACTTTCCTAGTCATGCTTGTATCCTTTCATAGTCATGTTTTCGTTTTTACTAGTCAGAATTAAATGAAGTCAGTTTCATATAGTCAAAAAAGTACTAGTCATAGAACCGACTTGCAGACAATGATGTGAAGCAATCAACCTCCACTCATTCTTTTTTTAAAAAAGAAATTTTTCTTCCTTTTAAATGCAGCCTTTATAACATTACTCAAATGTTTACAGCTACAACAAATTATTTTCAGCCAATTATCTTGTCTAGAAATTTCAGTTTGTTTGAGAAAAGAAAATCACTCAGAAGACAAGCTGGTGTTACTTTCCACAAACAGAATAACACAATGTTGTCTTTCATAATCTTCCTCTGTGTGATATATAAACTTTTCTTAAAGCAGTCTAAAGGAATCTGTGATGTGCTGCAGTAGGCAGGAAACATGATGTTACCCTCTCTGGAGGTGTTCAAGACCAGGCTGGGCATGGCACTGGGCAGCCTGATCTAGTGGGAGGTGTCCCTGCCTATGGCAGGCTGGTTGGAACTCAATGATCTTTAAGGTCCCTTCCAACCCAAACTATTCTATGATTCTATCTATCCCATGGCCCATGGGCAACAAACTGCCCACAAGCACATGTGATTTTGCTGGGAAGAGCCAAGTGTGGTGCTGCCTTGGCTGTGTCTTCTCTCTTTTTTTGCCTTTCTGTGGTTTGGTTGCCTTTCATCAGTGCTTCCAAATGTGTCCCCTGGGATGAGGGTGCCTCCAGTACAAGCTCATGCTGAAAATAAAATGTAATTTCTCTTCCAGCATCCCCCATCCTCCATCCCTCTCATCCCTCTTCAGTTCAGTGGTTTTTGTTTTTTTTTTTTTTCAATTAAACCTCTGCTTCGGCAGCCTGCTGAGGAAGGGAGAGACAGGGTGGGCATTCAACCTGGCATCTTCAGAGTCTGGATTGGCCTGTTTTGAGGCGGGGGGATGAGGTCGGGTGTTCGCTCCTTCCACCGTCCCCTTGACTCCGGTCCCCGCATCCTTCCCCCGGTACCACCGGAGGGCAGCAGAGCCCAAGCCACGACTTCAAATCCCCCTCAATCGTCGGGCAGCAGCATCTGCAAGGTCCCCAAGACCTCCTGGCAGAGCCTGCCTGGGTAACCCACGGGAGATGCGCTGGGGTGTAAAAGTATGAAGGAGTTTACATGATTGAGGCATACTGATTTCATAAAAGCAGCACGAGAGCACGAGAGTATAAATAAATATAGAAAAAGAAATAGTTTAAAACATACATTAAATAAATATATAAAACTGTATATAAAATAAAGAGATAAAATGCATAAATCATGGAATCATAGAATCGTCTAGGTTGGAAGAGGATTTTCAGATCAAGGCCAACCATTAGCCTAAACTATATAAAAAAGCCATTGTTGCACTATTAAAATGCTCTGTGGTTTTTATGTGACAGAAAAGATTGGATGCATTTTGTGTAGTTGCAGAGGGTACACAGGACACTAAGTAGAGGGGAGAGGATGCATCCAGATATCTACACTGCATCTGAAAAACTGAACACTCAGGGAAGTGTACCCTTTTCTCTGACTCACAATGAGTATTTGTTTTATATATAGTTTTAAAGAAGTAACACAGGAGCATCTGCTGAAGTTCAGTCTAAAATAATCTGCTTCAAACCTTGAGTTTTGAAGACTAAACATCATTAGAAAGTTTACTGTTTTCTTTGTGTGATGGAACAAACATGCAGAGACCCTTTATGATTATACAAAAGGTATGGTATTCTTCATGTTAAATTCACTGGAAAGTCTAATAAGCATAAAAATTTAGTTAGTGTAACTAGCAATGAGCTTAGGCTGAGCACGCATATGCAGAAAAACCTCTTCAAGGATTCATATATGTGTAGCAAATATCTGTGTAGGAGCAGGAAGGCACTTGTGAAGTACCCTGCAAACTCCTCATCTGCAAATCTAAGTAAATTTTGGATAAGTCCAATTTGTAAAAAAGAAAAGCTACAGCTGTGAAAGCTTTGATGGAGAAATCAAGTATTTTAAAGTATGAAGAATACAAAATTAAATGCCCAACAAGATTATCCATTCAGCAATCAGAGGCAGCAGCAGGATACTTTCACAGAAAAACTAGATTATGCAGGGGTTATAGTTTTTTTGAGTGTTCAAATTGTTTCCCAGTATTAAAAGTGGATCTTTTTCAAGCTGTTGGAGATGTAATCAGCTAGCTAAAAATAAAAAGGGAGCAAAAGACCAACTCCATCTGAGCTTCACTTCAGTTTTTTTATATTTCACTGCAGTTACAAGCAAGAGAAACAAGGTCTGATGATCTGAAACTCTAAGCATCAGCAATCTTTACCCTTCAGTCCTATCAACATCACTTGTTTTTGCAGATGTACCTTTTCCTGGCCCAGAGAGTCTCACCAAACTCTCACTCAGTACTATACTCCAGTGTCTGTGATTGCAGAATGCATTTTAATACTCTCTAGCATGAGCAACATTCTAGTGTTGTAAAAACAGACTAATCCACATATGTGCTCTCTTTTGCATCTTTTTCTTGTGCATCATCAATGACATTAGAGCAGCCAGAACCTGAAAGTACCTGCAGCCCCAGTGAGTGGTGCTATGTGTGCATGCACACACAAGACAAATGCTGACTGGTTGTGTGCAGTTGTTTAGGTATAAGGAGCACTGTAACACAGTGCAATTCAAACTTTTTTTGTTTTTAATTTTTGACCCACAGATGTGAAATTACATAAAAACTTCAGGGAAATAACATTATTACAGAAGAATACTGTGTCAGAACCTCAAGGTCTCACCATGTTCAGTAGGATTAACACTTAAAGATGAACCAAAAGTTAACTTGAAATGAGGTGTGTAGAGACAAGTGGGGAAAATCTTAAATTCTCTTTTACTGTAATTTTACAGTAAGAACTACCTTTAACAAAAAGACGATAGGAAGTAAACAAGAAGTGAAAAAATTAGTGTTTACTGCTAGTGCAACTTCTTTTTTTCTTGTTGTCAAATTGTAGGTAGGTAACTCTTCGTATCTCTCACAATTAGTGGTTGATGAGAACCAGGCAGAGAACTCCATTTAACAGACATCCTAAGCAGCATTTAGCTAGAATCTGTAGGAGACAAACTCTTATTTCCTGCAGAAAATAATTTGAAGATCTTTTTCTTTTGTCCCAACTCAGAATGTAAGTATTGCATTGGGCTGAAGAAATTTTACTGCAGAATTGTTCACCTTTCCTGCTGGGTAAGCAATCAACCTGGCAAGCTGGACTCCATGCAGATGTAGTAGCTTGTCTCAAACACTGCTGAGGAGCAGAAAGGCTTAGAGAAGTTCAGGTGCCTAAACACAGGCATCCTCTTTAGATGCCTTTGTATCTTCAGGACTAGTGATGGCTGTGACCTTCTGGAGTAGCACCAGCCAGCCATATGGGCTTCCACGAAGCTTTTGAAACAGTGCGAGACAACTATAAAACATGTCCTGTGGACATAAGGACTCCAAGAAACTAGCAATATGAAACAATTAAGCTGTACAGCTTCTGGGACTACAGAGGCCTGGCCTAGGATGACCACAGCTATCTCCTTCCGAGAGTGCCTCGTTAGACTGGATGAGTACAAGTCTATGGGGCCAGATGGCATGCATACCAGGGTCCTGAAGGAGCTGGCTGAGGTGGTTGCCGAGCCACTCTCCATCATATTTGAGAAGTCGTGGCTGTCAGGTGAGGTCCCGGATGACTGGAGGAAGGGTCACGTCACTCCCATATACAAGAAGGGAAGCAGGGAGGACCCGGGGAACTACAGGCTGGGAGGAGTGGTCCTTGAGAGCAGCTCGGCAGAGAAGGACCTGGGGGTCCTGATGGACGAGAGACTTAACATGAGCCAGCAGTGCGCTCTCGCAGCTCGGAAAGCAAATGGGATCCTGGGCTCCNCTCAGTACAAAAAAGACATAGAGATTTTGGAAAGGGTCCAGAGGAGGGCCATGAAGTTGATCAGGGGGCTGGAGCACCTCCCCTATGAGGACAGGCTGAGGGAGTTGGGCTTGTTCAGCCTGGAGAAGAGAAGGCTGCGGGGTGACCTCATTGCAGCCTTTCAATACCTGAAGGGAACCTACACCCAGGAAGGGAGTAAACTCTTTGAAAGGGCTGACAATAGCAGGACTAGGGGAAATGGATCCAAGTTGAAGGAGGGAAGATTTAGGTTGGATGTTAGGGGGAAGTTCTTTACTAGGAGAGTGGTTAGGTCCTGGAACAGGCTGCCGAGGGAGGTTGTGGATGCCCCGTCCTTGGAGGTGTTCAAGGCCAGGTTGGACGGGGCCCTGGGCAACCTGATCTAGTAAATGTGTTTGTTTGGTGGCCCTGCTAGACAGGGGGGTTGGAGCTACATGATCCTTGAGGTCCCTTCCAACCCGGGTCATTCTGTGATTCTGTGAGTAGCCATAAGGCAAAAATCTTCAGAATCAGAATTTTTAAATAGATATCCTTTTTACTCAGTAGTTTGGCTTCTGTGGATCCATGAGCTGGAAACACAGGCTGCCTGGAAGCTGTGGGAGCTGGAGTGCACAGAAATGATGTTCTGAGGGGAAATAAAATCTATTCCTCAAAATCAATATTTTTCTCTCAAAAAAGGATTTTTGGAAGCCAGGTTTCCTGTTGAGAAATCAATATAATGGAAAAAATCACAACTGGTTGTTCATCTGATGCAGACTGCAATTAGAGAGTAGAGTAGATGCTCATCTGTTCCCATCAGCCACCTCGGAGTATTTCAAGAGATGTTATGATGCAAGTTTTCTGTCTGAGATCCAGCTCTTGCTGGCTTGGCATTCTCAGCTGCGACTAGTTTTTTCAAAAGAGCTCAGTTCCCATTGTGACTATTATGACCAGGTTTTCAAAAGATTTCAGCACACTGAGTGCTGAGCTCCTTTAAAAACCTCCCAATAATTGTTTAGGTGAGTAAATAACATCTGAGTCTGATTGTAAAAGCTGACTCTTTTTGGAAATTCTTACCACAAAGCAATGTATATCATCAGTTGCAAATTTTCCTGTTTGCTGTATGTGATTTAGCTTTATGATTTCTTAGCATTTGTGCTAAGAAGTATAATTTATGGAAAAATAGAATAGTGGGGCAGCTATAGGTTGTACACTACTGTTTATTGAAGATCAATCTAATTCAGCCTTTTTCCATTGATGGGTCTTTCATGTTAAAACTTGAGTACTATTATTAGAGCAAAGTTTCCAGATTTACTGGTTAAGTATCAAGAGGAGATAGTGTAGAAGACTAAGGATGAGTTCTTTAGTTAATATCACACCTCAAAACCAAAAACTAGGGGAAAAAAGAGACTGTGCTAATGGCAGCTTTGCCTCTGAGGACAGCAGCACTGGGGACAGTAGAAGCTTTTAAAGCAGTGTGTCTCTTACAAAGTTGGATTTAACTAATTCCTGTCGCAGTTACTTATCAGGCAAGATGCCCAAATTTGTATTCTTGAACAAACTCCCAAGTTGAAGACATTATGCTGAATTTAGCCCTTAAGGCATAGGAAAATGCAGGAATATACCAACAGCCATGTAAAATCAGAAGACCATTTAGTCTGGTGTTGTCTTTCTCACCATGTCAGGTATTGAATGTCTAGCAAAGAGTATAAGAATCAACCCAAATATGGAATAATAATGTTTTTAAAGTATTTGCACTGGCTTTTATCCATAACCAGTCAGTTTTAGCTGGTTTGTAGTCCTCCTTCTTTTGCCTTCATAGTATCTTAGGGCAGTGACATTCAAAATGTAGTTGCACACTGTATGGAGAAAAAAAAAATCTCTTTTATTTCAAACCTTTTGTTAGATACTGTGGCTGTATTGTCCCCATGCTAGAGTGTGAGAAATAGATCATATTCTTTTTGTGTCTCTGTGGAATTGTACTATACCCCTCCACCCTCAGCCCCTGGTATTTCTATTCCATGTAGAAGAATTATAGTTTATTCACTTTCTATGAGTCTTTCTGGACCTCTGACCCAAATTTTGCCCTTCTCTGAGCTAAAACCTTCACATGTATTGCTTTGGAAATAGAATGCCAAGCTGCCTATAGCATTCAAGATGCCTGTACCTCATAGATTGCTATATAACAGTATTTTTTCTGGTTTGTTCTCAGTTCTCCTAAAATTTTTTACATTGTATATGTTTTTCTGCCTCCTCTTGAATATTGAGCTGATGTTTCAGAGAGGGAGCTGCAAGACTGTCCAGTCTTTTTATGGAGTGCATATACAAATTTAACCACAGTGTTTGATTTTCCCTGTGTATGTGGAATAATGAAGGACTTTATTGTCCCTTCTGACATGCTGCCAAGTCCTTTTGAAGCTCTTCACTCAACTGGCCTTACAGTTGACATCCCCCTATATTTTTGTGACATGATATATTTTGTTGCCTCATTATTAACTCCATTTCACTTTTTCATTTTCTATTTTTCATTCCTTGTCAGTTTTCTCTCTACACTGTGGAAAGTTGGCAATCTGCTATTTTCCTTTATTTCATACATTTCAGTCACTTAATAGTCCACTGCAGGTACTTTATTCCATATGGATTCAACTTCTTTCAGAGCCTTTTGTAAAGGGATATTACAATTTGCAGCCTAGATGGCTGGGTCATATAAGTGGGTATAGATCTGATGAACTTGGGAATCTACACTTCTTGGAAAAGCAGGCTGTCTGTCTTAAAAAATTCACAATTCTGTAATTATCTATTCCTCTTCTTGCAAGTGATGCATAAAAAATACATTATCTCAGTTTCTTGGCTAAGATGCCTCAGATGTGTCATCATCTTGCCATGAAAAAAGCTGCATTTCATATGTGATTTCTTTATCCAAAAGCAAGATGTGGGGGCAGACTCATGCTCCTGCTTATTTTTACCCTTTGAAACAGAGAAATTGAAAGTGTTTGATCACCTGGCACTCATGCAGAACAAAAAAATATGGAGCTGATATCATAAAATGAATTGGTTCTTATTTTTATTTAAAGTTGAGCAAGAATAGCTAGACTATATTTTATTGCTTTTTAGCAAAAGCCTGTTCATTGAGCAGCACGTTGCTCTGTCCTTTGGAAGCAAAGATTGCCCAGTAGATGAAATTACAGTATTATTTTGAGCAGACTTTGAATAATTAGTTTTTTGACTTGATGCTATAACCATATGCTGCCCCCAGTGTAATGTCTTAGATTGGTTGGAAATTAGATACCTGCACAGAGCTGCAAACATCATCTGCAGAACATGAAATAGAAAATCTTAAATGTATTTGGAGAGAAGCTGCTCTATATTTAACATGTGCTTTGAGACATAATGTTTTGGAACCTGTACTTTATTCTTTCTGTTATTTAAACCACTTGAGCTTGTCTCTCAAACCTAATAACAGCATGAAAATCCATTGGTGAAACTGCAGTTTATGGTACCAGGAAGGGTGTATTTTTTTCTCTATTTTCTAAATTATTATTTGTCAGCAAGTGCTACAGATTGCTTTTCTGTAATTGCCTTCCATGTGATAGATGCACTGAGATGTTCTGTCTCTTAGACTCTTGGTCATGGAGAACCCTTTACAAAGGCATTCAGAAATCTCTCTCGAGGTTATTGCTGACTTAATTTACCTGAGTTAATCCTCAGGAGATGCTTGTATTTATGGTCATATCAATTAAAAACTCACCTGAGTGCAGCTGAAGACATGGATACCTGGGTTTGCAGAGCATTTGAATGTCTCTTTGCCCCATCTCTTGGTGCAGTAGAAGTGTTGGGAGCCCTGAAAGCACCATGTGTGCCTGGGAATCTTTGGTTTGTCCCAGGACCTGGGGAGTCCCTGTGTCTGCACGTGCCTGGACACACTGTCAGCCTTGAAGTAGCAGAGCAAAGCCTGAAAATGAGGCATAACTGGCTTGGGTAAACTGATGGAGAGGTGAGTCCTTCTTAAATGCTTGCCAGGCCTGGAGTAATGTATGCATTGTGTTATTAATTTGTGGCGCTAATGATATTATAAGTCTTACCTGTGGCCAGAATGACCATTCTTCCCCACCTGTAGTGCAAAACAGCACATGCAGGATGAGATACTCCATATTTGGAAGATAGTGCTCCTGCATGTAACTGAAATGTTTTCAGGAGAGAAAAACTGATTTGTGACTTAAGGATGTAATCTCAAATTCTACTCAGGAGCAGGTAGAAAAAGAGCCTGTTAGTTCTAAGGAAAGGAGAGATCCATCCAAAGGTGATTAAAAAAGGAGAGCAGGCTGTTGGCTGTGTCTCCAGTTGCCTTAGATACGTTATAGGTGGTACCAAAAAGAAAGTTCATAGGAATCCTAGAATCATAGGATAGTTTGGGTTGGAAGGGACCTTAAAGATCATTGAGTTCCAACCCCCCTGCCATAGGCAGGGACATCTCCCACTAGATCAGGCTGCTCAGTACCATGTTGGATCATTATCCCTACAAATCAGTGGTAAACCACAAAAGGCCACACAGTGCCACACAGTGCTGTGATGCATCATGGGCTGGATCTAGGAACAATTTCTCCTCCAAACTTCCATACTTTTATCCCTCCTGTGGCAAGACTCTTGTGAGTCTTGAAATTCTTCAGCTGGAACAAATCTACAAGAAAACCATTATCTGCTACTGCCTTAATTTGAGCCTTTGCTAAAACTCTATTCAGATCTTTTTTTTTTCCCTTGTAGAGTTATTACATACTAATAATGTAATTAATGACAATGTCAAAATTACACATTTGAAAATCAGACTGTGCAGGATGGATGTGTAAAACATAATTTACACCAGGCAGAATGGGAGGTCCAGCAACATTATTACTTTCTCTTTTGTGACAGAGGTATGTGTTTGGGCAGTAAGGATGTCAAGTTCATACTCTATCAACCCATGTGGTACTGTAAATCCCTCTCTAAACTTTCATTTAAATAAGAAATATACTGGAGTCTGTCCATAAAAGCCAACATTTTGTTTTCACCAGCGATAAATTACTGTAACATTTGATAAACACAGTGTGCCATAAGAAGGGGGTATATCAGCCACTGCTATCAAAGGTTAATTTTCTAGCCTAAATACTCATTTGGATCATTAGAGCTATTAAATACTGGGTCAGTATGTAAGGAGCTGGCTGTGCCTGAGTGCTAGAAGGGGCCTGAAAAGAATCATATCCTGTCAAGATAAATGATTGAACTGTTCAATGAACTCTTTGACTGGCATTGGTTCCAGTCATGCCAGCTGAAGCTCAATTCCTCTTTGTCTGTGTGGTCTTGTTTTCACCTTGCCTGTGGAGTGAAAGCAGTTTGATGTGACCTCCTCGCAGACGGTGGCATGAGCCTAACCTCTATTTACACCCTGTCATAATAGGGAGCTGGCAAACACTGCCACTCGCTGCTGCTCTCCTCATTTGCCCTGCTTTTTAGGTTTTTTTGTCAAATACTTACAAGTTGCGCCTTCTAATAATAATCTAATTAGCATAGTGGGCTTATAACATCTTGTTTATGTTGTCTACTCTCTTTGGAACAAAAAGGAGAGGAGAAAATATACTCCTCGGGATAGCTTAAGTACTGCCTTATGGCATTGCCTATGAAGTGGAGCAATAAGGTAACTGGGTGATGTATGCACAATGCTGTAATTTTAAAATTAAAATTTGAACTAATGTTGAACTAATTCCACAGCATGCCAAGTCTGAGGCTCAGCCTTTAATTTTAAAATTGATGTGTGACACTTGATACCTGGGTTTTTTTGGCATTCAGCAAACCTCGTAACAAGCCGAGGTGTTTTTTTTTTTAATAGCGCAACATATTTGCACTGACTCATTTGTTTTCTGTAACAGTGAAAATGTTGTTCAGCCCTTCTTCTTTAGGGTCACATTTTCATTTCTCTCTCTTCCTTCCTTCCTCTCCTTCTGATCCATCAACTGTTTCTTGGGCCAGGCCTGGAATGGCAAAGCAGCAAAGTCCCTCAGAGTCTCTGATGGTGGTTGCTCTGGGGCCACAGCTCAATGAAAACCTGATTCCCCTCTGAAACTGGAAAGGAGGAAAGACCTGCTGGGGACTTTTTGGAAAAATAATAGTGTTTGAGGGTTTTCAGGTGAAGTGGGATACTGAAGATCCACTTCTATGTGTTGCTGTATTGATGTGGGACAGAGCCCTGTTCTCTATACAGTAGCTGCCCCCTGACAGTGATTTATTGACACAGTGTGTAACAACTTTGTGACCTACAGCAGTGACTGATAGCTACCCTAGATTTCACAAAAGGAAAAAAGAGAAGCCTTATTTATAACTACAAAGACAAGGGATGATTTTAAAAAGCAGGCAAGGCAAAAGACCCTGATGAATCCACTTTGCATTCTGAGGGATTGTTTCTATTCATACAAGAAGCTGAGTTTTAAACAGAAGCACAAAATGGATACCACTCTTTTATTACTGCATTAAAAGGAAAGAAGGTGCAAATCAGCTGGTACAATGCAGGGAGAGAACTAGAAAGGTGTTGGATGATATATTTGAATATTATATTGGAAAAATAGTTCTTTTGTAAATAAAAAAGAGAAAAAAAATTAGAGGCAAATTTTTAAATCTATTCAGCCTGTATTTCAGATTGGTAAATCCTTTAAAAATTAAATCCTGACATAAGCATAGGTAACGAGGAATATCTTAATTCACTGGATGTCCTCTTGAGCAATTACACACGTGTCCATACTGCATGGGATAAACTGTAAAGTCAAAGTGCTGCTGTAACTGTGCAGTGGGTCAAAGAGTGTCCCTAAATTTGGGGCTATGGAAAAGACACTAAATCAGGTTGCCTGCCCTCATTATGCTGGTGGAAAGGGAGGAGATGGGTGGGCGAAATCTTTGGTTAGTGCTGAGAGGGAGCCTTAGCAACTTCCTCCCTGGTGTGCCTGATCTCTGCCCTTGAAGCCCAGGAGATGGTTGGTGATTTAGGTGGTTACATGTCTGTCACTGGCATCAGGAGAATGTCTTCCTGCACCAAAACACCTCAGAGGGGAAAAATTCCTCTTCTCTCCCTTGCCTTTATCTTGTTGATATTAATCCTGGAAGTCAAAAACGTACAAATTTCCACATGGATTTTAATCCTGGTTTAGACCCCCTGCCTTACAGACTAATAAGGAGTCGTGTACTCTTTAATACTTCTTTTTGTTTGCTCCAGTTATTGTATCTGCTGCTGTGGGTCATTAGTGGTGTGAGCTGTGGGAAACCAGCCTTTCAGAAAATGTTCTTTCCTGTGAGATGGTATTTAGTTAAAACAAATCCTGTTTCTAGGCGAGGAGATTCTTGTAACTACCTGTTTCAACATTTTCCAAGATGAGAATTTTTATTTATCTCTTGAGGTCCCTTGCGATCCCTGACATTCTGTGATTCTGTGATTTTTCTGGTTTGGAGCCCTTGAGATCATCATCTTCCCTTTCCTTCTCTCCCTTGGGCTGTTGATTTGCAACTTTTCAGGATTTTGGCTTTTGTGGGGATGGAAATGTTTTGGATCCTCAGATAGGTAGAAGAGAAGAAGTTCTGCTGAGGCCAGCTATGATGCCCCATGGCACAGTGGTTGGGGTTCACACACACATGTGAGCCAAAGCCTGGTGGTATGTTATCTCATGTGCTTTCTGGTCCCTGAGCAGGGCTCTGGCATGTGGCAGAGAAATCACTTGCTAAAGCCCCTTCTAAGAGCCACTTTGTATGCACAGCAAAACATTTTTTACTTGTTCTTTCCTTGGTGACTTGGGGTTTGTCCCTACGTTAGGGTGAGCTTCATGCTTCCACAGGCTGCTTGGTTTCAGGGTAAGCTGTGAACTTAGAGCACCGGTTGCATTAATTGTTTTCATGCCAGCATATTTCCATTGTGCCTGCCATTATAGTCGTGTAATGTTTCTTCTCTCTCTTCTTTCATGGCTTTCTTTGCCTTGACAGGCTCAGTCAGATTCCCTCATTCACATCTGCTAATGTGAGGGCTGAAAAGAATAAATCTATGCAATGATGTCTTTTGAAAAAAGGGGAGGAAGATGAGGGGAGAGGGAGCTGCCTCAAAAAATAATTTCTACTTAATAGGTGGGATTTCTATGGACAGTTTCGGTTAGTTTGTCCCAAGCAAGATGCTCAGGGTATGAATGGTAACAGGGCCCCACATCCAAAAGTCTTATTCCCCCTGCTCCTTTATTCCCCAACTTAAAAGTCACCCAAGCAAAAGAATAGACAATAGAGAGATTACTTTATTTGGCTCCCTCAGGTTTGCCAGGAGAGGAAAGTGCTGCCAAGCTCCTCAAGACAAGCTATGCTGGGTGCTTGCCCTTGTGCCAGTGTGAAGACAAAAAAAAATCAGGGAGCCTTGAAAAGAAGCTGGTGCAGCACATGGCTCTTTCCCACTCCTCACAAATGATGGCTGTTGTGCTCGTTAACCTCTTCTGGGGCTCACTGAGTTCCCGCTGTGCAGCAGAAGAAGAGAGATGAATGAAATAAAAGGCTCGCAGGACCCATAGAAACCTCGTAACTCCTTCCTTCCCAACATGCTGCCAGAGCCTGCCTTCCATCCACAATACCCAGTGCCTCTCCTCAAACCCTAAACAAGTCAGTCCCAGCTCCATGTGGCTGTGACAGCTCAGATTCCAGCACAGGCATAGCCCAGCCCCCATTTGCCCCACTGGCTTTTACAAGCCACCTTGGGCTCGTGCTTGCCTTCGCTCTGATGATGTTCTCTAATGAGTCTGGGTCTTCTGCTGACAGCAGTTCAACTTGGTTAGACCAGCTTAGGCTAGTACTGCTCACATCCCTCTAAAGGCAGACACGTAATGAGCCTTTAGCTTAGAAGATTGTTAAATAACTGTAACTTCGTACCATCACTTATAAAAAAAATTTCTTTTTCTTTTATCTGAGCAATCGTGGTTCTGGTAAATGAAAGAGAATCTCCTCTTTGTGGTTGCAAATGAACAAAGAGGACTGTAGAGGCTGATTCGAGGCCCACACAAATGAAAGGAAAGCCTGAGACTTCAAAGTGTTTCAAATGTAGGATCTCCTAACTACTAGTAGCCTTTGATTTTAAGGATTTTTATCTCAAACTGAAGGGGACAAAGGTACTGTTTAAAATTAGCAGTTGAAGAGTGTCATAGACATAGACTGTGGAAGGAATCGGTGTTCCACAAATAGAGTGAGATTGGAGCTTCAATATTTAAAACAAAGGAGGAAAAAAATCAAACCAAAACTTCAAGCTAATTAGAAAAAACTCAGAAAATGTAACAAGGAAAAAAAAATCTAAATAAAGCTCTCCATGGCAGTTTAAAGGAAACAGAGAAACACATTGTACCACCACTGAATGTTTCTCATTAGCACTTTTCACCTGAATGAACTTAAACATCAAAGGGAAAAGAAAACAGAAGAATAGAAAAAGGAAAGAAAGTGCTACTGCATCAAAATGTATGCTCAAACACAACAAATATATTCAGTTATGTAGCATTTAATGCATTGTATTTTGACCTCAAAAAGCAGTGATTCTCAGATATTACTGAGTGTGGAACTAGAGCTTCCCTGCCTTGTGAGTCTGTGGCCTTTCCAGACCAAAATAACTCTTTATCATCTACCCTTGGTCTAAGCCACCACTTGTTTCTTGAGTTCAGTGAGCTCAGATGCTGTTCCTTCTCTACTGGGATGATGATTATCTTGTTTTGATTTTGGAGGTTGAAGAAACTGTTCTCCTGATGCCTTGTCAAGCTGAGGAAGATCTCTAGGCTCACCATGTAGTGAAAAATAGGATTTTTCAACTTTAAAATGACATCAAAGCCACTATTTTAACAACCCTGTATATCATTACAGGAAATCACATTCTGAATCTCCTAACTTGTCTCACTTAGCCTTGGAGGGAAAGATTTAATTGAATTATTTTTTGTTTCATTGTAACTTAAACCCATGAATTGTGTTAGTCTTATATTGGTATGCAAAAACCAGAAAGAGAAGCAACAGCAAAATGGCATGAGTGTTTCTAAAGGATGGAAAGTGTGTGGTCTTCATTCAGACTGCAAACTGGTTTGACCCCATGTCATCCTATTTGCTTTACTTTTTGTCCTGATTTAAGTTAGTGCAGACAAGAGTGGGATTAGATATAAGTGTTGTAGTCCATTCTTTAGGAGAAACATATTTGTTTTCCATACTCTCAGCTAGAAAATTGTATAGAATTAAATTATTTCAAATGTTTTTGTTTTTTTAAAGCTGTATGGAGCTGTCTGTGTGCTCATTCAATGAAGAATTTAGAACCAGAGTTTGAAACATTAAAGATAAAAACATAGTTCTAGATCACTAGGAAAGCATTGTTAGACATACATCTATTCTCATTATTTCAGTAATTAACAGGCATGAAAGGATCAATCTATTTTATAAGAGAACTGCACATCTTATCAGCTGGAGAATCTGTGCCTGTATTTTTGATAGGCTGGACTCAGTTCACTGACAAATTATTTGGAAAGGGCTCTATGGCTTAAAATTAGAAAGCAATACGAGTGATATGTGTCACATTTATTTGCATAACCTGAGCTGATGAAAATGTGTACCAGCAATAGGGAACTAAGAAACAGTTATTTGTGGCACTGGCTAATATGAAAAGCCCAAGGAAAATAAAACGTGGCATTGTTAGCATGCCAATAATGTGAAAGAGAAAGTGAAGTTGGCAAAAGAGAGTCCTGTTTAAAAAGGGGATGGGGGTAGATAAATATCTTTCTGTATTGTAATATTTCTGTGAACTGAACATGCTGATGCTTGATGTCCCCTGGTTTAACCTTGACTGACTTTAGTGGGACCAAAGTGGGACTGAGAGCTTCTAGGGCAGAAGTTGCCTCCTTTGATTTTTTGCAGCCCTTACATCTCTGACCAAGTGACATTTCTGCAAGCTGCCTTCCAAAAGTAGTGCTGTGATGCTGGGTCAGCCCAGTCTGATACCCATATTCATCCTAGGAACACAGACAGGTGAGAAGACAGAGTGCAGGAGACTGGGAAAGGTGGAAGGACTAGAGAGAGAGAAGAGGGAAATGGAAAAGAAACTGTCAATGTTGGCTTGGCTTGGCTTTAAATTTTTGTGACCTCCAACTCATGATGTGAAGAAAACTTTGTAGAGTCCTGCTCTCAGGCTGCAAGAGACAGTGAAGAAATGAAGCTTTCTGCTTTGTGCTGTCTCACATTCAGCATTTTGCCCATAAAATTTTATTGGACAAACTGTGCATGATGCTGTTTTGAAGATACAGCTCCCCAGATAATTGTTCCTCTGCCTCTGGGACTTATACTTCTGTTCTTAATTTTGTGCAAGCTGTTTTAAAATGCCCCATTGAATTATGCTGAGAATATTAAGATTGTGTAAGAGTCAAGAAACACTCAAAATCTTCATCCATTTCCTACAGTATTTGTGTTCTCATTCTGCTTTTAATTGAATGTTTTGTGATAAAGTCCTATTGAAAAGTGAGCAGAAAATTTGAAAAAGCTTTTTAAAAAATATTATCCTTTTCTCCCAAAATGATGAGAAGTAGAGATTTAATAAATAGCTGAACTAGAAGTCTTGCATATGTGATATTTAGTGTGGGTGCATGTGCTTAATGTGATGAAATGATACGAATTCTCCTCTGGACATATATATAAGTGAACAGTAGTGCTTCCTACTACAATTTAGCAGTAGCAAGCACCTAGCTGTAGCAGAGTGGCCTTAGCATGAGAGAGGTTGCATCAAGAGGAGTGTGACCAGCAGGTCCAGAGAGGTGATTTTGCTCCTCTACTCGGCACTGCTGAGACCCCACCTGGAGTATTGTGTCCAGTTCTGGAGCCCTCAACACAAGAATGACATTGAGCTGTTGGAGCGGGTCCAGAGGAGGGCCACGAAGATGGTCAAAGGGCTGGAGCAACTGCCCTATGAAGACAGGCTGAAGGAGTTGGGATTGTTCAGCCTGGAGAAGAGAAGGCTCAGAGGGGACCTTATAGTAACTTCTCAGTACCTGAGGGGGTCCTACAGAAAGGCAGGGGAAGGACTTTTTACTATGATATCGGATGGGAGGACTAGAAACAGTGGATGTAAATTGGAGGGGGTAGATTTAGACTTGACATAAGAAAGAAATACTTTACTGTGAGGCTGGTGAAGCATTGGAAGAGGTTACCAAGAGAGGTTGTGGATGCCCCCTCTCTGGAGGTGTTCAAGACCAGGCTAGACATGGCATTGAGCAGCCTGATCTAGCAGGAGGTGTCCCTGCATGTGGCAAGGGGTTTGGAACTCGATGATCTTTGACATCCCTTCCAACCCAAACTATTCTATGATTCTATGATTTATTCAGCTTCTGAGCAAATTTTGGAGCTTGCATTATGTTTTGTGCTGCAGCCCTGGTGATTTTAGTGGCTGAAATAGCAAGTCAGCAACAAACTCCATGGTGACCTGCAGCCATTGATTACAGAGTAGGGACAACCTCACTGTTAATCACTGAACTTGATGTTGCTAGAGGTGATCCCATCTGGTTTAACAATTGTGTGTAGGAGAGGATGGCCTCTAGTTCAGAGTACCCACTCTGGTAAGAGAGAATCACATGTTGATGTTCTGGTATTTTGGAGTCCTTTTAGCATGTGCTTTGTTGGGAAAAAAAAAAAATTAGGTATTACCAAGTGTGTGCTAAAGATTAGGAAACAGACCCACTGAAACAGAGCTCCTACAAGCACAGTAACTTCAAACACCAGGAATAAAATGATAAAGATAAATCCCACAATTAAATGCTCTGTCAGTGGTGAAATTCTCCAGAAATACAGAAAACTTTGAATGGTACACCTTTCTGTGACTGTAACCAGTATGTGCCTGTAAAATTGCCTGTAAAATCTTATTTCTCTATCCTGGTGTGTTTTAAATATGGAAGAGAGGGCTAGGTATAAAGCTGCTATAAGGACTGTCACACTAAATCTGTGAGAAAAACCAAAATGAAACATTTTTGAGGGAACTGAAGTTAAATCCTTTCAGCTCTGTGGGAGGCAACTTGTTTTCTGAGGGTCAGGTCCTCACTGCAGCCTAGAGCTGAATGCTCTGATCATCGAGCAGATCAGAAATAATCCCAGACTTTGCCAAACTGTGGAAATAACCCTTCGAGGATGAATTTTATGTTAAAGGATCATGTCTTCCCTGAAACATGGTTGTGTTGGATTTGCAGTCAGGACATCAAGGCAAAAAGAAAGACTGAAACAGAAGGAGAGCTTTTGGTGCCAGAGTCCAAAGAGGATAAAACCTGCACAGTTGTCACAGCAAGAAAAAAGTAGCACCAAATGTGGGTGGAAAGATACAAAAAACTGGGGTAGGTGGGATGAGCTGATCAGCTTGTGAGAAGCTAAATCCCAGAGCTAGGGGAAGCAAGTCTAGTGTAGGTACCTACTGCCACCATTCCTATGGATGCTGTCCCAGCAGGCACCATTATACTCACTGGTAAGCAGAAGGATCTTGGTGCAAAAGTAGCACATTGCCAGAGGGAGGACTCTGTCTGATAAAACTAAAATGATTGAGAAAGTTAGCTGTTAAATCAGAGCTTCTTCTTATTGAAAGACTATAAAAAATACACGTTGAATCCTCTTGCTGAATGAACCTCCAATGTGTCAAGGAGCATCTTGTATGAAGAGAGAACTGCTAAGCTATGTATACTAATTAGGGCTCTGATTGACATTGGCTATTGATTTATCTCTTTGCCTTCAGATAAGCACATATATTTTTCCATGAAGGAAAGCACTGAAAAATAGCTTGAGCTCTTCTTTCCTGCTGTAAGTTTGCTGGGTAAAGAGAGAAAACCATTGCTATGGGAGCTTGCCTGGCTCCTGGCTGATTCTGCATTCAACTTCCCAGCTCTCTAACTACTCATGACAACATAATGTGACTTTTTTTAATCTCTGCTTTGTTTACAAACATTTCCATCAGCAGAGGAATCAAGTGCAGTGCTTGAATTAGTCTGCTTGCGATAGGTTATTAATCACAGGGCAGGTTGACAGAAGCTTAAGACACTGTTGTGGGCAGAAAAGAAAGAAAAAGAAGCCTACAGTGCTTAGAAAAATTATTAATTTAAATATGAAGCAATTGCTTATGAAGACAAGTACTAATGTAAGTGTACTCATTGCCAGCTTTGTTTTGATTTTTGATTCTCAGATGCAAAGAGAAAGGTAGTCCTCATCCTCTTTGGTGACAGAGAATGAGAAAGTTTATTTCTGGTACTAAGACCAAAAGAGGAGGTGTGGAAAATTATGACTATTCCCTTTTTTGTCTTCTTTTTTATCAGTGCTACTGTAGAGGGAACTTTTATCTTTAAACATAAGGTTTCCTTGGTGTCAGCTTATTTGTCTACATGATTTTAAATCTCTTCTATAACAAAGAAAACTATTTCTATGACATTTGTAATGATGCAGGGAAGAAAAAAATTCTCTGAAAATGAGCAGACAAAGAATAGGTGGAAGAAACTTCAAAGAAGAACAATGAACAAAGCAAGAGTAAAGTGGCAGGAAAAAAACTTAGTGCAAGAAGCAAAGACCTTGAAATCAAACTCTAGATAAACTGGAACAAAAGACAAATCCTGCAAATGCAAATATATTAATTGACTTGCATTTGTGAAAGGTGCACTTTGTAGAGTCATGTTTTCCATTTTTACTTTGTCTTTCCTGAAAAGTCTGCTGCTATTTTTTTCTACTAGTATTGATCAATGCAAATAGAAAGTCTGTTTTCTAATTAGATCATTTATTGGAGAATTAAAAATAATGAACATCAGTTGATGAGGCATTAGTGTTATTCTTGAGTCTGTGGCTGTGTGAGGCAGAAGATCATGAAAAATAAAAGCCCCATGCTAATAGACCACAGTAACAAGATAACACCTATCTAGCTGTCTAGAAGGTGCTTTTAACAAAATGTATCTTAAATGAAAAAAAGCTGTTCTGTTTATTGGTGAAGATCAGTGTTTGTTTTCCATCCTGGTTTTGCTCTTCTCCCATCATGAAATGAGTGCACACACACTAGGTCACTACAACTTCCACTTTCCACACTGAGTGCTTGAACTGAAGTGCTTTGATTCAAGGGACTTCAAAAAAAGAGAAGAGCTCCTTGAGTAAAAAATTTAGACTTCTAATTGTGATTTTACCTATGGGCTCACCTGCATTTCTTCTCTGCACATGGAGGACTGAGTGGTGTTTAATATTTGCTTAGAAGGAGGCAGCTCTCATCTTCTAGATTCAGGCTAGACAGAAGAAAGGAATACTTTATGGTGAGGATGGTGAAGCACTGGAAGAGGCTGCCCAGAGAGGTTGTGGATGCCCCCTCAATCCCTGGAGGTGTTTTAGGCCAGGCTGGACAAGGCACTGAGCAGCCTGATCTAGTGGGAGGTGTCCCTGTCTATGGCAGGGGAGTAGGGACTAGATGATCTTCAAGGTCCCTTCCAACTCAAACTATTCTATGATTCTCATGTCCGTGGCATCCATAGCATACCTTTAGTTCTTCTTTTCCTTCCCACACCTCAGAGGGAAAGATTTTTAATGCAGCTTAGAAACATTGCCCCCTGAATCTCAGAGATATTATTAAATTAGCATTTTTTACATTCTTTTTTGTTTTGACATGGGACATACACGCCATACTTGTATCAACTCTACCCCTGGATATCCAGAGATTGCTTTCACAGCATTGTGAACCAGCTGGGCTCCATCTCCACCTCTTTTTTAAAGAAAGATGGGAGACACTATTGAGTGAACACTTATGGAACATACTGAGTGCTAAAGGTATATAAGAGCTTAGTGTCACACTCATCCATTCTCACATGTCCACCAGTGTATGGACGTATGTGCATATGAACAAGCAATACCAAACTGGGTTTGCCTGTTTTCACCCAAAGCAGTGAGTTGAACTGCATTGCAGATAGTGTGTATTTGTCAGTTCTCAATAAATCATCCCATTGCCATGTAGCAGACAGCACAGAGAACCTTAGTCTACATAAGCATCCAATTTGCCTCCTTGTAATGAAAACACTTCTCCCTGGGAAGGATGCTGCAGTCTTTTACACGCTCTCTTGCTCTCACGTGTGCACCTAATATGAAAGGATGTTGTTTTCATAACTGAAAAATATCACTGGAGACTAGGTAGTTTTATTAAAAGTGTGTCTCCTGCCAGCAGTTTACATGTTTTGACAGCCTCTTGGAAAGCAGAGATAATCAACCTGAGACCATGCAGTATACAGCCTTGGTGATGCATGGCAGGAGCAGTGGAGATCTGGCTCCACATCCTGCCCACATTTGCTCCCAGTGAGCTGCAATGGAATGCCAAATGCAGCTCCACGCTCATTACCACCTAATTATCTGGCTTAACTTCTTTCAGAGTTATTTTTTCCTCATCACTAAACTCAGTCCAAATATTTTTATTTACCTTCACATAGATTTTTTGTTATTTGAAAGAATTTCATGCCATCCCTTTTTTTCATGCTCATGGCTCAAGCCTGAGCAGAAACAACACCAAGATATTAAGTCCCTGCTGCTCAGAGATGCCAGATGATCTTGCTTTCTGATGGCCAAACACAGGTAATTTTGCAAAAAGAGGAGTAAATTCTAGGCTTCCCTCTCCATATCCTAGTGGAATTTGAACTTTCACACACATAAAATTAATAACAGGATTTTTTCCCCAAAAAAATTAATTCTTGTGAATTCTAGGCTGCAGAGTAGAAATAGTAAAAGGCTGATGGAGGCTGTAGGTTGTCTTCTAAATGTGCAGGCTGTTGTCTTTCTAGTGCTTAATTTATTAGAAATGTGACTTATAAGAGATTTAACTGGTATGGTGTACTTTATCTGTTACAGATTAATCTTTTGAGTGCAAATGAAAATATAACAGTGTTAGTGTCTTGTGGTGATTTGGTAAAATGAGATGTTACTGCATTTCATTAATTTACTACTGATTTCTATAGATACTTGTATGGAAACTACAAACAAGCTTTCAAGAAATAATAGTGGAGGGAATGGATACAGTTTTGAGAATGGGGAGAACTTCTTGCAAACCCATGCAACTGCTATGACAAAAATGAGAGACTTTCTTTTCTGCTGGTGAAAAGCAAAACAAAATTCAAGGCAAACTTGCTACCTACATACTGCTTTGTCACAGCCAGATTCCCTCTGCCTAGGCCAAAATATTAGTTTTATTCACTGTGGCTACAGTGGTTTAACAAAACATCCTGCTAAATAATTTCTTCAGGCTTTACCTTGTCTTTCGTTTGTCCTTTGTTATAGATATAGCATCCTGGCTATATCTAAATTAATCTGATCTTCCTCTTTTATGGCTCATGAAGACAGGCTACTCTTTCCAGTCCACTCTGTAGGAATTTTCACCCAGGCTCTCACCTGCAGATTAATAAATTTCAATAGATTCCTGGCTGTCTGCCCCATCCCATGTACTTGCCCATGTCTTTCTTCTGCTTCTCATAGAGAATTTCACTACCATCTTGGAGTAATTTCTGCAACTTTGCCTCTATTTCAATATCGTGATTTTGCTTCCAATTGTCACTTTTTTCTCTGCAGCAACCCTATTTGTTGTATCTAGGCTCCTTTTAAAAAATACCTTATGTCCCCTTCATTATATACTTAGTAATTCTGGTTGTGACTAATGGTTTGTCTGCCCCAGTTACACTTTTTCTGCTGTTGCTTCTTTTTCCCTTCTTTTCTTTACTAGAGATGTTGTCTGACAGCAAATGATCATTAAAATAATTCATATGCATGATGGCCTGCATACAGCTGGCATGTGCAATGAAGAAATCCTACTGATGCTACCTGCATCTGTTTCTGTTTATCCTTTCAGTTGTTGTTCTTTTTAAAGGTATTCTGGCTTAAGTAATATGAACTGCTTGTCCTAATTCTGAAAGATTTTCTGATAATAGTACTGAAAGGAGATTTGATGTGAAATGAAATCCTGAGAATTAATTTAGTAGAAATAGTAAAACTCCTAATAAACATGAGCAAGGCTATACATTTATGGAAGGAAATATGGAATAATTCCTGTTTGAAGGCTGGTGCTATCAGCAGGACAATCATGCTGATCCTTGTGACAGGACAAGAGGCAATGGGTACAAACTGAAACATAAAATTGTTTCTTAACACAAAAACCCCACTTTTTTAAAAGTGATTGTGGAGGCTGCTCAGAGAGGCTGTGGAATCTCTCTCTTCGGAGATATCCAAAGCCTGACTCTACAGAGTCTTGGAAATTCAGCTTCAGTGGACCCTCCTTAAGCAGAGGGTTGTACAAAGTCATTTCAAAAGGTCCCTTTCACCTTTGATTTGGGAGCTCTGTGGTGCTTTATGTTTGAAGCAACAAATTAGCAAATTTATTACAAGACTAAAGGGGAAGTATCTGACACTGTTTTCCCAAGAAAATAGATTCTACAGAAGACATATAGGCTAAACAGGGCATCTTAAAGGTTATGACTTGCAGAAGTGACCTGGCTAGATGCTAGTAGTGCTCCCCTTTGCTTCCAAGTGAAAAATAACAGCCTAGACAAGAGCTGGAGGAATGAGTAAAGGAAATCTGTATCATGTAACGTCCTGCGCGGGCCCAGCTGGTGAGGGAAACCACAAGCCACACAATATGAGTGATAAAGAAGCTTCCGTTTATTAGCCCAAATAGCTCACTTATATAGAAGTTACAGTTTACATTAACTATGCTTATCCATTGGTCAGTGTCTATGAACTAGCTCTTTCCCATCACCTTCATTGGTCAGTGATAATAAGCATCTCTCCCCATTACCTCCTACCCACAGCTGCATCTTAGTTTTGTCTTTAGCGCCTACAGTGGCGCCTCCTCAAGGTTGTTTTTCTTCACCTCCTCAAGATTGTTTTCCTTCACCTCCTCAAGATTGTTTTCCTCCAAAGATGTTTACCGGGACTAGCCAAGGCCAGAAGGCTCCTTGTTGATTTCTACAAAGCATCCATTTTGTCTCTGGCATCCATGTTCTCACGGTCTGCCTTTACCTTCCCAAGCTGTTTCAGAGATCCATAGCCCCAGGCCATAAATCAGTTCCCAACAGTATCATATGAAAATCCTCAGATGGATAGAGTCCTTGTGTTAGCTAAAATACGTAATGAGGCCATGAGTTAATGTCTATGTTACCTAATGCATGCCAAGTTCATTCCACACAATGGTGATTTTCCTCAAGGTGCCACAGTTTGCTAAGTGAGATGTACAAATTCCAATGCACCACATCAACACAGCCTGTGCAGTTAAAAAGTGTGAGGAACTCTAGCTAACAGCATATCCTGTGGTGGTGTTCATGGATCTGAATGGCTCATTTTTTTAAGTGCACAGAAAGGTTAACTTTGCTCCCCTTGATAGCTCTTGATGTTTAGACTTCCATGGCTCAGACTGGGGAAGGCACTCAGGATATCACATCCTAGAGGATGACGTCTTCTAAATGCCTTTGCAAATCTCTGCATAAAGCAGGGAGAAAATAACAGAAGCCCATTGTTTGTATAAACTGGGATGTTTCTTTAGCTTTCTTGTACTGATGCTTCGCATCTTGAATTGCAAGCAGAGAATTCACTGAAGTATTCTTTTTGGAAAAAAAACCCAGGAAAACAAGCTAGTACTGTCAGTAAGTTTGGTAAAGGAGATTGCAGAAGTTGTCATGAGGAATGTGCTTTATCTTTGTTTCTTGGTATTAGTTATCCACCTACTGAGTTTTCCAAGAAGTGAATCTGCCTATTTCTTCCACATTTACCTTGTAAACAATGCAGTAACTTTTTGATGGCTTAGAAATATACTCTTTAAAGTTTCATGCTAAATCCAGAATGTGAATATTCCATGTTCCTTCTGTGTGGACTGCTCTGAGCTCTACAATAGCTAAAAGAATAATATTATTCTGGGCAGGAAAATATCCATCTTTAGGAGTCTGTTTTGTCCTTAGTGATTCATGCAAGCAGTGAGGACTATTGGCTGTGACACCTAAAAGCATGTACTGCTTGTGTTTGCCACGTCAGTAGAAGTAGAGAACTCCATTAACATTTCTGAGATGTGAGAGTGGTATCATGTGAAAAAGTGATTACAAACTAAGGAGAAAGCACCTTTCTTCACATTGATGGGTGGTATGGACTGGATGGTTTGATTTGGAAAAAAATTCTGTGATGCTTTAACAAGCTTTAACAAGCTGCCATTTACACACAGAAAACTATGAAAACATTTTCATAGTTTCAGAGGTTTGCAGGTATTCAGTTAGTAGCCCTTATTTCACCTTAGAAGGATGAGTTAAGTGCCTAGACTGTTTGATTTATGGTGATACTGGAACAAGGACTATGTCATCCCTTCACTTACAGCCTCTCTGTGCCTATGTCACAAGATGCTGTGTAACAGGAGTTATTTCTAAAACTGGAAACAGTTGCTTGGCTCTGCTTGGTAGTGGCTTTCCAGTGTGTAACAATATCCAAATACAGTTGCTTGTAATGAGTGTTGCTGGTACCTTTTCATCTGGGGAATCTGGTTCTTGATGAGTGATGAGTAAAGTGGAAAACTCCACGGGGTGAGAGTTTAACTTGGCTTCTTGGACTCTCCTGTTTGTATACACCCTGTTCTTGCCAGGAGCTTCTCTTTGGGGTTAGAAAAGTTGAAAACAAAAGGCTACTGAGAAACTTGGCAGACCAGCAAGATTTGCCAAGGGGCTTTGTTCACTTGTTTATTAGGCTGCAGGGTGTGATGTTTTCCAAGATGCTGGTGGTGTTGACTTAGAAGGATAACTCCATATGATCCCTTATTGACTCTAAACAGTGAAGAATATCAGCCTGCTTTTGGGAAAATCTGATTGACAGGTCATGTTTGTAACAAAATGCCCAAACATGATGACTGTCAGCATCCAGGCTGCCTTTACTGCAGCTGTAACACACAGAGCTCTCAAGTTTGTGTCACAAAAAGGTTGTGGACCTGTTGGAGTGTGGATCCAGAGGAGGGCCACAAGGATGACCACAGGGCCAGAGTACCTCTCCTATAGGGACAGGCTGAGAGAGTTGGAGCTGTTCAGCCAGGAGAAGAGAAGGCTTGAGAGAGACCTTATATCAGCCTTCCAGTGTCTCAAGTGGCCAAAAAGAAAGTTGGAGAGGATTTTTTTGCAAGAACAAGGATGAGGGATAATGGCTTCAAACTAGAAGAGAGTAGAATTAGAATAGAGATTAGGAAGAAATTCTTTACTGTGAGTACGGTGAGGCAGTGGAACAGGCTGCCCAGAAAAGCTGTGGATGCCCCATCCCTGGAAGTGTTCCAGGCCAGGGTGGATGGGACTTTGAGCAACCTGGTTTTGTGGGAAGTGTCTCTGCCCATGGCAGTGCATCAGAACTAGATCATCTTTAAGGTCTCTTCCATACTAAACCTCAACTTACGTGGAATAAGGTCCCTTGAAAGGATGATGAGTGTGGGAGTGTATGGGTGCAAATATGCACATTTGAACATGCTTGAAACTCTATGTATGGATATATAACCTGAAATTGTGTATTTAATAGAATGGTGTGGTCAACCAGCCGGTGCAGGGGATGCTCCCACTTGCAGTAAAGAGCAGAAGGCAGTTCTAAGCTTCTCCCTGTGCCAAAATCAAAGGTACTCCCCATCAGATACTTTTGATCTCCTCTGGCAATTTCTGGGGTATCATCCAAGTACATTGGTACTGCCTAGGGAACTGTAATTTGTCCACTTAAGTGGATGGTGTTTAATACCAAGTATTTACAAAATATTCCAAGAATGGAATAATTTTTGGCACCTTATTTACATTCACTGATATACATCTCAGGGTTTCTACTTCTCTCCTAACTCCCCTTGCTTCCAGTCTATGGAAACGCAGCAATTTTGTAGTGGCATTAAAATGAGTGGGCAGCATCTTTTCGCTATTTCAGTCTCTTCTTCCACGAGGAAATTTCTTCCCGAGGGGAAGGGGAGGAGCAAAGGGAATGTGTGCGCCCTGTGCCTTTTTTCCTTTGGTGACACCGGGCGATGGGGCTTGCTTTGCGGGGACCCCTCCGCGGATGTCCATTGTGCCGGGCTCACTCGCGCATCCCTAAAGTTCCCCGCGTGTGGCAAACACCGACTTCCAGGGGGCAATCAATGATATCTCAAGTGGCCATTTTAATGCTTCCTTTGTGAAAAAGATCAGTTGGTACTTCTGAGGTGTGATTTACTTGTAGTTGCATTGATCACCCTGGGCCATTTAGTCTGAGATGAGCCATTACCAGGATGGTTGATGCCCTTTAGTGCCATGAGAAGAGAAGGTTGAGGGGGTACCTCGTAGTAGCTTCTCTATTCCTGAAGAGGGCTACAGAAAGGCTGGGGTGGGACTTTTTAATAGGGTATGTGATGGAAGGACTAGGAGTAATGCATGTAAGTTGGAAGAGGGTAGATTTAGGCTAGATATAAGAAATTCTTTACTGTGAGGGTAGTGAGACACTGGAAGAGGTTGCCCAGAGAGGTTGCGGATGCCTCCTCAGTCCTTAGAGGTCTAAGGCCAGGCTAGATGAGGCATTGAGCAACCTGATTTAGTGGGAGGTGTCCCTGTCTATGATAGTGGAGTGGGAACTAGAATCATAGAATCATAGAATAGTTTAGGTTGGAAGGGACCTCAAAGATCATCTAGTTCCAACCCCCCTGCCAGAGGCAGGGACACCTCCCACTAGACCAGGCTGCCCAGTGCCCTGTCCAGCCTAGTCTTGAACACCTCCAGAGATGGGGCATCCACAACCTCCCTGGGCAACCTGTTCCAGTGCTTCACCACCCTCACTGTAAAGAATTTCTTCCTTATGTCTAGTCTAAATCTATCCCCCTCTAATTTATATCCATTGTTCCTAGTCCTCCCATCCGATATTATGTTAAAAATTCCTTCCCCTGCCTTTCTGTAGGACCCCCTCAGGTACTGATAAGTTACTATGAGGTCCCCTCTGAGCCTTCTCTTCTCTAGGCTGAACAACCCCAACTCCTTCAGCCTGTCTTCATAGGGCAGTTGCTCCAACCCTTTGATCATCTTCGTGGCCCTTCTCTGGACCCTCTCCAATAGCTCAA
>VZTY01023930.1:0-24376 GCA_013400935.1 Turnix velox | reverse complement strand
TGTGGAATCAGAGGCCGTACCAGTGAAGACTGAGGCGAAGAAGTTGTTGAGTACCTCAGCCTTCTCCAAATCCCCTGTGACTAGCTCTCCAGTTTCTTTATGGAAAGGACCCACATTTTCCCTAGTCTTCCTCTTTTCAACTAGATGGTCTTTAAGGTCCCTTCCAACTCAAAATATTTTATGATACCCGAAAGCGCCCCCGCTGGCCACAAGCGCCGCGTCTGTTTGGTGCCCTCCTCTAGAAACAGCCCGGCCCCCAAGGATGTCGCCCGGCATCCCCATCCCTGCCTCCACCCCTGCCCTCGCTGGTGGCGGAGGAAGCTGGGGCGGATGGACGGGGACAGCCCCCGGCCGGGCCCCCCGGTCCTCTTAATCCCCCCCTCCTCCTTGCTGCCCAGCCCCCGCGTTGCCCAGCCAACGGGCCAGACAAGCAGGTGATGCATTGACAGGGAGCAGATGGTCTCCCGCCGAGGTAAGCGGGGGCTCAACAATGAAACCATATTGATCATATTGCTCCTTTTCTCCGCCTCCACTTCGGGCTGGAGGTTACGCCGCTAATAGCGTCTCCCCCCGCCCTTCGTCCTCCTTCCCACCCTCCTTCTTCACCCTCCTCCCCTTCTTTTCCCCCACTCTAGTTTCATCGCAGCCCGTCACGTCCCAGTCCTCTCTCTGCCCACCCAGCTCCAGCTCTGTGTCCTCTCCGGCTCTCAAAGCCCCTCTGCCAGCAGGGGAAATCAAAAGGTGTTAGCGATTTTCCTTCTCTAGCTGCTGCCGCCTCTCCCCACCACCCATTAGCCCTGTCCCGTCACCACCTCTTGCAACCCCTCTGCCCTCCCTCCTGATTCATAGTGGAGGTGAGGAGATGGCAAGGTCCCCCAGTGCCCCTCCCCAGCTGGACACCCTTCACATTCTCATTATGCACTTCTGCCTTATTCACTGTCCTCCTCGGCCTTCTCAGTGTACGTGTGTGTAAGAAGCATTCCGGAAGAAGTGACAAATTTGCTCCCACTTGCTTTGGAGGGAGAGTTTTAGGCTGCCCCATTTGCTGTCCTGTCAGTCCTTTCCTATACCTGCCTGTGACCTCAGCTCCTTCAGTCTGTTCAGACATTTTGAAATGACAGCAAAAGGGGATGCCTTTAGCTCCCTCTCCCCACCAGGCTGATCTCCCCCCTCCAACTGACAAGCAGCCAAAAGCATCTCTGCTCTCTCCCTGTGTTTGTTTCTCCCTCCTTCTCCCTAAGAATGGGAGAGTCACAAGGTGCTCCCATGTTTGCATTTTGCTCTTTCTACCTTATGTGCCCCCTTAGATGTGTGTGTATAAATAAATAAGAGAGAAAACCCAGACCACCATCCTGTCTGCCCCCTATCTCTCACCCCCTTCCCCAGCCTTGTTTTCAGCTCTGGGTGAAGATGCTGACACCAAGGGCTTGAGCGCTGCTTGTTGCTATTCACGATTTTAATACTGGCTTCATAGCTGTCACATAAATTCACTACATGCCTAGAACAGCAAGAGGGAACTTAAAAATAAAAAAGATAAAGGAGCAGCATGTAAGGAAAAAGAAAAAAAAGAAATCCTAAGAGCAGTTTGCTATGGTATCCGTGCTGGTTTGCAGGTGTTTTTTGAAACTGTAGCTACTGTAACTCTGTGCAGTGTTCTCCAAAGTAGCTGTCACATTGTGCTGTTATTACCCCTGCAAACACACACTTCTTTTTTTTTTTTTTTTTACAGTAGATAAAAATGCCTATAAAGCCTTCACCCCTCCCTTTTCTTTCTGAGAAAAGT
Source organism: Turnix velox (assembly GCA_013400935.1). Lineage (NCBI taxonomy): Eukaryota > Metazoa > Chordata > Aves > Charadriiformes > Turnicidae > Turnix > Turnix velox. The sequence continues at coordinate 22,593 of VZTY01023930.1, read as the reverse complement.
AGAGGGGAAGGGGGGGTGGGGAAAAAGGCTTGTGAATGAATGGAAAACAATGCAGGGTCACAAAGCTGTCGCAAGCAATGTCATAGTGGTGCTGCTGGGCAGGCTTACAGAGGACTTCTTGTTCCTTGATTTTTATGGTGATGGGTAAAACGCATGTAGCACTTTGCGAACAGGTTTAGGACAAGTGGCAAAGAAAAGGCTTCTCACAATAAACTCTTTTCTACAGCATTGGGAGCATTATGCCTGCAAACACCTGTGGTCTGCAAAGAGGGAGCTGTAAAGGACACAAACAAAAAATATATATAAATAGAAGGGCGAGACATTGTTTTCAAGTTACACTGCGTGGCACAATTGTGTACAACGGGGCAGAGGTTTTTTTAACTCATCTGAGTCTATGGAGTTTAGAAAGCCTCAGAAATATTACCCATTTAGGGGATGCTGAGCTTGGGAAACAGAAAAATGAGATGAGAAAGAGAAAGATCAGCCTAGTGATCCAGCAGGGTATTGGACTTGCTCTGTGACTATGTGGCAGGAGCTAAGTCTATTATTCCTTCTGAAACATGTATCTGGGACAGCCACCAAATCCCCACACTCTGTGAAACAGGGCCCTGCACTGAAGATGAAGGAACAGCTTTGTTTATACTCCCCAGACCAAAGAGGCTGCTATCACAGCCTAGATCTTCCTGCCTAGGTACCAGACTAGTTAAATATCATTCGACTGAAAAAAAACTCCATTGCTATCCCTCTTGCATTGAAACAAAATAAAAAAATATGATTAAAGGAACTTATAAAAATGCTCTTCGACTTAACCAACTTCAGGTCAGTGAAGAAGACATCTCTGCCCTGCAGGGTTTCTCATTCCATTGAGTGTATTCAGTTTAAAGCACTAAAACTTCTTGGGGTAAGCTCTTCATTTCAGAAGGAACAGGTGTTTCCCTTCAAAACCTGTAACACATTAGCATTCAGGACAGCTCTGACTAGGGAAAAACCTCTTCTGTCCCTAGAACATCCAAAGTCGTTCATTACTTCATAAAATTAAAATGTTGTATAAAGCAATCTTTCCTGCCATTTGAAAAAAGTAATATAACCTACTAGGATTCCCTAGATCCTCAGCCCATTCCTCTTTTCTGTTTCCAGGTTTTACTTTTGGATGAAATTCCTTAAAACTTGAAATCTCTCTTTGCATGTAGTTTTGTTCTTTTTTTCTATTTATTTATTTACACTGCACCCTTAAATCAAGCAGAACCAGTTGTACTTTTATAAATTGTGAAAACACCAACATTCCTTGCCTGAATTAGCTCTGTTGCTAAGAACTACTTTTTTAAAAAAAGACAAAATAATACTTTCCAGTTACCCTCAAAATTGATCTTACCTCTTTTCAATTATCAATATAATTATGCATTCAGTTTTGTTGATTTATTGGAATATGGTATATTTGAAGTGGATGTTCAAATGTTTCACTTGGAAAATTATCTCATATTGTGGGGAGGGCTTTAATTAAAACAGGAAAATCAGAACATGGACATGTATCTCTTGTATGACAGTACTCAGCGCTTGGAGCTATGACACCTTGATTAATTTGAAAGCATGGTACACAAAAGAAATGAAGTGGGAGTTGCATTTCTGAGGGATCTTCAAAAGTAAGCTAATGTTTGGTAGTTTAAAATCACAAGGCTGACATCTGCATCTCCTTGATAAAACTTCCCTGTGAGTTTGTGAGTGAGTTGAGAACCACCACAACAAAGGAAGAACTGGGTCATCTGAACTACCTTGTTCTTAATAAATTAAAGTGTTCTCTCTGTGCTCTAAACTGTTTGAAAACATTTTATTAGAAAGAGAGATTTTTCCTTTTTTTTTCTTTTCATCTTTAAGATTTGAGCTTCTCAGTTTTATCTGATCACTCTGAAAGTACTTGCACTAGAAGAATCTAGTATGAAAACACTACTGCTTCAGTTCAGCCTTGTAGGGATCTGGCTTGTCCTATTAAACCTACAGTTCAATGCACTAAAGTTCAAAAATTTGATTTTCAGCTCAAAATTCTTTCCTATTGGTTATCTCCTTTATCAATATGACTAGAATGAATGGGGTTCTTTACTCTCTGGATAGACTTTCACTATGAAGTTGAAACCAAGTTCAGTGAATCTTTTTTTTTTGGCCTTGGAAGGCTTTTGGATGCTTAAATCTTCTGTGAAACTACTGGGCAGGGACTTGTTATCCTGACTCTGTGATTTTACCCCTTTCAGCAAGTGTAATTGCCACAGTAAGTGTACTGCATCTAGGAGCTTCAATCAAACATACTGGCACCCCTTCCTCTCCTGTTATAATTTAGATATATTCATCTTAGATTTGGCAACTGCATTAATTACCCTGAATTAAAAAGAAATCTTCTATCTTTGGCTAAAGAGTAAATAAAATCTTTTTTTCTTTTGTTCAATGTATTTTTAGGAAACCCAGGTGTATTTTTAGGAAACCCAGTTGTATTTTTGGGAAAACCTGCTACTGGCTGAGTGTGCTAGTGTTCACATGGTCATTCCTGGACCTTCCCACACAGCAATAGTAGGGGCAAGGGAGTTCCTGCAATTCCCATTCTGTGTGGGCTTTAGCAGAACAGGGTTGTGAGTAAGTGGCATTTCATTGCAAGTCTAAAGGAACAGCAACCCATGTTCAAGTCAGAGATTTTAGCACCTTACTTATGTTAACAGTGAAACTGAGTTTCTCCAGTGCCTCTTGAAATGCTGATGTAGTTACCTGTCCCTTGTGATAATAATTTTAGCACAACTAGCTGTTGTTTAGTTTTAATAAATGGGCGATATTTTGCCTGTAAGTACTTGATTCTGATGGCTGAATTGTGTGGTAGATCTGCTTTCTGTATGCTTCACTAGTTATTGTCTGAACATGGACTGAGATTAGGGTATTTTTTTTTGCCTTTGGATCTGTTTCAGACACTTTTTTGGACATCTTTGGACCATTCATCTTCCAGAAGTCTAAAGAGATGTATGCTATGTCCTATTTTGGCCAGCCTGAAGTTGATCAGACAGCAAACCTCATATTCAAATGGGTGTTGGCAAGGACAATTACAACATAATTAATTATTGCAATTTATCCCTTTGAAAATCACTAGTTTGCAGCATGATCCAGGAATTCTTTTGAGCCTTGTGTAATTCTGTTAATACCAATCAAGTGTGAGATCTTGAGGCCAAAACCTTTCAGGATTATCCATCTGCATACTGTCATACATAAATAGTATTACTGAGGTTGATGGGATGAGTTGGAAGTATAAAGCAGTGCATGGAAGTGATTGCAGCACCGAATCCCTACTTTGCCTCTGCTTATTGTGAACTGCTTGGCATAATTAGGTTTATATATCCAAATACCTTCTGACATGTATATTTGCATACGTGCTCAGGCACATAAGCTAAGCTTACCTTCTTTTCCAGCAGTATGAAAGTAGAACTTTCTCGACCGTAAAGCTAAGAGCAAGCCAAGCTTTCTGAAAATGGCTAAATACTATTATTAGCACTTTGTTGTTTAGTTTTGTAATGCTGTAGTCATGATTTTTTGCAGTTCTTTTTGACTCTGTGGAGTTTGCTGACTGTGGAAAGGCTATTCTGATTGAGATAAAGTCTTCCTGGCACTCACAATATACCCTTTGACTTATATCCTCTATTTCTGCTTTCTCATATGCACGCTCTTCCTTTTGTTCAGAGCGAGGAAACAGGTTAAAGAGATAACAGACAGTGTCAATTTTCAGCTCTGACAGAGCCTTGAAGCATTTTCAGATAAGACTATTACTTAAAGAAGGGCAGCAGTGTGCTTGGCTCAGCAGCCTGGTAGCACCCACTAACTTCTTAAAGGTGCTCTTCTGGGAGAGAATTGCTACCCCTGAGGTGAATTTGTCTGAGTAAGGAGTGCTGGGGTGGACACTGCAATTATCCCTTAGACAGCTTTTAGATTCAACTGTGTTTCTCTAACAGGGTTTCTAAGTAAACAGTAGTTTGACTTCCAAATGCTTCCCAATGTAGCCCTGCCAATGTCCCTGGTAACTGCAGTCCTTGGTTTCTGCACTGTGGCAGCAGTCTGGTTGTGTGGAGCATCAGACTGAAGGATCCCAAGTTCCCCAATTGTTTCCTGACCACACTGAGCGGGGAGCCCATAGAAAGGTTGGGATTAAATCTGTATCTGAGCAAAACAAACAGGCCCCATTTATTGTCTGCTGAAAGAGGCAGACAGGCTGCAGTTTCTCCCTTTGGCATTATTGTCCCAGCACTACAAACACCATGGCTGCTTCCTCTACCCTGACAATTGAGAACTCCAATATTCCATACCTTAAAAATCTAACCTTATAGCTCATTGCATGGTTTTCCACTCATTCATGTTGCTCCTCAGTAACTTAGCAATGACCAGTGGAGATATGCTCGCACCATATTGTTTCACATGTTTGACTAGAACACTGACAGATTAATAGGAAGGGTAAATAGGGACGCACTCTGTGGTGGCTCAGTGTGGGCTGGCAGGATTGACTGCTGCCAGACTTTGTTATATTTGCACAGAGGAAGCCGCAGCAAAAGCCTGCTGGGGCAAGGTGACGTGGGTCATGGGTATTTGTTTCTCATCTCTATAGAAAACAATTGTCCTCTCAATGGAGGACAGCTTTTGGAAACTATGTGGTTCCACTAGTGGGGAAGCATTTGTACTTTCACAGTGCAGTCATGGAATGGCAGATGCATTAAGTGTCCATAGTACACTCCATATCAAGCATGAGAGTTTGCATTCACTGATTAATTATTTTCATCTATTTTATTTGATTTGCTCAGTTTAAAAGAAAAAGAGAATTCCTCATATTTTCTCTGAAATTTTCTCAGCAATTTCAAGTGGAATGATTTTCTGTGACGTGAATTTGAGAAGAGCACAAGGAACTGCATTTATCCATGAGAAAAGTGCTTTGGTTATTACAAAAGAACACCAAAGAAGATCATCTGTATTCCAAAGTTCATTGTCTTATCACAATCTTTAAACATTTGTTTCTTCTCTCTTTCATGCTACTTCCCAGCATCTGCATAAATGTTCACAGTGAGGTTGTGAACAGCTGGAACAGACTGTCCAGAGAGGTTGGGGAGTCTCCTTCTTTGGAGGCATTCAAAACCTGTCTGGATGCATTCCTGTGTGACCTAGTCTAGGTGTTCCTGCTCTGGCAGGGGGATTGGACTAGATGACCTCTTGAGGTCCCTTTGAATCCCTCATATTCTGTGATCTGAGACTACATCTTTACAGAATTGCATACTATAAAAACATATGGTGATACTGAGTTTCTAAAGTTGTCACAGAAACCTAGAATATTATATTTTTTCCTCCTAGTTTTTAGTGGGAGGTACTTCACAAAGCCAATTTTAGACAGGTCAGATACAGATCTTGGAGTCATGACCGTGGTTTCTTCAGCTTTGGAGATGCTGGCAGGGCAAACTGAGGGAGCCAGGTTTGGTAGGTGATCTCAGTGCCTCCCCAAGAAATGAAAGTCCTTGTGAAGGTCATGAGAGCATCTATCACCCGGATGTATGTTAGGTAGTTTAAGAGCTGTTAGTAGTGGTATTGTGACAAGGCATAGTGCTGGGGAGGCTGAAAGAATAACACTTCCAAGGTTGCTGTCTCCTGAAGCCCAGGCTGTCCCCTCCTGCATGTCTTGCAGCTTTGTTGGTCAGCACTAGTCTGGGTATGCATCCTCACAGACTACAGTCATGTTATCAGGCCATGTCATCTCCAAAGGTCTCACAGAATATGCTTTTCACAGCAATTTGAAGCCAGAGTTACTGAAACTTATTTCTGTGTCCTAACCTCATTCCTTCCTAAGTTATCCTTGATGATAAACCAGGTTTTGCCATGAATTGCAAAGATGGAGGGACTGTGTCTGACTCCACAGAGCACTGATTACACTGTGTTAGGAGCTTTTCTGTGTGTAAGAGCTTGTGTAACATTTACTTATGGGACACCCTGCTTTCTATTTGGTTAGTATATAGGATTTTTTGGTGGTGGCTGTGCAGTGTGTGAAAAGCACCAGCATCATGCAGTGTCAGCATATGCCCAATATAATATTTTGTCTCCCAATTGTGCAGTTTATTTCCTTGAGGCAGAAAGCCCCAGGGCAACCAAAAGAATGGATTTCTCTAAGTTAACACTTTTCTGAATTCGTGAGACTTTCTTAAAGCAATCTGTAGTGACTTGAGAAACTATCAGTCTCCTATGGATGATTTTAAACCTTTACAACGCATAAGAAAATCAGTGTGGGAAACAGCCTCCCATTGTTAAGATAATGCAAGTACACGACAAAGAGCATTCACACCAAAATAGGAGGAAAAAGGCAATTCCTGTCCTTCCTTCCTGCATTCTTTTACCCTTTCTCTGCTCCACTGTAATTATTTTCACTGTATCAAGATGTGGTCAGAAAGTACTATCAGCCTGAATGTGCTCACTGTGAGGTGGGGTGTGAGCTTGCCAAACCTCGGCTGCTCCTGGGTGAGTTCTCCTGACCATATAGTAAATATTAAAGGGCTTGACTTTCAGTGAAAGCTGCAAAAACTACTTTGTGTTGCTTCCAAAGTAAAATATCATGCATGAGAACCATACACAGCAATATGCTATGTATTTAGGCTCTGGTGTATTTGTTTTCTATGGATGTGATCTGATTTGCTGATGTTTTACGGTGGCTTTGTAGTGATGAAAATGACTGCAGAAGACACAAGGATCCAGACTGGGCCCCAGCCTTTTTTTTTTTTGACTTCTCAAGTAGAATATTTGAATAGGTTAATGGCCACAATAAACCTGTGGACAGTCCAGAACCACATCATGATGTGACAGTGATTAGTTGCTGCTGTTTGGTAATGGAGACAAGACTCTCTTTTTCCCTCATTTACAATGACCTCGCCAGCTGTCACTGGATCTTTTCAGCATATGCAGAGACACTGTGAGGCCTCCATGTGATGGAAGAGGTCTCTGGTTTTTGGGAATAGTCATCCAAGGTTTCTGGGCTTGCAGCAAATATATTTTACTTGTTTGATGGTAAAGGCACAACACAGCTGCATCATACCTTTATGTCTGATATGCCAGACTGTAGTCAGTAGAGCCAAAAAGAAAAGAAACATAATGAGGAAATATTGTCCCCTATGAAGATGCCTGTAATCACTTCCTAACTCATACAGCTGGAAAAAATACTGGAAGCTCTTTGGAAGTGTTACAGTGCTTGGAAACTTTTAAATTTTCCTTTGTTAAAAATGGAGAACCTCCTCCCCCCCTCCTGTCTCTCAGCAACTATTGCAATAGTTTCTTCCCAATGTCTCCCTGCCATGGGGCAGGCTCAGACATCACAGGAATAACTACTTCTCCTTGGTCAGTGCAGGACATGAATGGCTTCAGGTATTGCTGAAGTAACTAGCTCAGGTAGAACTCTTACCTTGTGAAAGAAAAATGCCCCACTAACCACATTTCATACATCAACAACTTTGGAGAGTCTTCTCACGAAATTAGGGTGTAGCATGATGATCCCTTATGAAGGTGTTTACTAGTAGGACCTGGTCACAGGGAGTGAAATTTTCATTCCAGTTATTTTAGTGTCAAATGATACAGTTCCAGCATGAAACATCTGAGCAGAAACTCTTCTGGGCAAAGCATGGGCTTAGGCTTTAGCCAAATAGCTCCTGCTGTCTCAGAGCCCTAACAATAGTGTCTTTCAAAGCAGTTATGTGGGCAGGAGAAACCAGGTGGCAACTGAGGTGTGAGCAAGTGTAAGGAGTGCTGAGAATGTGGGGAAACAGGACTCCTTAGAGGTATCATATCTTCATTTCCTAGGGTGGCTTTTTGGCTGGCTAGATCTGGACAGCATGTTTGAACAGATGCTTTTCATTAGTATCCATCACATTAATGATGGATCTTCACCAGGATTACACATGATGGGATTCATTGACAGCTGTACTTTCATGATTGATAAAGTTGTATCAAATTTTTCTGCTCTGATCAGATTTTCTGTACAGCTTACCTACTGTAAAGTTAATAGTTTTTAATAGGCTTCATAAAGAACTGATACTGCCCTTTTTTTTTTTTCCTGGAGAATCCACCTGATTTTAAATGTTTGATGCATTGTTTTGTAGTTGCAGATGATACAAACTGTTATCCTCAAAGATACCCCTGAAAGTTAGGCACCCAGACCCTGCAGGATTTAAATACAATTGTGCAGAAAGAAATATTGCCACAGAGTTAAGTTAAACAAAAGCAACAAATATAATTTTGTCTTCTTTAATGAACTCAGAGCTAGCACCAGTACTGACAGCAAGAAACATGTTGCAGTATACATGCACAATGACTGCTTTCTGATGTACCTTTAATAATTTAAGGTCAACGAAACACCCTGGTGGAAGACTCCATATGGACTCTAGTGAATGATGAGCAGGACTAAATTGATTAGGCAAGTTAGATTGGTCTATTTATTTTTAAAGAAATTGCTACTTTTGCATACTTCTTGCCAGGAAAAAAAATGGAATGTAAAGTTGCTGGTTTGTTTTCCTGTCAAAGCAAATTTTGAAGGAGCACTGAATCCCACACAGTGTCACTCTCCAGGCTTGCCTGATGGCAAGGAGGAGGATGAGAGGAGCTGCTGTGTGATCTAGGGGCTGAATTCTGAGCCACTTGGTGAGGACAGGAACACAGGAGAGGGGATGATCTTTGGGTACAGGGTAAGAGGGGAAGCTCAATTTGGTAGGGGAACAGGTGCTGTAATGGGATGAGCAACATAATGTTTGCAAGAAGACAAACAGTACAAGCATCTGATAGAAATTAACCCCAGCCACCAGCAGAGAGTGGAAGTTGCAGAACTGAGAAGGACCTAATACTTTTCAAAACAACTTTGGTGTCTCCCAGATGCTATAAACAAGGTGGGCATTTTAACCTCCCAGGGCTCAGTTCTGTCTCCTTTGCTAATTTTACTGCTATTGTAGTTCCTCTTTGGTGGTGGTAAAATAAGCAGAAAGGGAGGCCAGAATCTGGAGTTCCCTTCAAATGACAGAAAGACCTCTATAAAGTGAGCTACTAATTTATTCAATAATGAAACCTACAATTAAGATAAAATCTGGAATCTCAGAGGAGAATTGCTACAAACGAACAAAAGACACAGTCCTGCAGAGAGAAGGACTGCAAGAAGGGTTCATATAATGGTGATATGAATTAATTGGAGTTGTTTTTACACCCTTCTACCTTGTTCATATGAGCTCAGGTGCAAGCCTGTAGTTCAGGATCTCCATCACAACCCCTGAGCCCCACTGGCAGGGATCATCTCCCCTCTTCATACACAGAGCCACCACTTTGGGAGCTTGTCCTTTCACCATAATTTACAATTACACCGCCTGTGCCTTTCATTTCAATAATTCTGGAGCAATTGCCTGGCCCTTTCTGTCAATACAATGGTAAATACTGACTCCAAAACCACCTTTTACTGGAGCTCTAGTTCTTTGAAGGCTGTAAGTAACCCTGCTCTTCTCCTGCAGAACTGGCACTATGGATAGTTTTCTGCCAAAGCACTTTGTACAAGTATTTTAACAAAATGAAGATCTGTTGAAAAGGGTGCATTGCTCTCATTTCCAGTTCAGGATATATTTTTCAGGAACCTTTATTCCTTATAACATGCCCTTAAGTTAAGAGGGGGGACAGGCTGTGTTTTTTTTTGGAGAACGTGCTTTCTACTGACACTTGCTGCTGCAGAGCTTCTCTGTGTGGATCAGGGTGAACCTGTAACCCTGGGGATTGAATCTGGGAGGGCTGGGGATTGAATCTGGCGTTCTGCATGGAACTCACTTTACTATAATTAACTGGAAATTTGAAGTTCATTCAGGCTAAAATGTCATGGAAGTAAAACTGTAATTGGGAAGTAGTTGTGTGGGGGGTTGGCTGCTGTCCCCTGCCTCCCCCTTCTTTTTTTCCTTTTTTTTTTGCAGAAGGTCTTGAGCTTTAGTGCTGGTTTGGAGCTGGGTAAAATATTCCCTTTTCTTCTGAGATGTTTTAATATTCCTTTAGCTTTAAAGTGCTTACAAGTAAAGTTATAAAACCCCACCACGTGGTACAATTCAGAATGCGTGTGAAGGCTAAGATAAAAGATAATTTATTGTACCTTATTCTCCCAATGGTATTGCAGTGAACAGAAGGGTTCAGTTTTACCTGACCATTTTGTGGCTTACCAGCATTGTCTGGTGGCTGTGGAGACAGTAGTCAACTTACATGCTATCAAATTAATTCCTGCAGAATTTAATTAAAGGGCTCTGTTTACACCAGCACTTTTTCTGGGTAGGGTTTAGAAAAAACCCTTACCTTACATAAGAATTTCTTGGCTGTTGTGTGTCTTTATCCCACTTAAGGTGCTCTTTTTGTCAAAGCTCCTGCTGTACTGAAAACCTGCCTCATGTAGGGGCTCACTGTGGATTCTGTGAGCAGGGTGAGACACAGTAAATGCAGCCAGAAGTGGCAGTGCTTTTGCAACACAGTGAGCTCTTCAGAATTAGAAAGCATCATTTGAAATATAAACCTTCCACTTGCTAGTTTATTTGTTTGTTTATTGATTTTTCAGGCTATCAATTTGTTCCTTCAACAACAGTTAAGTTTTTAAAAGGCAGATGTGAAGAAAGCCCTTCTCTTTTTGAAAAACATGGAGTTGAGTGAGTAGAAACTCACACCCTGTTTGCTTGTTGTGCCCCAGCTTCCTCTGGGAAGCAGAACCAATGGCTCTGTGCCTGCGAGAACCATGACACTGAGCCTGTTGTGTGTTTCCCCTCTCCCTGAATTTCCATGCAGAGGCTGTGTGGCCCTCAGGGATCAATCCCCTAAATGCCTGGTAGGATGGCAGCCTGCTGCCTCACACATTTGAGACCTTCAGCTCCCTGCTGATGGAAACCTATCTTGTACGAAGGATTGTGCAAAGCACAATTATAGATCTTTGCTGGGTTTCTGATGCTGGGAAGACCCAATCAAAATTTCTCATCCTGCTGTCCCAAAGGGAGGAAAAATACTTATTGGAAAGATTCATGATCTGAGAGCCCGATAGGATCTGCCGTTTCCATAGAGCTGGGCCCTAGATTTCCCTTTAATGTAATTAAGGCTGAAGATTTATGAATACAACAGGCCAGAACTTGATCCATGTTCATTTTCAATTACTGCAGTGAAAGGGCTCTATCCAGATGTCTCTATTTACAGCATTCACACAGGCAGGGCTGGGGGCTGCAGAGGGGGGGTAGGGAGGGACCGCAAATTGTCACACTTATTAATTCTTCACTGAGGACACTCAGCAGAGGTCTTGGCTTTGACCCACTGACAAAAGGCAGGGGTCTGCTGGAGCAAGTGCATCAATGATGAGGGGGCTGACCTGCCGACCCATCGAGGTCACTCCCTCTGCTTTGTAGGTATTTGGGTAATAATGGGGGTTCATTCCTTATTTTTATTTCTGTTACAGTGCCGGGGCATGGAAAGAAAGAGAGGAGCTCTGATGTGAAAGACAAACATACATAATGAGAGGATCAAGCTTCCCCTGGCAACAGTAACCACTATGAAATGCTACAGGGGAAATACACAGTACTTAGTGACCCACATAATCAGGCCTATTTTAGCAGCATTGTTTTATTTTTCTTTTGAAGCCTTTTTTTACTTTTCCCCTATGTTCCCAGATACAAACTTTAGTTTGGTGAGCAATATCTGGGCATATAATCTTTTCTCTGTTATTGGACCTAGCTGGGTGCCCTAGGTAGGCTTTTAATCAAGTGTGTGGTGGCTGGTACAATACCAAGTGTTGTACACCCTGTATGTGTTTCTAGTTTCTCCCAACAGACTCATGATACACACTCATTTTCTTCTTAAAAATGCCTAAAGAAAAGTAGCTGAAGTGTCAGTGTAAAAAGAATACTGTACCTTTCAGATATGTGCACAGAGCCTGGGGCTTTGTTCATCTTCAACAAAGCTGGTGAAACATTGTGTGTTCCTAAAAGCAGCATTTTCTCTCTCATAATGGTCTTACAATTCTCACAGAACAAGGAAGAAGGCTGTGACAGCACAATATTGTTTTCACTGAACTATAATTGCTCGTCATAAATTAAAATATCTTCATTAGAGCAAAGCCTTCACAAATTTTCCAAAAGGCTATATTATTTCTTGAAATGGCAGAAAATGTTCTGCTCCATTAGCATTTCAAAGAGATTTCTTTCTTTTTGCCTTCCGAAGCTGTACCTTTTGGCTCACAGATAAGTTTAGAGGTTTTAAAAGGATTCGGACAAACTTTTCCCATGATAAATTAGGAGCAGAACCAGAAGCCCAAAGCATCCTCTCCACTTTCAGGCAGTGAATAGAAGTTGCACAAATACTGCACAGTAATCTCTGCTATATAAAAGTATTTGTAAAAAGAAAAAAAGGAGAGGGAGGAATGAAATCCTGATGCTGTGAAAAATTTTGATTTTTTTGTCACTTACTAGGATGAAATTCAGATTTATTATTTTTTATTTTAAAGAGAATGACCTGGAAGAGTGAGTGCTGCTAATTGTAATCTGTGTAAGACAAATTTGAACTCTTCTTGACTGGCTTCAGAGATAGATTTTGAATGTGAGTTATACTTGACTTTTGTAGTCACCATGAGATGTGGTTTATCTTTGGGTTGAAAACCTATTTTAGCTATAGGTTCTCTTGTTCTTTAGCTCAGTTGTTACCTAGGACTTGCTTAACCCCTCATGGCTCTGGATTTCAGTGAGACCTGCTTCTGTAGTGAGCCTGGTACTCAAAAAGAGGATGGAAGAGCAAGGTGGAGCTATTGCTTCAAGGCCTCTATGATGAGCATGCAGTTCTCACCTATTTTTCTGGACTATGATCCTCTTGTTATGCTTCTGATGTCCCATCCCTGCAGTAACTCTGAGGAAAGCAGCTTTGGGTTATCAAGGAGGATCTGGTCATTGAAAAGGATGATCAACCAAACAAAAAGAAAAGTAAAAGAAAATGCAACATTTTTGCTGTTGTTTAAGGCTAGGGTGAGAAGATCACTTTCCTCAGCAGCAAAACATGTGTTACAATGATTCCAAAACACTATTGCAAAAGGGATGGAAGGGTTGATAAGAAGGATGAGAAGCATCTTTCTTCTCATTAACCATCCATGGGAATGATTTGACTAATCTCAACCAGCCTTTCTGGCTATAACTTACAGTTTTCCCAGGAAGCAACCACTTTATTATAATTAAACATGATTACATCTTGAATGCAAAGCATAGAAAATTCACATTTCTTTTAAGGAAGGGGAGATTCTCAATCAGGGGATTGAAGTGCTATGGTTAAAGCTCTTCTTTGATGGAGGAGGGATTTCGAAGGCTGAATTGGAGAAGACAACTAGTGAATTGTGTGGTGTTGTTGAATTAAATCAGGGGCTGTACTGTCCTTAAGATTCTCTTGTGTTAATATCCAAACTGAAATTTTCTACCAGATTCTCACCTCAGCATAGTTCTGTTGATGTCAGTAGAGGTGTGCTGATTTAAATCAGACATTATTATTTCTTATTCTTGAAGTTATGATGGCCCCTCATCACAGGACTTCAAAATACAATTTCCAAGGTTTGATATCCAATAAGTTACATATTTGTTTATTAGTTATTGAAGATGGATAATCACCATGTTGTAAATAAATACTTGGTGAGATTTTATCATCTTTTTATGACATACTGAGAAACTTTTGAATTTAAAAAAACTATTTAAGATTCTTCTCAAAGGTTTTGTTCTGAAATTTATTGCTGAAGTGTACTTGAATTTGAAAAGCTTTTGGAGATACCGTAATGAGTTTTCTCTAACCCTAGACTTGGTGAATGGCAAGAGTTGTGCTGAGGCAGGGTTTTTAGGGTTAAACATGCTAAAGCAAGTGGAGTTTGAAAGAGGAGCTTATAAGTGCAGCATATAGGGGTGACATTGCTTCTGGACTTGCATGGTTTTGGTAACTCATGGTGTTACAAAATTTGTATGTTTTGGTAACTCATTTGTATGTTTGAGCTCCTGGTTTCTCCCTCATGCCCAGTTTATCTGGCAGCTCTTGAAAGGGAGACACCAATCCATCTGCCTCCTTTCACAGAGGAAACTGGTGTTTGGGGACCTCTGTGGTACTGCTCTGTCTCACCTATGACCTTGTGGAAGGATTTGTGTTTTATTTTAAGTCTTCAGGGAAGACTTTGAGGTAAATCAGAAAAGGATAAGACTTGTGAAAGGAAGAAAGACTCGTCCAGCAGCATCTCCTGCTTTTCTCTGTATATACTGTTATATCAATACATCTGATGCCCTGTTTGCTGTTCTTTTCCACAGTAAACCTGTCTGCAATGGTCAGGGATCCCACATAGAGCCAGGTTTCATGCATGGGCTGAACCTGGACTTTGTTAGTTGAACACTGTAACAATTCTTGGTATAGGTAGAGGTGTACTTATCTTTTGCAGGTTTACAACTTTAGCTGATATGTCCTGAATTGTAGCTCTTGCTTAGTTAAATTAAAATGACCTGAAATGACATAAACTGCTTTGTTAATAAGACACAACTCTCCTTTTTCCTCCCAATACTTTCCTGAATTCTTCTTCTGAGATAACTGAGTTAATCCTAGAGAAATTCAGCAATGAGATCTTGATTTTTCTTGGAAAAATAGTATAAAGGCCTAAGAAAGAAAAGCAGATTTAGTTTTGACACCTCTAACTGATGCCAGTACACAGTGTAATTTTCCAAGTGTTCCTTTCTTTGTTAACGACAAACAGTGATGGTAGCTTGAACTTTCATTTACAGGTCAATTTTTATCTGTTCTTCTATAAAAAGTTTGCTTTGTCTTACTGTTATTTATCCATTAAGCAACCAACCTTTATGCCTGTCATCAGGTTTAATGGTTTTCACCAGACCTCAAGAGTGTGCCTTCCTCCTTTAGTTGATTGTTTACAAGATGAGCTCATACCCTTCCTGAAAATGCTTGAGAAAAAACACTTATCTGCTGTTGGTACACTGTGTGGATAATAGTAATGTAAACCTTTATTTAATTTTCCCCACTTCACTGTGCCTCTCCCTAGAGAGTAGAGATAGTACTGAAAATAGCACTGTATTTTAGACTAAATACATTTGTGAAAGCCTTTGAAGTGCCACCAAAGACACCTGTTTTGCTTTCTCAGAGAAATCAGACCAAGGAATCTGCTACAAAAGATATAAATGATTTCCTATCACAGATGCTCTGTTTCCAGAGGGACAAGAAAAATCATGAACTGTCCAGCAGCTTTGGTAACTCTGGCAGTTATCAAAACTCTGCTCCATTTTACAAGATTCATTTAAATATTTTGAAGCAAAATATTTTGAGCTTGATGACCCTGCTTACTGATTCAAAGTCTCCTGAAGTACAAAATAAGTCAGCCTTTTACAAATATCCTTGAATCTTAGTGTCATTGAATCACTTTGGGAGGGATGAAGGGGAAAGGCTCAGGTCCAACAGAGAAGCTGAGGCAGAAAGAGATTTGTGGGGCAAGATGTTGCCCACCTTGAAGCAAAACCCAGAGTCTCTGTCAGATCCTCCAGCATTGTCAGCAAGTTTGCTGCTGACACCAAACTGGGAGGAATGTCCAACTGTGCTGCCATCCAGCTAGACCTGGACAGGCTGGAGAGTTGGGTAGGGAGAGGTTGAATGAAATATAACAAGGGCAAGTGTAGGGTCTTGTGTCTGGGCAAGTATAACCCCATGTATTAGCCTAAGTTGGAGACTGAGCAGTGGAGGGGAAAGGGACCTGGGGGTCCTGGTGGGCAGCAGGATGTCTATGAGCCAGCAATGTGCCCTTGTGGCCAAGCAGGCCAATGGTGTCCTGGAGTCTATGAGAAAGGATGTGGTCAGTAGGTGGAGAGAGGTTCTCTTTCACCTCTGCTCTGCCCTGCTGAGACCGCAACTGGAATACTGTGTCGAGTTCTGGGGTCCTCAGTTGAAGAAGAACAGGGAACTGCTGGAGAGAGTTCAGCACAGAGCTGGAAAGATGATGAAGAGATTGGAGCATCTCTCTGATGATGAAAGGATGAGGGAGCTGGGTCTCTTTAGCTTGGAGAAGAGGAGAGTGAGGGGTGACCTTATTAATGTCTATAACTATGTAAAATGTGACTGTCAGGAGGATGGAGCCAGGCTCTTCTTGGCGACCTCCAATGATAGGACAAGGGGCAATGGGTGCAAACTGGAATGCAGGAGGTTCCACGGAAATAAGAAAAAAACTTTTTCAGAGTGAGGAGAACAGAACACTGGAACAGGTTTCCTAGAGAGGTTGTGGAGTCTCCTTCTCTGAAGACTCATTTCTGTGTTCCTGCTCTGGCAGGAAGACTGACCTAGATGTTCTCTCCAGGTCCCTTTCAATCATTTCAATCCTTGATATTTTGCAATTCCATGATTCTGGGGAAAAAAAAGCTTTTTTGTAACCTCAGCACTAAACTATATGGAGCTGTGGAGGACTGATCAATCTTACTTTTAATTATTTCTTTCCAAATTAGATGAGTTGCTATTTTTTTCCAAAATGTGCTTTTTAGTAAAAGCACCTGATATACTTCAGTAGAGCCACAAGCATCCCCATCTGCCTTTTGTGCTCTTAATGTGACATAATTGCTGTTGTGTGGATAGGTTTAGCTTCTTCTCTGAATGTGGCAGGAGCCTGTTGTCATTTTGATGCGTTATGGATACCAGTACTCCCTTCAATAATCAAGTGTTTTATGAAATTGAGAGCTAGAAAATTAAAGCAATTGAAGCTGAAAGCCCCTGATGCAACTTTATTTTACCCGAGATGCTGTTGATCACTAATATTTTGGGTTTTTTCTCCTTGCGGGTTTGATAAATGAGGCACTTGCCACATCAGTCAAAATTTGAAACTGTGTGTTTTGCTGTGAAGTTTCAGATGAAGTTTATGTGCTGCCTAGGAAACAAATCCAGATGTGGCACTCGTCTGTGGATTTTACTGAATTATGTGGAACAAGCTGAGGACAAACACAAGAGGTTGTACTCAGTTAAACTGTATGCTGTGGTATCCCAGTGTGTTACTAGGGAAAACAAATATTGTAGTTCTTGTCACTTGGATTTGTCTGGAAGTGAAACCAGAATCTTGGCATTTGGTTATGAATAACTGCCTGTATGATTTCCATTAACTTTTGTTGACCTAAGATTGTTTTATTTTAGAAAGTAATTGCTTTGAGTATTGATTAAAGCCTTATGGCTCCAGTGTTTCAACAGAGGAGAAAATTCAAGCAGAGAGAACAGGATTGATTGTTGCTGCAGAAAACTAATATTGGTCTGTTTCTTTTTTGTCTCTGATAATCACTTTAATCTTGAAACTGGTTTTCGAATTGTGATTCACTTTAATATTTCTACTTCTGAACTTCAAAGCTTGGGTTGCTTCTGGAATTGATAGTTATTTGTAAGAATTTTGCATGTCTGTGTAATACAGAGATTCTCCTTCTTGGAAGACCCACCACATTTTCTAGAGAGTTATTCACGTGGCAAACAACAATGCCAATACTGAGAAGAGACCCACAACCCACAATATATCTAACTTCTGTGCTCTGAGATGTTTAATATGATAATGTTCTCAGATTCCATATTACAGGTACTCAGAAAATAGTAAAAGCAATTTTTTTGCATTTAAGATTAGAAATTAAAGTAATATTCACAGCATAAATATGTTGAATTACTAATGTACATAGAATTGTACTGATTTCACTGGGTGATTTTGCAATATTACAGCACGTCATCCTCCCATTGCCTGACCTCTCTTCAAACCAACATGAGTAAGTGGTCTGAAAAAGGGTAGAATCACCTCTCTCTCTTTTGATGAATGGCTCAACCCCTAAGAGCAAACAGGATTTAGCAGCTATGGTGGTTGTGGCTACTGTGATCTCAGACTCTCTTTCTGGGCTAAAGCTGCTCTTGCTCAAAGTCTTTCCACCTCTGCTCTGGCTTTGGAAGCAGAGTAGAGTCTTTGATGCCTTAGCATACTAGTGGGACTGGAGAATAGGCTGGGAGTTATTCTGGCTCTGTTGAAGTCAACAAGAGTTCTGTGATGGCCTTGCTTAGGGTCAGGATTTTGTGTGGTAGTGGGGATCTATCATCAAGGCTGTGGATGCTATCCCATGCTGGTTCTGAAGGAAGCCACTTACAAGTTTCCTATGAGGGAATTATTCAAGGAAAGGCAGTTTGCTGGGCAGGAAAGAGGTATGGAAATATCATGAGGGACCATGTCTGAAGATACTGGAAACAGTTTAAAAAGCCAGATAGAATCATAGAATTGGCTCCTAATGTCTAAGTTCTGGCACTGTAAAATGAATTAATTAATCCTGAAGGCTGAAAAACTCCATTTTACCTTGTTATTGCTTAAAGGATAAATAAATGTGGCTAGCACTCCAATCCCATCTATATATACATTGGAATGCTTTAAGCACATTATATGTTCTGCAATCTTAGGAATTACACAGACTTCAGGTCAAATCCTGCCTATTTTGTGCATTTTGGTAATAGCTATAGTGCTGTGACCAAAGTAACCTCCTTGATATTTTTACTTGTTGTGTCAGTGGTTTAAATGGGGATTTGTACATTTATGGTGGTAGTTCTCCTATAATGGTTTGGAAAAATATTGAGAATACAGTAGGAAAGCAACATGTATCTGTACCCTAATTTATCTTCCATTCTTAAGGGCAGCTGTTTGACTTAACAGTGATGTGTTTGAGCAGCTCCATAAGGTAATATTAAATTTTTAAAAAGAGCACATCTGTCAGCTCTTGACAGCAATGAATCTTAAGTAGGTTTGCAAGTTATTTATGGGTATCAAAGCGATGTTCCTATTGTAGATCAAGAGCCACAGCGTGCTTCCCCTCTCTCCTGCTTTCCCCCTTGCAGTGCCGTAAATCTAACTTCTGCCCATCCTATTGTTGGAGAAAAGCAGCCATATTGTACTGATTGCTATTAAATTAAAGCAGAAAGGGAGGGAAACAAATACGGAAGCCAATCTTACCAGCAGGGATACCACTAGCTTTTATTTTGCCTTTTGGGGGTCACAAAGTCATGGCAGGCAGCTGACCTCTGATAACCTTTTCAGTGCCACAGCATGCAGTTTCTTTCGTAAGAACTTAATTAAACACAACTGAACTTTCCAGCTAACATTTGTTTTTGAAAAGAATCGTCTTTGATTGGTGTTTTCTGCTGAGGGGACAGCAGAGATGCTGCTTTTGTTCCAAAGAGAAAAGTTAGCATATGTTAGTTAAGGATTTGTGGTTTCCTATAGTGATGCTGGGTCTTTCTGAAGATTCACTGGGGTTCATAGCTAGCACTGGAGCACCACAGCAGTAGAGGAAAAGCACACCCAATATGTCTAAGACATACTTCAAGTGAAGCTACTCTGATGAATCAAGGGCTATGTGTGTGTTGGTATAAGGGAAATAAAATTATATTCTCTCTGCAGAGTTAGTGATGTATCTGTGATAGTCCCTGTCTTCCATATGGACTATGGGATTTGGAACATGTATCCACTTCATCTTGACTTCCAGCACCAACTTGATGAATTGTAGCAAGATGAAATTTATTTAGGTCTTGTGTTGTGGGATGTGCTTGCAAAACAGGAGAAAATGAAGTTTTTATGGTAGAGGATATAAAAGGAGAGCACTGAATTTAGGCAGCACCTGTCTGGTGAAGTGTGTGTTATCATGAGTAAAGTTTTTTAGTTGCAGAGATAACTGGATATAAGTCATCCCCTGCACGCTCTTTTCTAATTTCATCACACTGTCATTTTGTACATGGAATCAGTGGCAGAAAGTGTAACTAGAGAGAAAGGCTGTTACCAATTCCTGGAAATGGAGCTGGGCTCTGTACTTGGTGTTTCCTGAAACCTTTTGAAATGAGATGCATTACTGACAGGTCTCTTGTTTGAATTTGGTGTGTATGAGCACCTATGTAAGTCTTTGATGGAGATAAATGTAACATTTTGGCTTTCTTGTGCTAGCAGCAGGCAGAGGGAAGAGATTTCTGTTCCTCATGGGCTGGGAGCTGGCAGCACTAGCTCGTGGGTTTGTGCAGGGAAGAATTTCCAGCTCTTTGACAGAAGGAGTGACATCCCAACAGAGGGACAGCTCTCATCAGCTGCTACCTGCTGCCACAGCATATGGGGCTCTCAGTTTGTAACACCTCACTTTGTTTCCTGTGTCGAACTGTGGCCTCTTGGCAGCTGAGATTCTGCTCTGCTGAATGTCCCTTCTCAGTGGGATGGGAGCTTGCTCTGAGCTCTCAAGACAGACAAGAGCAGCTCCTGCACTTGTGGAGTTTGGTGGGAGGTAAAGTGGCACAGCTTCAGCAAAAGGCAGTGAGGAAAGGGAAAGGAATATCATATCCTGTAGGAGATACCTTCTCCTTTGCTAAGGAGAGACCCACCTTAGCAAAAATCCCAGCTAAGCAAAAATGTTCCCATTATTTGCTTTTCGGTCTTCTCTTTCCTCCTTTTCCCCCTGATCTTTGACTGTGTTTGTCTTAATCTTGAGAAAGAGGGGCACAGCTGATGTTTGCTAAGGCTGTGTTGCCTTTCTCAGAGTTAACACGTCTCTGAGGGCAGAGCGTGTGGAAAATGTCTGGTTTTGGGGCCGGGGTCACGCTGAACAGAAATGATGATGTCAAAACTGCCTGGGAAGGTGAGGTTACCGACTCATTAGAGGGAATGTGTCCTAGTAACTGCAAAATGAGCTTCCACTCTCCCTCATTTCTAGCATCTAATTTGCTAGGTGGTTTCATTTATTAGCATATATTGAAGTGTGTGGGCACTTGTGAGGCTCTTTCTTTAACAAACAAAAACATTAACCCTCTAGTACACCACCTGTTTGCACTTCATTGTCAACTGTGAGGGGTTATTTTATTGGCTTAATTATTTCACTTTTCATTAACTTTTTTTCTTTATTAGCATGCAGGCTGCAATCCGATTTCTTTTTTTGCTGGAAATAGACTTTGTTTGTCATTAATACCATACTTCTGGGTGCATTTCTTTATTTAAAAGAAATAAAGGTTTTCTTTTATATCTACCCTTGCTCTGTGTCTCTGTCCTAGTGGCTTTCCAAATGTACTTGATTTAGCTTTTCAATATGTAATTAATGCCAAACAAGTTTATGGCATTATAAGTGTCCAAAATTCCCTCGTTTCATTTCTATTCATTTATCAGCCTTCATTATACAGCCACTGTTCCACATAAACACAAATGGTTGTTAATGAATGCCTAATGTTGTATTCATTAGAAAATCAGGTTAATGGCTAGTAATGAATATCTGAGCTACTTGTTACTTTCAAGTATGGTTTTGGTTTTTTTTTGTCCTTATTGGTTGCAATACTTCTTTAATTGACAAAGAAATCATACCTGTATGTTAGGTAAAACCTTTGCAAAAGCTCACAACCATTGCCATGTTGCTTGTGCTTTCTCTTTGGGGAAAATGATAAAGATTAACTGACAGACAATTGGTAACTGCTAGTTCATCCTCAGTTTATGATTAATCTCCTTAGGGGGAATACTCATCTTCTTAAACCTCTTTTAAGCTAGTCAAGGTGACAAAGATCATTGCTAGATGCCTTTCTATAGTCAGCAGAGGTTATGAAGGATTAATATCTGTAGCTGGCACATACTAAGACACATAATAATTCTAATTAATAGCATGTTTCTTGTTGTGGGAGTGCATGGTATGAACTCACACTTTTTACATAGTTTTTTCAAGACACTAAGGGTGAAGATGGGTGACTCTCAAATTGAAACCTGAAAGGGACCTCCAAGAAAGCTGAGGAGAGACTGTTTGCCTGGGCATGTAGTGATAGGATGAGGTGAGGGGCAATGGTTTTACTCTAGAGCAGGAAAGGATTAGATTAGACATTAGGAAGAAATTCTTCATAATGAAGATGGCAGAGGGTGGGCTTGTTGAGACTCTGAGTAACCTGGTTTAGTGCAAAATGTCCCTGATAACTGCAGGGGAATTAGTCTAGATGGCCTTTGAAGGTCCCTTCCAACTTCACACATTCTACGATCCTGTAATTCTTTAATTTTTATACAAACTAAGCTTTGATGAGGGAGTACTATTTCACATGCTTCCATATGCTGAAGAACAGCTCTTACTTAATTTATACCCCAGATTCCCAGTTACAGTGTATTTTTCGACCCCATGAAGCCTGGAGTCTGCCCTGACCAAACTAGTTTCTAGCTAAGAATGTTCTTTTACTGTTACCAGGGGTAGCATGTTTTAGCTTCTGGATTCTGTTAATGATGTTAATTCCTAAGTATACTTGCTAGACCAAGTGCAAGGTCCTGCACCTGGGTCGAAGCGATCCCAAGCACAGATACAGGCTGGGTGGAGAGTGGCTTGAGTGCAGCTCTGAAGAGAAAGACTTGGGAGTGTCAGTTGATGACAAACTCAACATGAGCCACCAGTGTGCACTTGCAGCCAATAAGGCCAACCAAATCCTGGGTTGCATCAAGAGGAATGTGATCAGCAGGTCAAGAGAGGGGATTTTGCCCCTCTACTGAGCTCTGGCACAATCCCACCTGTCCAGTTCTGGAGTCCT
>VZTY01023928.1:72135-132820 GCA_013400935.1 Turnix velox | reverse complement strand
CAAACCATTCTATGATGCTTTGAATAGGGTAGACAGTGGTGACCCATGGCTATGGAAAAATGTTTTCAAGAACCAAAATTCAGCGGTACATTTGCTGACAGCAAAGTTCTGGCCTACAGCACCTTTCAAAGCAACAGAGAAAGCATAAATTGTAGATGGGTGCTGTCTATCTCTCGTGATGTGCAAGACAAGAGCCTTGACTTGAGGTTGTTACCAGAGAGTAATGATTTATAGCTGTAAGCACTTAATAATGCTAAAAAGGTTTTGTGATTTAAGTGGATTGAATAACCAGTGACTCCCACTTTGCAGAGTGGGCAAAACTGCTTTTACAACAAATTATTCCAGAGCTTATTAGGAGAGAAAACTGTGACTTAATTAAAGGGACAGCCAAGTAGAGTCAAGAGTGAGTGGGAAATAATCCTTCTGCCTATCTTTAAGCACAACAAAATAGCAGAGGAAGTAAAAACAAAAAAAGAAGGATAAATAAAATACCATGAGAAGGGTCAGATTTTTCCTAAGTGTAACATGTACAAGCCACATGTCAGATTTCTTCTCTAAATATCTGATTTAATGAAGAAAATTTCTTAATTCAGAAGTGCCAAGTTAAAAAACAAACAACAAATGTAGCATATTTTAAAATTTCAGTGGAACACGGGATTGGAGAGATATGATAAACATCTCTAAGTTTTAATCTGCTTTTTCCTGTCTGTAGTGCAACACAGAAAACGTGTGCCAGGCTTTTTTTTTAAAGAAACCCAACAAATTAAACTGCTCTTTGGCAAAATAAGTACTGTTGTGTGTTTATAGGGAAAACCTTTTCTATTGAAAGGCATGAGATTCTCACAAGACAGTGACTCTGAGCAAAACTTAAACATTTAATCTGCTTTCTGTCTGATGATTAAGATCTTCCTCTTTCTTACAGAATTTCTTAATTTAAAACAAATTTTTTAGAGCATCATCTCCTTGGGAGTTTTGGGCTTCTCAGCATTGACTTTCTAGATGTTTTCAGGGCTTTGTAGTTCATCTGTATGAGAACTTTCATCTGTCTAAAACTTGACTCAATGGGTTTGAGCCTTCGGCTTTGTGCTTTGTTGTGCTGCCTCCTAGGCTCAGCTGGCATCAGGACATTGCAGTCTAGATAATAAAAGGAATTTTTTCAATAATAGATGTTTTTGATAAGTTGCTTTTTTCTGTTTTGCTATTAAAGAGTACTCTCTTTTGAAATTAATAGGCTTGCATGGATTGTATTTCTAGGATCTTTTATTTAGGGCCACTTTAGATTCTCTTTTTGCTTTCCTGAAATGTTATTTTATTGAATACTACAAAATACAATAGAGTACTAATGATTTATTGCAGATATGTTTGTGTTTATCATGTATAGTAACTTTTATGATGTGCACAATGCATAAAGTCATTGAGATTTGAGGGTGTCATTTAGGGATCTCTCAAGAATTCCACACATTCCAGATTTAAATCACCATTGCCATTCTTTCAATCCAAATTCAGTGCATGTTGCAGCTTTTTAGTAGTATGGTTGTCAGTGAGTCTTAATTTTTTAGGGCCTTCAGAAAGTAATTTCTGTCTTGGTAATATTTCTTCTTCGTTTCTATATCCCACTGCTAAGGGAGTAAGAGGAATTATCTATTTTGATAGCTGCACAGCTTACCCAGGCCATTTCTAATTTAAAATTACAGCTTTAGAGGCTATTTATATACAAAATCTTTGGATACATTTCATATAGAATGATACAGTGATTTATTTTCTAAGTATGCAAAGTGATGTCCAGAGCCTCCTTACTAATCACTTCTAGTTTGGTCAGTCTATTTCCAGTTGGAGAAACACTATTTTAAAAAAGGATGTGCTGTCCAAGTCTGAAAGACTGATAAATGAGCTACTTTTGAAAAGAAATTCGAATTGCAAAATTCGAGGCAACTCTTTTCTCTTTCACCTTCTGCTATTTCTAGGTTTTTCATTATTTGCACCGGTGGATTCAGCAGGGTGGTGTACACCAACCCAGCAAAAAAGCATCACTAAGAAATAGAGACAATAGAGAGTGGGGTGTATTAGAAGGAGTGTGATTAGTAGGTGAAGAGAGGTGTCCTCCTCCTCTTCTACTCTGCCCTTGTGAGACCATATCTGAAGTATTGTGTCCAGTTCTGGGGCCCTCAGTTGAAGAAGGACAGGGAACTGCTGGAGAGAGTCCAGTGCAGAGCCACAGAGATGTTGAAGGCATTGGAGCATCTCCCTTCTGAGGAAAGACTGAGGGAGCTGGGTCTCTTTAGCTTGGAGGAGACTGAGGGGGGACCTCATTCATGTTTATAAAAATGTAAAGGTTGAGTGTCAGGAAGATGGAGCCAGGCTCTTCTTTGTGACCTCCAGTGATGGGACTTGAAGCAATGGATGCAAGCTGGAGCACAGGAGGTTCCAGAGAAATATGGGGATAAAAACTTGTCATGGTGAGGGTGACGGAAGAGTGGCACAGGCTGCTTAAAGAGGGTGTGGGGTCTCCTTCTCTGGAGATATTCAAACCCCACCTGGATGCCTTCCTGTGTGACCTGATCTTGGTGTTCCTGCTCTGGCAGGGGGATTGAACTCAATGATCTCTCCAGGTCCCTTCCAATCCCTGACATTCTAGGATTCTGTGACAATGAGTGGCTCAGGCTGGTGAATGCACCCCCTCAGCTCTCCTAGATCGAGAACTGCAAAACAGGAAGAGCTTTAACATAAAGCACAAGCAATGTCATAAATCACAAGGTGAAGATGCTTAGAGTGGTATTTCTCACTTTCTCATACTGGCTTTCTTGTTTCACCTTGAAACCTGTCCCTGCTGTCACTTATAAGAAGGTTTTGTTTTTTTTTTTCCAGTGGCATCAATAGGAGATAGCCAGCTTCCTTTCTGGTATAGGAATCAGTATGACAATATCTTGTGTTTTATAGAATCCTTTGTCCTGAAAGAGCCCTTGAGCATTTCACACATCATAAATTCAGTCATGGTTTTGCCACAGGCCTTGGGAAACCACTGTGAGTTGGTTTTGGGTTTTTTATTTCTTTCCACCAAAACAAGGCAGACCCAAGAGTTACAAAATAGTGTTTAGGTCTTTCTCACACACAGTAAATACTGCCTGGGGAAGGCTGGATGCCTCGAGAGACTTAGAAACTATAGAATGCTGGATAGGAAGTTGCATGTTTGGTCTAGTAGCACAATGCAAAGCACTCCTGAACTATATCCTAAATCTCACCCTTTCCGGCCATACAATTCTGCAAAACAAAAACACACCCTCCCTAGGAATTTCAACCCTCAATACCTTTTTTTTAAGATACCTTTCCTGACAACTATCTTCCAATAAGAATGAGTCACTGTTCTGATTCCAGTGTAGGAAGGCAAGTCTTGCGGCAGAACAATGCCAGTGGCTAGGATGTTGATCCAAGATGGGGGAGACAGTGGTTGATGCTTGCCTTATCCCAAGTGTTGAAGACACCCACATCTTCCAAAAGTGAGCTCTTCCAATGCATATTGGCCAAATTCCCCTTCATTTCATTGCTGCTGCTCCGCTTCATGGAAATATGCTCAGCTGGGAGAGCATCACCATCCCAATCAAGGGTTCAAGTCTATGTCCAGGTATGAGGCTTGTCAGAGTTGGGCTGATGGTTTGATTTGATAATCCACCCTAGGTGATTATGATCTTGCATTGCAGATTTTACTGAGCTGGTTTTGGGGGGGACACAGCACTTGGCATTTGATAGGGAATAGGAGAGGAATTAATTTAAGCTACTACTTTGGAGAGGGTTTTTTTCTTTCTTCATTTTAAGAGCTGGTTTATATATCTATGGCTGACTCCAGAGCAAGGCTTGGATCTTTTGTCTTCTCTTATCTGCTCTAGGTGTTGATAAAAGGACTGCAATTCTCTACATTTCCTTCACTGGTGGTACCAAAATCAATGTGCTCTGTGATGTGACATATTTGGAGTGCTCTGAGAATTAGCTGAGAAGGGCCTTGAAGATGTTCAGAGGCCTGGAGCACCTCCCCTCTGAGAAAAGGCTGAAGGAGTTTGGGTTGTTCAGCCTAGAGGAGAGAAGGCTTAGGGGGGACCTCAAAGTAGCTTCTCAATACCTGAAGGGGTCCTCCAGAAAGACTGGGGTAGGACTTTTTAATAGGATACAGGAAAGCAGGACTAGGAATAATGGATGCAAATTGGAAATGGGGAGATTTAGGCTGGATATAAGAAAGAAATTCTTTCCTGAGAGGGTGGTGAGACACTGGAAGAGGCTGCCCAGAGAGGCTGTGGATGTGGATGTCCCATCCCTGTAGGTGTTTAGGCCAGGCTGGATGAGGCACTGAGCAACCTGGTCCAGTGGAAGGTGTCCCTGCCCATGGCGGGTGGAGTGGAACTAGATGATGTTTAAGGTCCCTTCCAACCCAAACCATTCTATGATTCTATAAGCCTGGCAGATGTGCCTAACCAAGATCAAAGTTTTAAGGCTTAAAATTTAGATGTAGCTGATATTTAGGCATGAAACACCTCCTTTGAATGTGTAGTAAAGCAATTGATCCATCGTCACCAAAGAAATTCGATCTCAGTTTCAGAATTCAAATCCCCCTTTTTTGAGCTTCTGGCTAATACTGAAGCACGAGGTCGTTCTCCTTTTCCTGTTGTTCCTATCCACTGCTGAAATATGTTCTCTCCCAAGTAGGATAAAGAGCTTTTTAGCTGTTTCACTAGTTTGTTTTTTCTGTAGTGTTGCAATATCTGTTTGGAATGGCCATAGGAATGCAGCTATCACAGGTGGTTGTGTGAAAAGCACCTTGGAGTGTCTGTCCTTAAAATGATTATGGTCTTAATTTTATGCCTGTATTCAAAAGACACCATCATTAGAAAACAAAACCCAAGGGCACACTCCTGCACCCTTGCATCATGTTGGGCTCTGATTCAACTCTGACTCAGACCCTTCTACAGACACAGCCCTGCTGCTTCCTGCAGAATCTCAGGAAGTGGAAACCCTACAAATTCCAGCTACAAAGTGGTGGCCTGGAGTCCCCTTTGTGCTTTCAAATGAGATCCCATTAAAATTAATGGCTTTAGTGACACAGCAGCTAAGGAGCAGTTCAACAGGGAATGCTAATTTACTGTTTAAGAATCTTGTTTGCCTTGGTCCTTTCTTTTGGGGCTGGTTTTTGGTCTTTTTTTTTTTAATTGAGAGGAAACTGCAAACTTATTCAGAAAGGAAATGGAATGATGAGGGTGCTTGTAGATCAGTTTGAAACATGAACCTGCAAAGCAGTCACTAAGGTGCAGAAAGAGGTGTTTAAGGCCAGGCTGGATGAGGGATTGAGCAACCTGGTGTAGTGGGAGGTGTCCCTACTCATGGTAGGGGGGTTGGAACTAGATGATCTTTAAGGTCCCTTCCAACCCAAACGATTCTGTGGTTCTACCTGACACATTGCCTGACTAGATGCTTTTCTCAGAAGACAGAAGTTACCTTTAGGTGCTATAACTTTGAAATAAGGCTACCATTTCAAACAGGAGAGCTGGCACTATTTTTTCCTGCTGCATTTCAAAAGTGAGACCTTCTTGGGGGGGAAAAAAATCCTTGTAAGTATCTACTCTCTGGAGAGGATTTAATCCTGAGGGACTTCAGGTATTTGCCCAAACTCTAACTGAGGGCTTTAAGCACCAAAAAGATATGGGATTTCAGGTAGATCATGGGGTCAGTGGTTTCTCTTGCCCATTCTAGAAAGCTCTCCTTGCACCTTGATGGCATTAATTTAACATTCTGGCTGCTAACATTCTCATTTTTAAAAGTCAGGCATGATCTTGGTGGACATATTTGGAGAGGCAAGTAGTGTAGGTTACTATATCCCTTACTTGTTCTACCATAGATAACTCACTATGTGTTATGTTCAAACCAGTCAAGTGGGAGATGGGACTTTTGCTCAATGATTTCATCTGTGACTTTTGAAACATGGGACTTAAATCCATGTAGTATCTCAGCTTGTCATCTGCTTTCCTGGATACCCTGCTGTTTATCATGATTGGTTCCCATTTCAGTTTTTTTTTTCCAGTCTGGATTGCAAGCTGCTTTACACACAGCCCATCTTTTCTGTGTTTGTCTTATGCTTGGTACATAGTGAAAGTTCTGTCCTCCAGTTGTAACTCATAGCAGTGCTAATTCTCCACAGGCAGATGCTGAGGCCACAAAGGTTACTGGGGCTGACGTCATTTGACTTTAAAATATTCTTAAAAAGGAACTCAAAGTTCTCTGCTTTTTGGGGGAACAAATGAATTTTCTAGGATAATGATCAGCATTTAAAATGGCATGTTGGCCGAGAAATTGCTGGAATTCCTCATTTTATTAACTCACTGATCCATGTCCTGGTTAGTATGTGCAAATGCATCACAACACACTCTGCTTTTGGTGCCTTTCCCTGGTTGCCTGTCATTTTATGACATGGTTTGGGTTGGAAGGGACCTTAAAGATCATCTAGTCCACCCCCATGCCATGGGCAGGGACACCTCCCACTAGACCAATACCTCAATACCTCATCCAGCCTGGCCTTAAACACCTCCAGGGATTGAGGGGCATCCACAGCCTCTCTGGGCAACCTGTTCCAGTGTCTCACCACCCTCACAGCACAGAACTTCTTTCTTATCTCCAGCCTAAATCCATTTTGTATCCATTACTCTTAGTCCTCCTATCCTGTAACCTTATGCCATGTCAACCTGGCTACCACACTTTCTCTGCACTTCTTGCTTTGAAGTGATGGTGATACATCACCAGCCATAACCTCAGCACACTGCCCAGCAATAGCTATCATGATTTTGTTTTCACCTTCTGACTAACTGCAGCTTCAGGGAACCTTACAGAACTTTTGTGGTTCTTCTCCTAATTAGCATCAAGGTTTACAGTGCTGAATAAATGAGTCATTCTCTAGTGCAAGCACTCAATAAGCTTTTCCTGAGTCCACCTTAGTGTGAGTCAGAAAAGTATGAGTGCAGTGCACCCTACAACTGAGAACTAGTCACCTTATCTGGGAAATCATCACCTTGTTCTTCCAGCAAAAGGATTAGTTTTGGTTTTGTCTGTGCAGAACAAACACCTGCAGTATCTGTTTTGTGGAATTTGTGAAACAGTTAAACTGAAATTTTACTACTTTCCTTCTGGTCAGCTTGATTTGTTTTCCCAGCAACAACAAAAGTATAAGACAGCTATCTGAAACTGAATAATTTAAATGTTTTGCTGTCTTCTTTGTAAAGATACTAATTGTTTAGTTTTTCCTTGTCTCTTTCTAGACTTCTCACTGCAGCTTGGGTTTATTTTCCCACTGTGTTCCTAATACCTCTGTGAAAGGGTGTTAGGGGATTAATTCTTCATGCTTCTCAGATACTCTAATTTTATCTAGAAGATTCCTGTTTTCCAGCCTAATTAATCTGTTTTCCATTGATCTTTTAAATCATTCTCTATTTTCAACTGTCTGCTGAGAAAAGGCAATATTTTTTTCTCTGAGTAGAATTCAATGTAAAGAATCAAGACAGAATGTGAGGGTTGATTTTGCTGGAAGAGCTTCTTTTCCCTTTAACCCAAATTTTGTTTAGGAAAGGAACAATGAAGCAAAACCCTACATTAAAATTATTCAGCACCTGTAGCTATCATGTAAACTGACCTGTAGCTGTCATGTAGGGTTTCAACATACTCTTTGATAGTTTTGCCTCTCACTATTAAATAATGCAAATGAGTGCCACTTATGGCAAAACTGAGCATTTTTTAGAAAGCCAAAAGGTTGGATTTTTTTTACTGTAGAACAAACAAACTTGAACAAGCATCAAAAGNCTTTAACCCAAATTTTGTTTAGGAAAGGAACAATGAAGCAAAACCCTACATTAAAATTATTCAGCACCTGTAGCTATCATGTAAACTGACCTGTAGCTGTCATGTAGGGTTTCAACATACTCTTTGATAGTTTTGCCTCCCACTATTAAATAATGCAAATGAGTGCCACTTATGGCAAAACTGAGCATTTTTCAGAAAGCCAAAAGGTTGGATTTTTTTTTACTGTAGAACAAACAAACTTGAACAAGCATCAAAAGAAAGACTGTAGGATGGTTGAGATGTTAATTAGGTATTCACAGATTCATTGAATGTTCGGGAAGGGACCTCAGAAGATTATTAAGTCCAATCCCCCTGCCAGAGCAGGAACACCCAGATCAGGTCACACAGGAAGGCATCAAGATGGGGTTTTAACGTCTTTAGAGAAGGAGACCCCACACCCTCTGTGGGCATCCTGTGCCACTCTTCTCTCACCCTCACCCTCCTGTGTTCCAGCTAGCACCAATTGCTGCTTGTCTTATCATTGGATTTCACTGAGAAGAGCCTGGCTCCATCCTCCTGTCACTCTCCCTTTATGTACTTACATACATTAATGAGGTCCCCTCTCAGTCTCCTCCAAACTAAAGAGAACCCAGCTCCCTCAGCCTTTTCTCAGAAGGGAGATGCTCCAATTCCTCCATTATCTCTGTGCCTCTGCCCTGTACCTTCTCCAGCAGTTTCCTGTGAACATCATAGTAACATTGGGGAAGTTGGGGACCTGCAGGCTAGCTTGAAGTGCATGCTGTAAAGAAAACAGTGGTCTCAGACTCACATCTCAGCTACTTTGCTTTAATTGCACACAATTATATCACTTTTATGAAGGGTTTGATTGTAGCTCTAAAAGCACCAGATTACCACGTAAGGAAACTGGATTACACATTTCCACAGTAGGAAACTTGCTGCTGAGACTGGTATTTGCTCGAGTCCATCATTATTCAATTGAAGAGCTGGATGCTCCTGAAGAGAGACGAATTATTGCTTTGAAGAGCTGTGCTGGCAATGAGGAAAATACCAATGATACTGCTGGCTAATTATTTTCAAGTCGATGGTAGGGCTGTGTTATTACTGCAGAGACTGAAATGCAGTGTTGAAGATGCTGCATTTACTGATGAGAAGCTCTTCATTGTGACAAAGAACTGCCTTGCTGGCAGGCAAACTTGTCCTGCTGCTAAAGGGAAATTGCTAGTGCTGAGAGATTGTTTTCGAGACCTTCAAGAGGGATAGAAAGCATTTTAGAGAGCTTCTCTAAGGCAAACTTGGAAAATAAAACTGCTATAAAACATCATGCTCCAATAAATAAAACAATAAAACATCCCTATTAAAGCCCACTCTTGCAGGGTTTTTTTTGAAAGACAGAGATCCTTGGATGCCAGCAGAAGTTTTGTATGTTTTTAGGGTTTATTTTTCAGCCTTAAACTTGAGTTTCATTTATTTCCAGAGTTGTTTGTTCTCTGAGGGAGCTCTAATATAACCTTGTCCTTTACATATTGTAAGAAATGAGGGTGGGAAAAGAGAACATAAAGAAAATATTTTGTGCTAGTGTTTGAAGTGGGACACTGACAAGTGAGAAATAGGACAAAAAAAAAGAGAATATGAAATAAAATGTAATATAGCAAATCCTTTGCAGGTTGAAAGGGTAAATAATGGGGGAGTTAACAGCACTTTAGAGCACTAGCAATAAGCTGGAGAATAGGATCCACTGCCTTGTGTGTTGGATTTTAACAGATATGTTTCAACACACATAGAAATGTTTTGCTCACTATAATTTTAAGCATGCAGCTGGGGCTTTGCATTGCTTTTTTTTGCTGAGCTTTCTGAGTTTACTGAAGCATACACTAAGGAAATTTTCAAGGACATCCACAAACAAGGAGCAGTATTTATTCATTTTAACTCACGAAAAGTGATGCGTGGAAAGCAGGCAGATGTTTTGCAAATCACCCTCTAAAAGTGATTATTCTCACAAATCAAAGGTAAAGCTTCTAGATTAATGAAGTAATGAACTGATAAAAGTACATTTCTGAATAAGTTGTTACTTTTTTTGATTAAGTTATATTCAAAATCTGAACTGATTCAAAGAGCATACTGTACAGGATAGTCAAATATAAGATTTGCCTATCAATATAATGACATTATTTCCATTATTTCTTAAAATCCAGTAATGGAAGTAGCAGAATTACTTAATTAAGAATGCAATAAGCTGTTTCTAGTTTATCATACATAGTTCCTGTCATCTTTGCATTCATCTTTTAGTCTCCATCAATGGTTTCTACCCTATAGCTTGCAGGCAATAGGTTGGCTGTGACATGACTGGGTGTTGGACACAGTAAAATTAAATCAAAAGTAAAAATAGGAAAAACTGATGCACTCAATGCATCCCAACCATGTAATTGGTATTAGAGTGTCCATCAAATACTCATGATTACAGATGAGAGGAATAAATTTACTGTGGCTTTCAATCACTAGAGGGCACCTGAAGAGTTTTCACTGTTACTGTTTTTACCATTTACTGTTACCATCCAGTGAATGGTGAAAATCCATGCAAAGCTCTGTGGGAGTGGAGACTGGGCATGTAAATAATCTCTGCTATGTGCCAAGCAGTATAAAAAATGATTTAAAAAAAAGGCTCAGTGCATAAGAGAAATGAGAAAAAAGTAAAACCATTGTGCCTCTAACAGTGAGGCTCTGATTTTTCACCTTAAAAATGATGGAGAGAAATTTAATGTGGGTGTTTTTTTTGTATTAAAACCACGGGGCATATTTGTCTATTGTTATTAAGAAGGATGTAGAGAGAGGCTTTGTTTCATCAAAATATGAAGATTTTGAAGTTTTTGCCAGTCTGCCTGTGAAGCTCAGATTATGTTTCCTTTCCTAATTACCTTTAGTAGTTTATGACCATCAGGCTCTGTGTTATGAAAGGAATCTTCTTAGGCCGATTGAGGTTTCATTCTTTTTTTTTTTGAGCTAATTCCTGCTGTGAAATATAATTAAGATCCTGAAGGTGATGTATACTTTCATTTACAGTCAAAAAACACATTTGCCTTCTATTTTCCCTACTAATTACTGTTCCCTTTCACAGTGCATTTCAGTCACATACTTTTATGCCAAAAGATCTGACCAAAATCATGGTTCACTTGCCTCACATATTTTCTCTGTTAAGATTTCAGTTTCTAATTCATTTGTGCTTGCTAAAATGCGGAATAAAAATCACAGGATGGTTAGAAGGGACCTTCACAATCATTTAGTTCCAACCCCTCTGCCATGGCCAAGGACACCTCCCAGCACCCCAGGTATTCCAGAAGTTTATGGATTTCTTTAACAAATTGAAAATTGATCAGATTGTAGCTTTTGGGGTCATTTTGAAGTAAAAGGGGGTCTGAAGAGCACCATGTCTCAGAAATACCCACTTTTATCTATGTTTCTTGATTCAGACTTGTTCTAGGTTGGTCTGCAATAGCAGTTAAATGTAATGAAGATCCCAGATAATCTCCAATATGACAGCTAGTGAAGTTTCCTGACTCCCTTGACCATATACTGCATGGTGTAGGAGGCAAACACAACCACACTGCTTGTGCAGAGTTCATCTATACAACAAAGATGAAGGCTGGGGGAAGTATTACTCCATCCTTCATCTGAAACTAGAGCAGAGAAAGGCTAGGTTAGACACTGGGAGAAAGTTCTTCACATGAGGCACTGGAACGGGTTGCCCAGAGAGGTGATGGAGGCCCCATCCCTGGAGACTTTCAGGGCCAGGTTTGCTGAGGCTTTGAGTGACCTGATCTAGTGCGAAGGTCTGATGGTCACTGCAGAGGGTTGGACTAGATGGCCTTCTGAAGGTCCTTTCCAACCCTATGCTTCATGCAAATAGTCCAACTTAATATCTAAAATCCAAAAATCACTTGTGAACATCTCATGATCCGAAACTGGCCCTTTAGACCATAACCTAAAGCAATCTTTCTAAGGAAAAAAATCTTCTAGAAGCATTTTGATGTTGGATAGACTTGTAAGATCATTGAGTCCAGGCATAAATCTTTCTAGATGGTGAAAGTTGTGTTTGTGCTACCCTTTTGCAGTTCATGGAAAGCTGGAGCCCTTCTAACAAGCAGCAACTAGTATTCTTTTTCAATAGGTATAATATAGGCAGAGTTTTGCAAACAAAGAGGCACTGGTTGCCTTTCTTCCCTTCTTAAAATAATTTGCTATCCATTCACTGACTTCTGAAATAGTTGCAGATAATTGCAACAATTAAAACAGGTAGAGGAAAATAAAAATGAAGATGTGTGTCACTTATCCAGACTTTAAGGCTTAACAAATGCTGATGGTAAAACAGCTTTCATAAAAGAATATCTAGAAAAGTGTCTCCATATAGAATAGTTTGGGTCAGAAGGGACCTTAAAGGTCATCTAGTTCCATGGTGGGGACACCTCCCACTAGATCAGGTCGATATCTGAACTGAGAGACCCCTGGAAAAAATTACCAATATTTTCCTGATAAACACCTTTAAAAGGAAATAACAAATGAACATATTTGAAGCTACACTGTATATAAATCAGTCTTATGGCTTGGAGTGTAGTTGTACTTTTCCAATTAAGCCTGCCATCTAGCATTCACTTTTTCCATTAGTGGATTGCTAGATATTCCCTTTGGCAGCTCTGCTTAAACCATTTGGGATTCACATTTCTATTTTCCCAGGGTGAAACATTCTACTTCCAAGACTGATAGTGAAACTTGTTTTGCATCTCTTAATTGTTGCCTTATTTATGCTGTAACCCCAGGATATGAAAGACTAGACACTGAGCTGATAGCATGGAGATGAGTTGGAGTCACTCTGCTGAATTTAGAGAGGATTCTGCATCTCAGTGAAGCAAAAGGGAGACTCGTCCTTGACTGAAGAAATGTCAGGATGCTACACAGTGAATTTATTCAGACTGACAGTGGAGTAAATGAAATTAAAATACAGCTGACATAGGGCTGTGGAATAATGAAGAATGCACCCATGTCATTAGTTTTACAAATCTCACTGGGTGGGCTGTGCAGGCAGGTAAAATATGAGCTCTAAGAGAATGTGACAGTTTGGGGCCTCAGATTTTTTTCCAAGCAGTTCTTGAATTCCTTGGCACTTTTTGGGAACCACATAATTCTCTAGTGGGAACTGAACTGTTAATGATGCTTCCCAGGTCAGCTAATTAGAATTATAGAATGGTTTGGGTTGGAAGGGATCTTAAAGATCATCTGGTTCTAACCTCCATGCCATGGGCAGGGACACCTCCCACTACACCAGGTTGCTCAATGCCTCATCCAGCCTGGCCTTAAACACCTCCAGGGAGGAGGCATCCACAGCCTCTCTGGCCAACCTGTTCCAGAGTCTCACCACCCTCACTATAAGGAATAGAAATTAGCTATATCTGTATAATTGAAACAGAAATTGTAAAAGAAAACATATAAATAAACTTAGGACAGTACCAACACTAGACTTCCTGCTCTCTGTGTTAACTGTTTCCACAACACCAGGAAGTTAACTCACTGAAGCTTTATCTGATTAAAACCCTGCTCTTTGTTGAATTGCTTCAGCCATGGAACTAGATGATCTGAAAGGTCCCTTCCAACCTAGCTCACTATTAAACTATTAATTTCAAGTCACAGCCTGAGAAAAATCAGTACTTTGAGTCTTGTCAAACTCAAACTCTGTCACTGGAACATCATCATAGGATGATTTGGGTTGGGAGGGATCATCCTATCCCAAATAAAATATAGGAAGAGATCTCAAGAGGTCCTTGGATCTGAATTCATGAATTTTACTCAAGTGCTTAAAACTTTTAAGAGAAAAGTATATTTTATATTTTTACCTCATGCCTCCATTTCATTTGGCTTGCTCATTAAGGAGAAAGATTTTAATCAGTGAAGTTAGTGAACTGGCTAATCTGTCATTATTTTGCTTTTCATTACCCTCCAAGATCATTCCTTTGCAGCTCCAGTATATTTAACTAAAATGAGGATTTAGCATTCTGAGGCACCGGCTTGTAATGATTCATTATTTCTAATATATTCAGTTCATACCAGATAATTTCAAAGTAAATGCTTTTAACTAGTTCCCTCCAGTGGTCTTTTTTTTTGAGCATTGTGCTGAGAAGGACTCCTGGAATTGCTATCCATTACATCTCAGCGAACTGGAATTTTGTCTTAAAAAAAGAAAAAGACAATTAGTGCTGTTTAATGAGGTCTGCTCTAAGTTCATTGACTTGCTGAAATCCCAGCAGAATATAACATCATTGTCAGTCCCTATATTTACTGCATATTCCTCCATTAAATGTCTTGTTTGTTATTATGTAATGAGGATTTGTGCCTATGTAATGACAATTGTGCTCATGCAATGAGAATTATGCCTTATTCAGATACAAAAAATGCACTGATGGAAAATATGTGCACGGGTATTTGATTCTAAAAGAAAAATAACTTAGAAATGTAGGAGTAAGAGCAGTTTCTTAGCACTTCCATAATTTTCAGGGCTCTGGATTTGTGGGATTCTGGATGCAAGGAGAGATATATGGGGACCTTCAGAAAGGCAGGGGTAGGAATTTTTAATAGGGTACAGGATGGCAGGAGTAGGAATTATGGATGTAAATTGGAAGTGGAGAGATTCAGAATGGAGATAAGGAAAGTTTTTTACTGTAGGATGGTGAGACATTGGAACAGGTTGCCCAGAGAGGTTGTGGATCACCCTCAATCCCTGGAGGTGTTTAAGGCCAGGCTAGATGAGGCACTGAGCAACCTGGTCTAGTGAGAGGTGTCCCATGGCAGGAGAGTTGAAACTAGATGATCTTCCAACCCACACCATTCCATGATTCTATAAAACTCTAATGATAAAATGCTTGAGCAAAGTCATCTCTAGGTCATCCCTGTACCACCACATGGAAGTTAAGGAGAAAATGCAGCCCCAGTTTTCTTTCCCTTGGCAGTTACAAAAGATGCACAGATAGAATCCTTCATCAATATAAAAAAAAAAAAGTCTTTTTTTTTTTTTCAGATGACAGCATGGGAGCCCTTACAGGTTTTTAGCTGGCTTTGACATGCTTGTTTTGAGGAATTAATTTTTTTCTGAATATTTAATGTTTCTAACAGGTTCTAATAGTTTTAGTCAGTAATTCAGGGAGTGGAGAAATCTAGCTGGAGAAAAATTAAATTCAGTCATCACTGACTGACATAGGAGATAGAACTTTCCTCTTCCTAAATGTCCTCTCAGGCCAGAGCTTGTCTAAATTTCTATTGCAAGTAGCCCAGCTTTTTTTGGTCTTCTCTTTCTCTGATGTGATGCCAGTGCTACTCATCAGGAGTAAAATCTATATCTATAGACTTAAGTCAGATAATTCAGGTTCATGAATGACAAGTGATTGGTTTGGGAGGAACATAGGTCTCCATTCCCCACCTGTGGAAGTTGGTGATGAGCCTATCTTAGCACTCTGGTTTAGGACTGGGACCACAGCTGGGATGATTCTATCCATCCTATTCAGTGAACTGAGTTCCAACAAAGTGAGCTGTTAGGTTAGTTCAAAGAGCAGAGGGATCACAGAAGAATAAAACACAGCAAGTCTTTGGTATGTAAAAGGCCATTTTAACAGCAGAGATGCTGTTCAACTTCATTATTTTCTTTTTCTCATCCATATTATAAAGCTGGATGGGAAACAAAACCACAAATTTAGGAGTACTTCTTGCCAAGATCATAGTATTTTTCCCTCCCTATGGAAAAAGCCAGTATCTAAATGGCTATGGCAACCAGGTGGGATATTGGAACTGCTCATTCAAGTTTTTACAGCAAATTAAACGAGAGGAACAACAAGCTGGATCTTCTACATGTCAACTGGTGGCCTAATCACTTATCTCTCGTACTCAGTCCCTTTCAAAACTCTCTTGGAGGCAATCAGGGTATCTAAGGGTTCACTGGATCATATGAAAGAGTTCTCTTTAGCCCACAGGAGTGGCTGCTCACTTAGGAAACAGCAAGTCCTTCTTTAAAACATAGACCTGAACCACATCTCATCCAAGTAGAAGACAATTAATTACACCATTGCTCACTTTTTAAATTTGCTTCCCAATTTTGCTGTTGCTAGCATGCCTTCAGTAGAAACATTATTTACCATTGGTCAGGGGATTTGCTTAATGGGCATTTTACTAAGGAGAAGTTTTTGCTGAAAATAATTTCTGAGCAATTCTGTTTACCAAATGGGAAGGTAAAATAGCTGCTAAAACAATTCTGATGGGTGAAACTTGCAGAAGCAAATTTAAAGCTTCCTTTTTAAACCACAGCCTGTCAAGTGATGCATCTCATGTAATTATTAATTAGGGGGAAAAGTATATTTTAATTAAGTGTAATTTAAAGTGTTGGAATGTAAAAGCTGTTTTATCAGTGAGTTGTTTTTTCTTTTCTTCACTGGTTTTTAATTGTTACTTCTGGCCCTCTAAATTTCTCAGTAATCCAAATTAAACCTTTCCCAAAAGACCTAATTAGGCCTTTCCCAAAAATAAAAAGTCAAGGATAACTTCTGCATTATGCTGTGCAAAGGACAAACAGCCTTGTCAAAACAGGATACCTGGTCAGAAGCAGAGATCACTCAACACTCTCCCTTCACACACATTGCTGCCCAGATTAGAGATAGCCAGGAAGTGTGTGTTGTTTACTTAGAAGCTGGCATGAGAACTAGGCTGATGTTCCAGCTCATCAGGATGGAGAGGGGATGTAACAAAGAATGCAGCAATCATCCACAGCTTCCCTCTCTCATCCTCCATAACTTTTTGACCACTACACAAAATGTCAGGGATGGGAAGGGACCTCAAAAGATCATCTAGACCAATCCCCATGCCAGAGCAGGAACACCTAGACCAGATCACACAGGAATGTGTTTTGAATGTCTCCAGATCAGACTCCACTGCCTCTATGGGCAGCCTGTACCACTGTTCTGTCACCCTCACCCTGACAAAGGTTTTTCATGAATTTCTGTGGAACCTCCTGTTCCACCTTGCACCCGTTGCCCCTTGTCCTATCATTGGATGTCACTGAGAAAAGCCTGGCTCCATCCTTCTGACACTCACCCTTTACATTTTTATGAACATTAATGAGATCATTAGCTCAGTTTACATTTAATAACAGGGGTAGAAGAGTAGTGATGTCATCCTAACTTTTTCTTTTTAGCGGATTTGATAAAAATAGGGGTAGAAGAATAGTCATGTCATCCTATGTTTTTCTTTTTAATGTATTTCCTAATTTCATAATTTCCTATGTTTTTCTTTTTAATGTATTTCCTAATACATTAAAATTTCCTAATTTCATAATTATCTAGGTTGGAAGCAACCTTTTAGACCATCAAGTCCAACCTTCAGCCCAACTCTGAGAAACCTGGGCAGGGATTTGAACCCTTGACCCTCAGATTATGCTCTCCCAACTTTAGCTTGGCTTGCTTAGCTGAGGTTTTGGTGTGTCTTGTTGTTTGGTTGGGGTTTTTTCCCCTCATGTTAAATTCAGTTCCTTGTGACTGCTTTCCTCTATCTCATAAAATGTTGTTAGTTGGAGCTGCATGCTCAGGGGACCAGCATCCTGTGTTTGGATTTGGATACAATGGCAGTGACAATGTGTGTCCTCTGTGACTCGATGGCAAAATTCTATATGAATTGTTCCCTGCATTGTCACACATGGTCTATGAGTGTATCCTGCAGAAGATGCTGCAGGCAGAGAAAAAACACAGCCTTACAATGGCTGCAAAAATCATGCAGCTTGTAGGGCTAAATAACAAAGATTTTAAAAGGCAAGAAAGCCCTTGATGGTCACTGCTGTGTGGTCTGTCACTGTTCTTGGTTTCTGGAAGTTCAAGGGGAACACAATGTCCTGGACAAGTAGCCTTGAGAAAAGTTTTTTTGACATTGCAGAACTGGACCTAATAATACTGTGCTTTCATCTCCTTGTGTTTCTGAGTTTTGTCTTTTTGATGTGTTACCAAAATTGCCCAAAACCAGGAATAAGAGAGCCTCACTAGGAGCATTTCCTTAGTTGTTATTTTTGCCTGAAATAAATTGAACAATGACTCACAGCAGGTTTGAAGGTAGAGCTACACAAACACTTGGAGAGTCTTTCTAAAGAGGTCAATTAAAAGGAGCCTTGTGGGAAAAGCCTGTGTTGTGATAAAAGATAGGAAATAACACTAATGACAGTACTGTGGACACAACTACACAAAGCATATAGATGAATGTTCTAGAAGACACTTTCTTGGTTAGGTGAGGATGGTGCCCTGGAAGCTGGATGTTTGTTAAATGGGGAAATAGAACAGGATAATCTCAAATTCTAGTTTTAGCCTCATCCAAAG
Source organism: Turnix velox (assembly GCA_013400935.1). Lineage (NCBI taxonomy): Eukaryota > Metazoa > Chordata > Aves > Charadriiformes > Turnicidae > Turnix > Turnix velox. Next base: position 114,611 of record VZTY01023928.1, on the reverse strand, counting down.
TGAGGCCTTTGTGGGGTTTCTCTGCTTTGTACTTGTCCATCAAGGGACTGTCATGGTCTGGGCCAGGTTGGCCAATGACAAGACAACAGATGGTTTCTCCCACCTCTCATTCCAAGGAGAGGAAGAGGAGAGATAGAGTTGAGTTTAGGACCTCATAGTAGCTTCTCAATACCTGAAGGGGGCCTTCAGAAGGGCTGTGGTAGGACTTTCTAATAGGGCGCAGGATCGCAGGACTAGGATTAATGGATGCAAATTGTAAGAGGGGAAATTTAGGCTGGAGAAAAGAAAGAAGTTCTTTCCTGTGAGGGTGGTGAGACACTGGAAGAGGTTGCTCAGAGAGGTTGTGGATGCCCCATCCCTGGAGGTATTTAAGACTAGGCTGGAAGAGGCATTGAGCAACCTGGTTTAGTGGAGGTGTCTCTGCCCATGGTAGGGGGATTGGATGATCTTTAAGGTTCCTTCTAACCCAAACCATTCTATGATCCTATGATTCTATCAATTTCCAGACTGGACTTAATGACCAGTTTGAATGGAACACATAGACTGGGGTCAAACAGCAGATGAGCTGATGGGATCAGGGTTCTCTCCACCCTAGGACAGTGAAATACATCTAGATTTGAGTAGAATTTTCTTTATTAACTATTTCTTCAGGCAATTGGCTGTAAAACTGGAGCTGGAATTTCAAAGCCAACTCAAGTCTGCATAAGCCTTTCTACACAAGAGTTTAATGTGCCTTAGAAGGGAATTCAGAGTGTGTGTGAGAACCTGATTCCTGTGCTGGTGATCTAACTACTCACACTTTGTACAGGAAACATGTAGTTACTTCCTTCAAGCTGTGATAAATGTGATTCTATGAGTCAGTCTGGCATACTAAAAATTGTTCCTATAAATCCTGATGGTTTTTTTGAACAGCAGACTTCCAGGCTAATTTCTGAAAGTTTCTTTGGATTTTTTTTCTATTTTATTTTTGAAGTCATGTTAGGAAATATGTGGCTTTATTATTATTACTTGACTTTATTACCAAGTGTAACCTGCTCAGGTTCCTTTTTGTACTTGAAGAGCTTTAAGGCACCATAATGGGTGGATAAAAGTAGGGTTTGCAGAACCCAAATTAGAAAACATTCTGCTTTTTCTCCTCTTGATGGGAAAACATCTCTGCACTCAAGAGGCTGGAGGCTTCAAGCATCAGCCTCAGAAAATTGTGAAGCCACATCAGCTTTGTCTGTTAAGGCTGCTCCTGCAGAGCAGTGAATACTTTGAATGTTTTCCACTCAAACTCTGAAGTGTTGTTGAAACAGAAAGTCATTCAGCTATTTTTTCAAATCACTATAGGGTGGTTTGAAAGGAAAGTTACTGCCTCAGTTGGGGTTTTTTTGGTTAGGATTGGGTTTTCACCCTGTTTTTTTTGCTTCTTTGCTTAAAAGCTAAACAGAATGAAATACCACAGTAGTTTCACACAGATGCTACTACCTGGGGGTCCTGGTGGACAACAGGATGACCATCAGCCAGCAATGTGCCCTTGTGGCCAAGAAGGCTGATGGCATCCTGGGGTGTATTAGAAGGGCATGATCAATAGGTAGTGAAAGATTCCCCTTTCCCCCTCCTCAGCCCTGGTGAGACCACATCTGGAGTATTGTGTTCAGTTCTGGGGCCATCAGATCAGAAAAGACAGGGAACTGCTGGAGAGAGTCCAGAGACACAGAGATGATGAAGGGATTGGGGCATCTCCCTACTGAGGAAAGGCTGAGGGAGCTGGAGCAATTTAGCTTGGAGAAGAGAATGAGGGATGACCTCATTTGTGTCTATAAATATGGAAAGGGTGAGTGTCAGGAGGATGGAGCCAGGCTCTTTTCAGTGACCTCAATGATAGGACAAGAGGCAATGAGTGCAAGCTGGAACACAGGAGGTTCCCCAGAAATATGAGGAAAAACTTTGTTGAGGTGAGGGTGAGAGAACATTGTCCCAGGCTGCCCAGAGTAGGTGTGGGATCTCTTTCTCTGGAGATACTCAAACCCCACCTGGACATCTCCCTGTGTGACATGATCTGGGAATTGGACTAGATAATCTCGCCAGGTCCCTTCCTGTCCCTGACATTCTGTGATTCTGATCACAAAGATTTCTTTTTCTGTAAGAGCACTTAAAAGCTTCCTTTAAAAAAAAAAAAACCTGCCTGCAATTTCCCTCCAAAACAGTTATTTTTGTAATGTAGCTTTAATAACAGGGGGGGAAAAGGGGATGTTTTTGATAAATAAACTCAAGTCTTGTAACAAAAAGCATCTCCCTGCTAACTATCAATACATTCTGCTTCAGTACCAAATAACAATTCTCGGAACTGGGAACCACTCATTCTCTTCTTATTTAATTAGAAGCCTTGTTTCTCATGGGCACTCATGCTGATTTATGAATACCTATTGTTCTTAATTTAACTACACATTCAATTTTGCACAATGGAAGACATATATACTCTGGCTTTGGCTCATTCAGCATCCATACAAGACCCAAGTTTCTATGTGTTTTACGAGCACCTCTTAGGTACTTAGTTCAAGAGACCCTTGGGCTACAGTAAATACAGTTTCATCAAGCAATTAACCCCAGATTTATCTTTAAAATGCAGGGGGAAGTCTTCTTTGCTTTGAGGTTTGTGAATTCCTCAACGTCTCATAAAGAAAGAGGCTTTTGTTTCAAGTGCTTTAATGGGGGAAAATTGAAACAAGAATCAAAAACTTCAGAGGGAAAATCCTGTCATTAACAATGAAAATACTGTTCTGAATTTTGAGCAAATACACTCTTGGAACACCTTTTTTTTTCCCAGTATGAGTTGAGCTTATTTGTACTTTGGCAACACCAAATGTAGTGTCTCCTGGAAGCAAAGATGAGATACTGGAGTTACGAATGTTCTTTCCCCCTTCCCTCCCTGCTTCCTCTAGTCATCTTCTTCCACTCTTACTCTGCTTCTGGTCCATATCTCCATGTGGAGGCACACAAAAATACATAGTACAATCTCAATCTTGAAAAAAGTGTTTGGTTGCAAATAAGGATGTCTTCCTTGTGAGCTTTTATAATTATAGGTAATAAATGTCAGAATTAGCTACATGTACCTACTTCTTCTGGGCCAGTGTAGATATTTTTAGGTGATCAAGAGGGAGAAGAGTAGCTGGAAAATTATTTTAAAATCTCAACTAAATTTAAACCTGTGTCATCTTACATTTTAGGAAGCAGCAAAGCAAAAATAATTATGGAGGAATAGAAGCTTGTGTGCATTGTACAAGTCTACCTAGCTCTTTCCAATCAAAGTTTTTTTTTTATAAATATCTTATAAATAATCAAAGGCAGGCATGATTTAATTGTTAAGCAGGCTATGACTCTGCATTTTGTCTTTCTATCAACACAATATTTCTGATGTACTTGTGCATGTGATGGCTTTAGGACATCATTTTCTCTTTACCAACCTAGTTAGCTTTGAGAAAAACTAGGTGTCATTTTGATCAAGCTCGAACTTATTTTAGCTGGTTTTGATTGTAACATCCATAACTTAAAGTTATAATCTGCTTCAGATTCCCTGGTACAAGCTGGCACTGTAGTGGTTGAGAAGTTACCTGTGGATTTGGGATCTGGTAGTGAAAGGAATAGGAGGAATGGTTGCGCATTGGAAGAGGGAAGATTTAGGCTGGAAATAAGAAAGAAGTTCTTCACTCTGAGGGTGGTGAGACACTGGAATTTGTTGCCCAGAGAGGTTGTGGATGCTCCCTCAGTCCCTGGAGGTGTTTAAGGCCAGGCTGGATGAGGCATTGAGCAACCTGGTGTAGTGGGAGGTGTCCCTGCCCATGTCAGAGGGGTTGGAACTAGATGATCTTTGACGTCCCTTCCAACCCAAACCATTCTGTGATTTTCAAATGGGCCACCATTTGAGTTTCATTTTTGTTCTAGCATCATTACTAGATGGGGCATTTAACCTGGTTAGAAGAGAATCCTGTTCTTTTCCAGCTTACAAATGAGCATCAATTTCTCTGTGTGTGGAAGCTATGAGTAATAATTATTCCTATCCTCCACAGAGAAGCACTTTAAGGATTTGTGGCATTGCAGTTTTAGCAGGGACTTGACTATTAAATGTAATGTAGTATGGGTGTGATAACTGTTACTAGACAACACTTTAAAAATTCTTCTTACATTTTTGCTGATTATTATTTCCATAACAACAGCCTATCTGTGAGTTACGATCCACTTCTCTGAGTGAATGCTGTTGTTTGTTTTAGAAATCTACATCCATTTAGAGCAAGCCTTAGCTCAGTTTGATTTACTGAGCATTTAAGCCCCAAAGGATGCATAGTCAATGCATTCCATTAAAGAAACTGATACACAAATCTACTAACAATGGCCAGAAATTGCTTATTGCTTGTTACATTTCCAGCACAGGTCTGGGCTTTTGGACCCTTGCTTCCTGCGCCTGCCTGTGTGTGATTGTCAGTAAATTATTTAACCTTTCTGTACTCAAGTTGCCTTAGCTGGGCATTTCTCCAACCTCAGAGGGCTACTACAAGATTGAACTAAGAACTGGCTTTTTGAGTTCTTCTGATAAAAAATGCTGTCTGTGTGCTAAACTGTAGTGAAGATCTAGAGGGACTGTGCTGACATTTAGGATGTGATTCTCCTTTTCCTTTCAGTTGAGCTTCACTAACTCCAGCAGTTACTTTTGCTATTTGTTTGCAGACAGACAGATCACATCCTTTGTATTTTAAGGGGCAAGGAAGAGCTGTGCATAAAAATGGACAAGCCTCTTCTACTTGACTTTCAGTGAGGAAGAAGCAGTTGCAATAAAGCTTAAGTATATTCCAAACATATTCCTTTTAAGAAAGAATGTCCCTCTTGGAGCAGAGATGGATCATCAGGGTGAAGGGCATGCTCTTCATTTTGAATATTGGTGCCTTTACACCTCATCAGTACCTTGGGCTGAGGAATTTCAGAATGTCAGGGGCTGGAAAGGAACTGGAGAGAGGTTGTGGATGCTCCTTCAATCCCTGGAGGTGTTTAAGGCCAGGCTGGATGAGGCACTGAGCAACCTGGTGTAGTGTGAGGTGTCCCTGGCCGTGGCAGGGGGGTTGGAACTAGATGATCTTTAATCTCCCTTCCAACTTCTATAATTTTATCTATTTTTCCCTCTGCCGTGATGCTTCTTGGGAAATAAAATGCCTTCCTCTGCTCTCCTTGGGAATCTAATTCTATGTACTGAATAAATAAAATAGTGAAAGCAAGAACAGGAGTTGTTTTCTTACCCTTGTAAGAGACTTCAGGCTAATTTATTCTGTTCTCATATTTTATGGTGTTGCCTGTATCCAGACTGGATCAGAAGTTATTTACCTTTTTTTATAAAGGTTTTAACCATGTCCTTGGAATTCAGGAAAAGGAATAGCAATAGTGTGTCTTCTTATGCATCACCTATGAAAGAAGCTGAGGCTGGGGGTGTAGGCAGATGTTTCCCCCAGTTAGACAGGAATTTTTCCAGCAACTTATGTTGAGTTTAGTTGTAGAGATTTTTGGGAGTTACTTGATCCATCACATGCTGATGCCATTTCCTGCATCCATTGAAAGGTGTGATTTATTGGATCAAGGCTAATAACATTCTCATTATATAAACATATTTAAATTACCAAAATGCTTCAATTTTAAATGGTTTTTAGTTTAACCAGCAGGTTTTTAGAGGCAATTAAATATATAATCTACCTAAAGTATGCATTCCTTCTAGTAAATTTTACCAAAAATACATAAAGTTTGTTGATTATGATGTTATAAACTAAGATACTGAGTCAGTCATTTTTAGCAGGTGACATTCACAGGGTTGGAGTCATTATCTCTGAGAAACAGTTAGACACACCAAATTGGAATAATAAAATAGTGAAGATTGTTGTTCCCTTCTTCTCCACAACTCTAACTAAACCAACCACTATTTAATTTTTTATTTCCACACAGATGGCATGTACTGTTTAATAACCTATGGAATAACTGCATTGTCCTTAAGGAATGCTGTTACACACAACAAAAAACAACCATGAGTCATAGAATGGTTTGGATTGGAAGGGACCTTAAAGATTATCTAGTTCCAACACCCCTGCCATAGGCAAGGACACCTCCCACTGCACCATGTTGTTCAATGCCTCATCCAGCCTGGCCTTAAACACCTCCAGGGATTGAGGGGGCATCCACAGCCTCTCTGGGCAACCTCTTCCAGTGTCTCACCACCATCAGAGCAAAGAACTTCTTTCTTATCTCCAGCCTAAATCTCCCCTCTTCCACTTTGCATCCATTACTCCTAGTTCTGACACCCTTAAGCCTATTAAAAACTCCTAGCCCAGCCTTTTTGTAGCTCCTTTCAGGTATTGAGAAGTCACTGTGATGTCCCCCCTGGGCCTCCTCACTATCTTTGATAGGATTCTCTATGTAATTTTTTATTATTAGGACATAATCTGTAGGTAGATTAGGCTGGCTGTATTTTCTCCCTATTTACTGTGCATTTCTGAGTTGTTCTGTGTGAAACTGCAGTAACATCAGATTTTTTTTTTTTTAATACTGTAAAAAAACTTTATCAGGATGAGGGTGAGAGAGCAGTGGCACAGGCTGCCCAGAGAGGGTGTGGGTTCTCTGGAGACATTCAAACCCCATCTGGACACCTTCTTGTGTGTCCCGATCTGGATGATTTCTCCTGGTCACTTCCAATCCCTGATATTCTTTGTGAAATAAGTAGAGTTAAAGAGTCAGTATAAGAGGAGATTGACTTTGAAGGTTTTGAGAAGGGCTTATGAAACTGCATCCACTGCACCATTGAGCAGTGATTAACACAGTTCCATTTGAAGCTGGGGGAAAAAAAAAAGAAACCAGGATTTAGTAATATCTGCAAAATGAATTGTTCTGAAGGAGAAATAGTCTAGTTTGGCTGATGAGTCCAGGGTAGGTGCCAAGACAGCTAAATCATCAGCACTCAAGCACTCCTGGGAAAGAGGGTGGAAAGTCCCCTGACTTTATGCAGCCTGTTAAAATAGTTCTTTTGGTTGCATCATGTTAAGGTTGAATAAGATACCATCTGTGCTGAGGTTTACATCTTCTGACAGGAATAATGACCATAATTGGTCTGTTATCAGCTCCTGCTACTCATAAAAGAGATGTGAAGGTGGGTACCACAGCAAAGCAGACCTGGATGGGTGCCCAGTTTTGTCTCTTGCCTTCAAAGGTTCAAAAAAATGCAGCAGGAGCCTGCAAATATTGGAGGCAAGAATCAATGCTTTCTAAGAATTAGCTCAAAAACAAACTTTGAGAATAGTAACACATTTAGGGCTGCTTACTGAGAAGTCATAAGCAGTCACAGATTATGCACATAGTAGTAAATGAAATGTGCCCAGGGTGGGTTTTGAGGCCAAATGGCACTGAAGAGCCTCTTTGTAGTCTCATGTTCAACAATCCAAACTTCCAAATTAGGGTGACTGCATCCAAATTGCCACTGGGAATGATCCCTACCAGTGTCACCTTCTTAACTGTGCTTGGAAACATCAGTTTTCCAGTGCTGATGCCTGAGGCATGGACCCTAGGATTCCTGGCACCACTTCATTTAACAATGCAGATCAGTCTCTAGGAATGTCCAGAACCCATGTTCAGGTTCATCTCCATTTGCTTGCCCCTTGTGTATCAGTTGAATGGTGTCAGTTTGAAATTTGGTGTAGAGGTTGAGATAATCAAGAAAAAATCAAGAAAGGTACAATAAAGAGTGTATAACTTGGGCAAAACCCACTGTGTGAGTTACATCTCATGTGCATCACAGAATCACAGAATGTCAGGGACTGGAAGGGACCTCAAGAGATCATCTACTCCAATCCCCCTACCAGAGCAGGAACACCTAGACCAGGTCACACAGGAACATATCCAGGTGGTCCTCTCCAGAGAAGAGGACTCCACAACCTCTCTGGGCAGTCTGTTTCAGTGTTCTGTTACCCTCTCTGTGGAAAAGTTTTTTCTTACATCCTAATATTCTACCTCTCTATTTCTTCTTAATTTGGGCTTTCCCATTATTATTGGCTGAACTGCTGAGACTGTTCTTGAAGCTTGTGGTTCAGAAGGTACTTTCACAAATGTCAGGAAAAAAAAGGAGAAAATCCTACTCTTAGTATATATACTGAGACAATCCTACTTTCAATGTATACCTTTACCTCTGAAAATGGTTACCACAAAGGTCTCACTCAAATCCTGATTTTCAGTTCCCTGATTAGTTGGAAGACAAGTGCACTGAGCTGTAGATCTCTGCTCTGTGTAGCAGAGATGCAGAAGGGAAGGCTCGGGGAACCTCGTAGTAGCTTCTCAATGCCTGAAGGGGGGCTACAGAAAGGCTGGGGTACGACTTTTTAATAGGGTCCAGGATGGCAGAACTAGGAGAAATGGATGCAAATTGGAAGAGAGTAAATTTAGGCTGGAGAGAAGAAAGAAGCTCTTTGCTGTGAGGGTGATGAGACACTGCATGAGGTTGCTCAGGGAGGTTGTGGATGCCCCCTCAGTCCCTGGAGGTGTTTAAGGCCAGGCTGGATGAGGCATTCAGCAGCCTGGTGTAATGGGTGGTGTCCCTGCCCACGGCAGGGGGGTTGAAATTAGATGACCTTTGAGGACCCTTCCAACCCAAACCATTCTGTGATTTTATCTACTTTTCCCTCTGCCGTGATGCTTCTTGGGAAATAAAATGCCTTCTTCTGCTCTCCTGGGAATCTAATTCTGTGTACTGAATAAATAAAATAGTGGAAGCAGGAACAGGAGTTGTTTTCTTTCCCTTGTAGGAGTCTGCAGGCTAATTTATTCTGTGCTCATATTTTATTTTTCCCTGTTTTCCTTCCACATTTTCTGTATTTCCATCCACATTAAAAAAAACATGCTGTCTGTTTCACATGTCATTTTTTCTTCTACAACATAATACTCCATGTAATCTGCCCTCTGGATCCTTTCTGTGGTATAATTACATTATCTTTGTTATTATTGATTTCTGTTGCTAGGGATGAGGTCGTGCCACTTCTTTGCAATTCAGCTGTATTCTTTTAACTCTTAAAAGATTTTCCTCCTGAGAACAGGGACTGCCAAGTTTTGAAGTCATACAAAAATGCCTGCAATCCCAGAGGATGATTTAGTCTGAGGAAAGATTGCAAGATTTAATTATGAAATAGGAGAAGAGATAGCACTTGGGGGAGATTTTGATCTTTCTGAGAGTGCAATTTGGTCAATGAACTTTGATTTTTTTTCTTCATTCCTGCTATGTTAATGTCCAATAGTTTAAGTGCTTCCAAGTCAAAATATTATAGGATTTCTTTATCAGTTGCACAATTCTGACTACCTATTTTAAAAAAATAAAAGGGGGGCATGTCTTTTTAAGATACCCAACCTGGTTTTGCTCTTGACTTTCTGCTTTTTTTTATTGAATCTACATTCCAGTTTCTCTGAAGAACAGAAATATGGTTCCAGAAAATGTGTAGGGGCTGATGCAAAAGATTTGAATAACAGTTGGAACCTGGGGGAAGGGTGAAATAGCCGAGGGAGGCTTTTTAAAATTGCTTAAAGTTGATTCTTCCAGCATAAACAGAGATCTGCTTTTGTTTAGTAGCTTCGGGTTTTTTTGAAGGAACTGATGACTGTTATGTGCTGTGCTCCTGGGTGAGAGTTTCATGTGCTCTTGGGGTGAAATCTATAGCTTCCCACTTCCTGATTAACTCTCACTGTCTTACTGTAGGATTTTACTTACTACTTTGGCTTCTGCCTGCCTCTCTAAAAGCCCACAGTATCACTCCAGGGTCGTGGAATTTGGCAGCTGAACTGCTGTGGCCCACAAATAGTCTCTTGCTTATCCGTGAGGTGTCAGGTGAGAGCAGACAGGTTGTGCCAGACCTTTGTCCCTGGTCTACTTCAACCTGCTCTGGGCTTTGCAGCTGGCTGAGCTCTCAGCCCCAGTTGATGTGCATTGTGGTAGAAAAGGTAGAAAGGTCTACCATGACATCATGGCAGACTCTGCAAGAACTCTGTCAGCTTCAGAAAAAAGCAAGAGAAAATACTGGACTATTTTAAACATTTAGGTTTTTAATGTAACATACTGCTCTTGTTTGCCTACCTTGCATGAGATTTCAGACTCTACTCCATGGTGGTGTGCAGTATCTTTGACATTTGAAATCCTGTAATTAGAATCATAGACTGGTTTGGGTTGGAAGGGACCTTAAAGATCATCTAGTTCCAACCCCCCTGCCATGGGCAGGGACACCTCCCACTAGACCAGGTTGCTCAATGCCTCATCCAGCCTGGCCTTAAACACCTCCAGGGATTGAGGGGGCATCCACAGCCTCTCTGGGCAACCTCTTCCAGTATCTCACCACCCTCTCAGGAAAGAACTTCTTTCTTCTCTCCAGTCTAAATCTCTCCTCTTCCCTTTTGCATCCATTACTCCTAGTCCTGCCACCACATATCCTATTAAGAAGTACTTCCCCAGCCTTTCTGTAGTCCCCTTCCTTCAGGTATTGAGAAGCCAGTATGAGGTCCCCCCGAGCCTTCTCTTCTCCAGGCTAAACAACTCCACGTCCTTCAGCCTGTCCTCATAAGGGAGGTGCTCCAGCCCTCTCATCATCTTCATGGCCCTCCTCTGGACCCTTTCCAAGAACTCCTTCTTATGTTGAGGTCTTCAGAACTGAACACAGTTCCTATCAACCACTCTTATCTATACAGCATGGAGTAACAGGCACTAAGCACTCACTTTCACAGAAGCAAAAGTGCTACTTTATATTTCCCTGACACTATCTGCATCTGTCCTTCCCAAACTGAGGAGACCAGAACTGAACACAATATTCCCCAATATTCTAGTAAATATTTTTTTTAATAAATAAAAAAACCCAATAAGTCTGAAGTCTTACTTTCTGTTAGAAGCTCCCATTGGTAATGCCAGCCATCCCTTCTTAGCCCTGTAGGAATAACATCTTTAGTCACAGCTATGTGAGACAGGCTCCTCTCTGCCTCCTCCTTCTGCTGGCCGAGTTCCCAGACACGGACCCATTTGGCTGACAGCTCTCTCACCTGCATCAGCCAATGGTGCACAAAGGCATCCCAGGGCACTTGGCTCCCATCTTCCTCAAGGTGAGAACAGCTCAGTGACAGACACACTCAGCAGGCAAAGTCTCTCAGCAGCTGGGGGTGTGGGGAGAGAAGTGAGTGTGAGATTCCCCTTCACGCTGAATGGAGTCACACACCAGTTCCTCACACAACTCATGAGGGGGATTCACTCCAGCTGCCTGATGAGTACAGGAGCCAAACCATTCAGTACCTACTTCAGCTCTTTCTTTTCCTTATGAATTTGATGCTACACAACTGTGGGTTTGGTGGTTTTTTCTCCCTACACTTGATAAAATAAATAAATAGCTCAAACAAGTGTATTTCTTAGGATCCAAAGGTAGGCAAGAAATACGAGATGAGACCAAACCAGTCAGAATTACAAGCATCACCTAGGTTAAAGTTTGTTGATTTTCCTCATGAAGTATTTTTTAAGTTGCTCATAATTTTGTGAAAATGCATGTTTCAGGGAAAAAAACCAATAGATGTGCCGCTGAATACTGATAGGAGGCTAAAATATTCTTCATTCTTTTTTTTGTTCTTTGCCATTTTACTGGAAAAAGCACAACTACTGAGTTGAGGAAGAAATGTGACCTTGAATTTGACCATAGGTCTGGAATTAAAGATGTACTTCGACCTTTGTAAGGTACCTCAGAGATGCATTTTAATAATCACTGGGAGCATATTCTTGCATTTGACTTAATTTTAAATGAAAACTCCAATGTTCAAACCTGGGTAAGTCCTCTTCTTTCAGAAGAAGTTGGAGTTATTCAGCCTGGAGAAGAGAAAGCTCAGGGGGGGACTCAGAGTAGCTTCTCAATACCTGAAGGGGTCAACAGAAAAGCTGGGGTAGGACTTTCTAATAGGGTTCAGGGTGGCAGGAATAGGAGTAATGGATGCAAATTGGAAGAGAGGAGATTTAAGCTGGAGAGAAGAAAGAAGTTCTTTGCTGTGAGGGTGGTGAGACTCTGGAAGAGGTTGCCCAAGAGAGGTTGTGGATGCCCCCTCAATCCCTGGAGGTGTTTCAGGCCAGGCTGGATGAGGCATTGAGCAACCTGGTCTGGTGGGAGTTGTCCCTGCCCATGGCAGGGGAGGTGGAACTAGATGATCTTTAAGGTCCTTCCCAACCCAAACCATTCTAAGATTCTATGTGTTGAGGAGAAAGTGGGGTGAAGCAGAACTGTTTGCTCCTTTGTACAATGCTGATTTAATCAGCTTCATTTGCTCTCTTGTTTAGTAAGATCTTGCTTGTTTCAGATCAACTTAATGGTAAGAAATAAATCTGCTCCCCTGATTCTATAATCAGAGTCTTTGAAGCAGAACTCAAGCCCTGAGTACTCTTGGTTATATATCCATTACCTCTTACAGCTTAATTTACACTTATAGTTTATACTGCAATAAGCAAGTTTTAAAATATAAACCCTACATCCTAGGGTAATCCACTAAAAATACTTATTTACAGTGAGAACAACACAGAAGGAGATTACTAATAGCTTTCCTTTCCCAACTACAGCTGTAGGCAGCGAAACAATGGAATTAAATTTGGCTTTATGTGCAGACTAATCAGATGATTCCAGGATTACTGCCTGTCTCTGGCTCCTATGGCTCTGAATACACAAAACTGGTCATTTCTGCAGTGTTGCAATTGTATTCCTGCCATTGAAATTGCTCAAGCCAGGATTGATGAGGTAGGAAGAAAAGAAATGGGAGATAAGAAATTAGGAGTTGAGGGAAAAACATTGGATAATTGAAGTTGATTTGGATTGGTACAATTCCACTGGAATCAAGAAGAATGTCTGGGTGATGGCTCAATACAAAGTTTGGCCACGATATTTTGATACAAGAAAAATGCTTTCATCAGTTCTGTGGAGGCTGGACAGGTTTAAAGAATCCCAGAATGTCAGAGGTTTGAAGGGAGATCAAGAGATCATCTAGTCCCATTCCCCTGCCAGAGCAGGAACACCCAGATCAGGTCACGCAAAAAGGTGTCCAGGTGGGGTCTGAATGTCTCCAGAGAAGGAGAACCCACAACCTCTCTGGCAGCCTGTGCCACTTTTCCTTCACCCTCTCAAAGTTTTTTCTCCTATATCTATGGAACCTCCTGTCCTATCATTGGAGGTCACTGAGAAGAGCCTGCCTCCATCCTCCTGACACTCACCCTCCTTTCTGTATTTATATACTTTAATGAGGTGTCCCCTCAGTGTCTTTCAAGCTAAAGAGACCCATCTCCCTCAGCCCTTCCTCAGAAGGTAGATACTCCAATCCCTTGATTATCTTTGTTGCTGTTTTCAGAATTATATCATCAAACAGTAGTTTGCAACTTTTGCAAACCCAGTCTTGGACTTCACTAATTCGGATAAAGATGTCACTTAAATGTAGGTAATGCAGGCACTTGGATTGCATCATTGAGCAGCTGCTTTGCAGAAGGTATCTAAAGTCTGATTTGGAGCCTGGTGGTGTGCTCAGCTTTACAGAGACTTGTGGATGGAGCATTGTGCTTTACAGTCAGTTTGAAGTAAAGGAATCCTAGAATGGTTTGAGAAGGAAGAAACTTTAATGATTATCCAGTTCCACCCCCCCTGCCATGGGCAGGGACATCTCCCACTACACCAGGTTGCTCAATGCTTCATCCAGCCTGGACTTAAACACCTTCAGGGAAGGAGCATCCAAAACATCTCAGGTCAATGTGTTCCAGTGTTTCATCATCCTCACAGCAAAGAACTTCTTTCTTATCTCCAGACTAAATCTCCCCTCTTCAAGTTTGCATCCATTACTCCCTAGTCCTGACATCCCCATCCTGGACCCTATTAAAAAGTCCTACCCCAGCCTTTCTGGAGGCCTCCTTCAGGTACTGAGAAGCTACTATGAGGTTCCCCCCAAGCCTTCTCTTCTCCAGGTAGAACTCCTTCAGCTTGTCCTCGTAAGGGAGGTGCTCCAGCCTTCTCATAATTTTTGTTGCCATTCTCTAGACTTGCTCATACATAAATGCATTAAAATTGCATATATTTTTATTTAACTTTTGCTGATCCTGAGTGCACCTGCCCAGCCCCAGTCTTGTTCCCATTCAGTGGGTTTTTATCAGTTCTGTTGTTGAATCCTTTTTCTATAAGAAGTACTGAAGTCCTGCCTGAGCTGGAAATGGGAAGTGCTAATGGGTAAAGGGTTTTTTTTTTCTGTGCTGTTTTGAGTGCCTGGAATTACACAGAAGGAATCAACCTAATCATCAAAGACCCAGTCTTCAAACCCTTCCTTAATTTAACCTCATACTTACTTGGGCAAAAATCCAGTTGACTTCCTTTAGCTCAACCTCAGCAAAAAAACAAATTAAGAGCTTGGCCTCAGGTCTGATGTCATACCCTGTTTCCTTACACATTAACTCTTCATTCTACCTGGTAGGGAAGCTACTCTAGGGAGGATGGAGAGGGCTTGTTTTCATCATCAGGGATTCTTCAAGCCTCCAAGCATTCTTTTTCCTTTCCTTTTTTTTTTTTTTTCCACTAAACAAAGTAGATGCTGGGGCTTTAAAGAGCTGTCAGAAAATGGCAGCAGTGTCACCAGGATGTCAGAACTGAGTGGAGAAAGTAGCACTAGCTTCTTTAAACACACAGAATATAAGCAGCTATTTGAAAAACTGATTTCTCACTAAAAGTCTCCATCCCTTTTTGTAGCTCTTTATCATATCTGCAGGTCATGGTGGCATTTCCTGGTTCAAAGGCAACCCCAAAATGCCCAACAGGATAAGGGCTGTTGCCTGGTCTGGCACACCCAACACGGCTGCCATGCCCCCAAGAGCAAGCAGACATTGTCTCTCTGTTCTTTGGAGGTAGGTACAACAAAAAAAAAAATGCTTGTTTTTTCAGTGGAAATTTAGGCTAGATAAAAGAAAAAAGTTCTTTCCTATGAGGGTGGTGGGGCACTAGAAGAGGTTGCCCAGAGAGGTTGTGGATGCCCCCTCCCTGGAGGGGTTTAAAGCCAGCCTGGATGAGGCATTGAGAAACCTGGTCTAGTGGGAGATGTTCCTGCCCATGGCAGGGTGGTTGGAAATAGGTGATCTTTAAGGTCCCTTCCAACCCAAATCATTCTAGGATCCTGTGATTCTTAATCACTTTTTGTATTGATTCAGTTTATTCCCCATTTGAGAATGAAATTTTGATCCAAAGAGATTAATAGCAGGGAGTGGCAATTCCATTTTTTCTCCCTTTTTGTTGTCAGGGAGACTTAGCTCCAGGCTCTGCATTTTGGGGTCAGAGGCTTAGGCATGAGCAAAGCCTCCCTGAGGCTATGCTCCATTCTTGCATATTTAGGTTCCAAAGAACAAGATGGGGAAAAACTTAGCCTTCTAGATCTCCTGCTCCCAGTTGCTTCACAAGTGCTCTGAAAGGGCCTTGCCCTTTACTGTTCAACTTGGCATCTTGTGTTGAAAAGGCCAGACAAATGCATGATTGTTCTGTAGATACATATCCCACAGTTGAATGTCATTACTAATACTGGAATGCTGTCAGAGTAGATATTCTGTCATTTCTTTGAGCCAGATGCATTCTGTCTGGGCCAAATATTTTGGCAAACACACAGAAACACACAAGTACTCTACAGTACTCTGCAGAGGGTTCCCAAGCAGTGTAGCTGCTTGCAGATATGGAAGATAGCTAAGGAAGCAGGGTGCTCCATAATCTTGGGCTACCCCAACAGTTGATGTTACTGGAGATGCTAACGAAGAGTGGACAGCACTAGAATTGCTTGGGTCCCTCCAGAAAAGTGAGATTTGCCCCTGTGAGAAGCTGTGGTCCTACAGCTGCACTGTTTAGAACAGTGTGGAACTTGCACCTCCCCTTCAACTCACAGATTTTTGGATTGTTTTCAAGCTGAATAGAATATTTACAGGCACAGACTTTTCAAGTTATTTTTGTGCAGAAAGGTGTGTGTCTCATCTGGGAGAACATCAGACTCTTAATTTGAGGGTTAAGGATTCAAGTTTCTGTCCATGCACAAGGCTTGTCTGAGTTGGACTGATGGTTGGACTTGATGATCTTAAAGGTTCCTTCTAACCTAGATGATTTTGTTATTTTGATAATTGCCAGCAGGCACAAAACAGATTTTATAAACTTCAACCATGTGGTTTCTAATAGATTGTTGTATCTCACCACCCTCATGGGGAGGAACGTTATCCTAATATCTAATCTAACCCTGCCCTTGTTTACTTAAAGCATTCCTTTCAATGCCTACCTTCCTGATCATATTCCTGCCTCTTAAAGTCTTCCAAACTTGATAACTGAGCATCCATACCATCAACTGTCTACTAGAAGTATCCCTTAGTATGAAGAGTAGCTGGAGACTTTGTTCTTCATTACAGAGCTGTCTAAGGGAGAATACTCAGATCTTTCTTCTCACTTGTGCTAGTCTCTTCCTTATTATCAGTGTTTGTTAAGTGTTCAAGAATGGATTTTAATTTCAACATACCACATAATAGAATGGTTTGGGTTGGAAAGGACCTGAAAGATTATCTAGTTTCAACCCCTCTGCCATGGGGAGGAACATCTCCCACTAGACCAGGCTGCTCAGTGCCTCATCCAGCCTGGCCTTAAACACTTCCAGGGAAGGGGCATCCACAGCCTCTCTGGGCAACCTCTCACCACCCTCACCACAACAGAGAAGATATTTTCCTGAGTTTGGAGACTGCAAAGGCCAGACTGCTAGCAGCCCAGACTACTTATTATGTACATTTTAGAACAAAATATTAACCTCCAGTTAGGAAAATAAAGCCTGAACTTTCCAAGATAGTCTAAGTAACTGCAAACTAAAAAGCTCATCGTCACTGAATATGCTAAAATCACTTTCTACAAACCTCTACTTTTACATATCTAATTGCTCCATCCAAACCCACAAGCACTTTGTTATTCAAATCATAACTATCAAGTTGTATTTCACTTCTTGATAAAACCACAATAAAGTTACATGATCCTTAGAAAGAGAAAAAACAGGTGGATAATGAAGACATGGCTGATTTTTACCACCTGGAATTAGAGAACTCTTCCCTTCTGAGATTTTTTAATTTCATTTGTGGCCACTGAAGAAATAACAGTTCGTAAAATTGAGTCAACACTCATTAAATCCAGTAGGTGAAGGTAGTTTACATGCAAAACAAGTGAAAAAAATCAATGACCTGCACAGCTTTTGTGTGACTGTTGCTGCTAACTGTTTTCAGGATCTGGGGAGAATTTGCTTCTGTGAGGATCAATGTAATTCCCTAGAATCAGGGATTGGAAGGGACCTCATGAGATCGTCTAGTGCAGTCCCACTGCTGGAGCAGGAACACCTAGACCAGGTTACACAGGAAGACATCCAGACAGGTTTTGGATGTCTCCAGAGAAGAAGACTCCACAACCTCTCTGGGCAGCCTGGGACACTCTTCTCTCACCCTGAGAAAGTTTTTTCTTACATTTCTATGGAACCTCCTGTGTTCCAGCTTGCACCCATTTCCCTGAGTCCTGTTATTGGAAGTCAGTGAGAAGAGCCTGGCTCCATCCTTCTAACACTCACCCTTTACATATTTATAAGCATGAATGTGGTCCCCCCTCAGTCTCCAAGCTAAAGAGCCCCAGCTCCCTCAGCCTTTCCTCAGAAGGGAGATGCTCCAATCCCTTCATCATCTCTGTGTCTCCACATTGGATTCTCTCCAGCAGTTCCCTGTCCTTCTTGATCTGAGGGCCCCAGAGCTGAACACAGTACTCCAGATGTGATCTCACCAGGGCAGAGTAGAGAGGGAGGAGAACCTCTCTCGACCTACTGACCATGCCCCTTCTTATTACAGCCCAGGATGCTATTGGCCTTATTGGCCACAAGGGCACATTGATGGCTCATGGTAACTCTGCTGTCCACTAGGACCCCCAGGTCCCTTTCCCCTTCGCTGCTGTGTAGCAGGTTGGTCCCCAACTTATACTGACACATGGGGAAGTTCAAGCTGGGCTACCTAAAGACTGAAATTGTTCATTTATTGTTTGAATGCTAGTGGTTTGAGGTTTACTCTGGGAAATATTGGTAACTACCACAAGGATTTTCCATCTGCATGTTCTGCAAGCCTGCATCATTATTAAGGATAGCATCTGATAGGGCCTGGCTGTGACTCTGAGATCTGAGCTTGCTGAGGAGCAGGAACACAGGAAAAGCCCTGGGGAGAGTTCTGACTGACTCAGCCAGGAAATTCTCCTCAACCTGAATGTTCCCTATGGGCACAATCTGAGCCACAAGGTGGGGAAATCCAAAAGTTGTCCTCATCTTGAATAGAAAGAATGTTCTTACATCCTTAAAGTTCCATAGAGAAACTGTCACTTGTGTATCTGAAAACATTTTAATTGGATGCCCTGAGCAAAAGGTGAGCACTGCAGGAATTATTTCAATGTCTCTTGTGTTAGTTACCCCTCAAAGAGGAATCTGGAGAACTAAGAAAGGGGACAGCCCCTGCTCTATGGCAGCTTGGGTAAAACGTGGGGGCTTAAATACATATGTGAGGCTCTTAGCAACCATGATCTAGTGCTGGATGTCCCTGTCACTGCAGGGGATTGGATGAGATGTCCCTTGAAGGTCCCTTCCAACCCTATGGTTCTACAATTCTATAATTTATACTGGCATTTTCCAGATGTGAAGAAAAGAGAATATTGAACTGATGATGTGAAAGCCTCTTCTTTGACACAGTGAGATCTCTGTCTTTCCATTTTGACCACTACATAAGTTCACAAGTTTCCTTCTGCTTTAACACTCAGTCTTCTCAGACAACCTGGAAGATGTCTCTATTGCCACAAGGTGCTAGAAAAGTATGTATATTTGTAGCTTCCCCATCTCTTTGTAGACTTATTCCACGTTCCCCTCACAGCAGCAGTTTAGTTGTCAGTACCAAACTAAAGGATGTGGGTCAAACTCCTCTTCAGTTGTCAGTGGAAGGATTTGTCTATAAAGAAGACAGCGCTTTGAAGGAAATCAGCAAAATCATTGATACTGGTGCATACTGAGTGGGCAAATGCATCCCCTCATGAAAATTCATTTTAAAAGATGAAATGTCCAACATACATCAAAGTTGATATCCATTAATCTAATCACAGAGTACAAATCTTTTCAGTTGTTAACAGCATTGGCACACAGTGGTTATTTCCTGCTGCCTCAGCACTGTAGCGTAGTTTTTATGCCTCCTCCCCAAACTTGCTGCTTAAAATTCTGTTTAAAATTCTGTTTTAAACTAACATAATCTATCATGAATAGATAGATGAGTTCCTGCAAAGGAATTCTTGTGCAGTCACAGGTGAGGTAGCAGAACAAGCATTAGCACTAGAGGAAGAGAATACATTGCAACCAGAAGAGATCTATATTCATAGAATCATTTGGGCTGGAAAGGGACCTTAAAGATCATCTAGTTCCAAGCCTCCTGCCATGGGCAGGGACACCTCCCACTACACCAGGCTCCTCAGTGCCTCATCTAGCCTGGCCTTAAACACCTCCAGGGATTGAGGGGCCATCAACAAGCTCTCTGGGCAACATCTTCCAGTGTCTCACCACGCTCACAATTAAGAACTTCTTTCTTATCTCCAGCCTAAATCTCCCCTCTTCCAGTTTGCATCCATTCCTCCTAGTCCTGCCATCCTGCACCCTATGAAAAAGTCCTACCCCAGCCTTTCTGTAGCCCCCTTCAGATATCATTGAGAGAACCAGGTTGTCCAGGGCTTTTGCCCACCAGGTCTTCCCCACTCTACTGCTTGATTGTCTTTATAGAAAATTTACTTTTATCATAAGCAGGAGAAATCCTCTTATTTTGATTTATGATTCCTCTGTCATTCTCCCACTATCCATCTCAGCAAAGAGCCTGACTCTCTGCTCTCAGTGACCTGTGGAGGTACTGGGGGCAGAAGGTCCCCTGAAGCCATGCTTTCTCCAGATTGAACCAGCTTTTCTCCCTCAGCCTCTCCTCACAGGGCGAGTGCTTCAGCCAGGATCTCTCTGCTGAACTCACTGCAGTTTAATTACATCCTTTGTGTAGATGGGGGGGAGCATAGGGGGCAGAACTGATCCAAATATTTCAGATGTGTTCAAGCAAATGCTGAGCAAAGAGGTGTAAATGCTTCCCTTCATCTCTTGGCTGTGTTCCTGCTTGTGTAGGTATGAAGCTTGTTAGAGTTGGGCTGATAGTTGGACTTGGTGATTTCCTAATTTCATAGTCATCTAGGTTGGAAGGGATCTTTCAGATCATTTAGTCCAACCATCAGCCCAACTTTGACAAACCTCATACCTGGACATGGACTTGAACCCTTGACCCTCAGACTGGGATTCTGATGCTCTCCCACCTTAGCTACACACCCAGGTCAAGTCTGAAAGGTCCCTTCCAACACAGATGATTATGATCTTTCCATGAAGTCCAGGGTGCTCTTAGCTTTCACTGTTGCTAGGTCCTTACTGGTGGGGGCCACCCAGATGTCCTCCAGGCTCTTCCCCACTGAACTACTCTCCAGCCAGGCAATCCCAGACTATTTCCCATTGGGGGTTAGTCTGTCCCAGACACATTGCAGGACATTTTTCCCGTCTGAATTTCATGAGTTTCTTGTCATCCCGTTTTTCCTGCCTTGGTCCTTCTGAAAGCAGCCCTGCCCTTGGAGACATCAGCTGCATACAGCCTCCATCCTCCTCCATTTCAGGTCTTTGCAAAATTCTACAGGGATAAATCTGACTCCTTCTCTAGACCCAGGACAGGCCTCTGAGCTGTTCCACTTGCAAACATTTGTGTGTAACTTTTGTCCATCCTTACTTTCATAATCATCTAGATTGGAAGGGATCTTTCAGATCATGCAGTCCAACCATCAGCCCAACTCTGCCAAACCTCATACCTGGACAGAGACTCAAACCCTTGACTTTCAAATCAGGAGTCTGATGCTCTCCCAGCAGAGCCACACACTTTATTAAAAGCTAAAATTTCTTCAAGTGGTGGAGTAGAAAAAAAAAAACAAAACCACAGTAAATCTGTCTAAATTTTGTCCAGCACACTTGTTGCAAGATGGTCTAATGAAAATAAAGTCAGACTGCCAAGATGTTTTCTAAGACAGCAGGAATTCTATGATTCTATGAATTGAGGGAGTAATTTCTCATGTTATTTTAGGATTTTCCTATCTAACAAATGGATGGGTTTGGTAAGAAATTACTTAAATGGCTTTGCTCCAAAGTACCTCCAGAAATAATTATATAGAAGCCCTAGCATACCCTAAACTGAACTGGATACCTATGTAATGAAAAGGGCAACTTGTGTGTGTGGTTTCAGGGAGATGAAACTCACTCAGATCAATCTGATTTGAATTTTGTTGATCTTTGTACCCAGCTCTGACACTCTTGTGGTACAAACCTCAGCAGGGTATTTCACTGGAAAATGCAAAATGAAACGTTCTTTAAAGGTAGGATTTCTTCTCACCACTAAAACCACACACACAAAGAGGCAAAATGCCAAAAAATGTCACGTTTAAAGCACAAAAGATGCAGAGCCAGAAATTCCCTGGCTTGGTGAGAGGTGTGAATATTGCTGTGTAGTTTTTAACTGGGACTTTTGGCTCTGCTCTCACACAGTTGTTGTCTTTATTCATGAGCTCCAAAATTCTGCTGACTGTGTCAGCCTCTTTGGCTGCTGGGGCCAAATGTGCTTTCTTCTGCTTTAGGGTTATTCCTTGCAGATCTTTTCTCTGATTATAAATCCTTACTCATTTGGTGGTTGGATTTTGCTGTGAGGATGGGACTGAGAAACTTCCAAAGAAAAGAAACATTCCTGTTAACTGCACTGTAGTTTTGCATTTAGGATCTCACCTGCATCACTAACACATGGGCTGATGTGGTAAGTTTTTTTTATTAGCTCCAGGTAGAATTTTTGTGTCTCACTGTGCCCATTTGAGTGTCTTTCAGCTTCAGTGCAGCTCTCTGGGCTTGTGTACCGTGGGATGAAATGCTGTGTTAGAGATACCTGGCTACCCCAAGTGACCTGATATGTACACACAACACAACTCAGCTCTGGGATCACTCCAGCTTCAGAAATGGAAGCAGCAGAGCTACATCAGCCCAGCACTAAGCCCAGGCTAATTAGGCCCCCTGAGAAGCTCCCTCCATTACCTGAAGGTCTTCAGCATCTCAGGTCACATTTTGTTTTTCCTCCTCTAAATGTGCTGTATGGCTGCTTCACTCTTGAACATGACCCTGGTGTGCCCCATAATCTCTAACTAGGGAACATCTTCCTGACCTTTGTGATAAAGATTTCTATTCTTAAAGGCCCTTTGCTTTTGGCACATGGGTTGTTATTTGGTCCCAATGTGAACAATCTTGAGGTATCAGGAGAGTGAAAACACTGAAGCCATTGCAAAAGTATAACAAGAACAGCTCTGCTGTCTGCAGGTTGGAATGGGCAAATTATGGCATATTTTACAGAGGGAGCCACTGCACCTTAGAGCAGCAGAGCCTTTCCCAAAGGAAGGACATAGGATTTCTTTGAAGATGTCACCATCACAAGTTTTCCAGCCTATATGCTCTGCCTGCAAGTACAATAGTGATGGCTGAGCCCAGCAAACTTTTAAAAGTCCTGGAGTGTATTAGAAGGGCCATGGTCAGTAGATTCAGAGAGATTCTCCTTCCCCTCTACTCTGCCCTGGTAAGACCACATCTGGAGTATTGTGTCCACTTCTGGGGTCCTCAGTTGAAGAAGAACAGGGAAGTGCTGGAGAGAGTCCGGCACAGAATCACAGAGATGATGAAGGGATTGGAGCATCTCCCTTCTGAAGAAAGGCTGAAGGAGCTGGGTCTCTTTAGCTTGGAGGAGAAGAGACTCAGGGGGAATCTAATTAATGTTTATTAACATGGAAAGGGTGAGTGTCAGGAGGATGGAGCCAGGCTCCTCTCAGTGACTTCCAATGATAGAACAAGGGGCAATGGGTGCAAGCTGGAACACACGGGACATTCCACAGCAAAATGAGAAAAAACTTTTTTGGGGTGAGGGTGAGAGAAGAGTGTCACAGGCTACCCAGAGAGGGTGTGGGGTCTCCTTCTCTGGAGACATTCAAACTCCACCTGGACACCTTTCTGTGAAAAGCCAGCTGCAAGGAGGTCTGATATTGCAGCCTTTGCTTTTCTGCTCTGAAGACCATAATTGAAATTTCATAATCTCAAAATCATCTAGGTTGGAAGAGACCTTTCAGATCATCAACTCCAACCATCAGCCCAACTCTGACAAGCCTCATACCTGGACAGGGATATGAACCCTTGACTCTTTTCTTTTTGCATCTGCTGCTGATGTCTGATGAAATAATGATGGGGAGAATTAATTTGAGGGTGGGCAGGTGAGAGAAAAGATGATAAGTGATGGATATATCCACCAGGGTAGACGTAGCTCAAGAATTCAGAGGGGATCTAAGTGGTTATCTCTGCTCTTCACCCTGTCTCCTGTGAGGTCCCGTGAGCTGAAAAATGCTGAGGCCACGGCATCCAAGTTGCTGTCAGTGTTGTTCTGGTCGTTGTTCCATGTGGACTTTATAATTTATTGTAGTAAAATAAGAAGAGCCTCAGCCAATGTCAATAATATCTGGACATTATGTATTTTTTTTGCAGCTGTAGAGCAAAAGGCAGTAATGTGCAACTAAGCCATTTTTATTGTTCACCTAAGAAGGCTCAGCTTAGAGGTAAAATCTCTTTTTAAAATTTAGTCCCAAGTTTACCCATCTTTCCAGATGAAACATGTGAAGTGTAAAGAGGCTTTGTGACTTTATGAAGCTGAAGATTTGATTATTGTGAATTTACATCATCTGATGCAACAAATATTTTTTCATACTCGTGAAGTAATGAATTTGAGAATAAATCATATGTAATGATTTTCAGATGCTAGACATGTTCAATATACTGAGGGGAAATTTGCTTTTGATGTAAAGTATGAATATAATTCCAAGTATGTTGGAGAATTCCTGTGACTATTTTTCTATGCTTGAAGAAAATTCTTTAGCTCCAACAGAGGACCCTCCTTAATACATGAAGAGGAGACATATAGTCCAAGTCCCAGATGTTAGTTCATCTCCTGGATGCCAGTCATTAAAAGCAGCTTCTAAATAGTGATGATTTTACCTAATCCTTGTGACTACAGTCTTCAACATGAGCTATTAAAATCCACACATGAGTACATCTGAATATATTTGTAAATGATTGGTGAGGAATAATAATAATTATTATAATAATAATTATAGTAATGAAGTAATTACATGTCCTTCTTCTTGCAAAAAACATCCCTACCTCAGGTTTTCTATCAGTTACAAATATTATAATAAAAAATTACTGTTTTCTTAAAAAAAAAAAAAGTATGATTTTTTTTACTCAGAGGAAGGAGAAGAAGATAATCTTTAAACCACGGATGTTTTAAAGTAATATTTTTCTCTGTTGAGGAACAAGTGCATTGTCTGCCAGGCTTATGAGCCTTCCATCAAAGAATTTCAGATGTGATTTTTTTTTTTTCCTTTAATGTAATAAAACACTATGCATTTTGTCCTCAGTTCTCTGGAAGGGATCTCAAAGAAGCAATTAATATCAAACTGAATGACTGGCCAACTATCTGCCAATTCCAGCACATTCAATACAACCCATGCTTTATTCAAATACAGAGCCAAAGTACAGACTCTGCCACCAGAAGAGCTGATTTAGCTCATATGGGAAGGGAAGAATGATATCTAATTATATGTACAATGAAACCTAGTCCTATAAAGCTTTGATGCAGTAAAAGCCTTTTTTTATGCCACAGTAAAGAGGAAAAGACAACAAGAAAATTTCCATCCATGTATTGCCATGTTTGAGATTCATGGCAAGTCATTCTGAGTCTTTACTTACCAAGTTGCCTGGGGAAAGGGAGGAGATGGGTCATTACAGGAGGTTTTTTTCAATTCAAACTCAGATATTTGGAGATGCTAAAAGGTTCTGATATATTTTGGTGGTTTAATCACTTGAATCTGATCTATTTTGGTGGACCCGGGCAACATAATTCTCAGGCAACACTTAATTCTCATGTTTAGCCATCAGAGAAGGCAGCTGCAGGGACAGGAAGCTGCCCAACAAAGGGAGAGGAAATCCTGGGTTGTTTGTTTCAATGGAATATAAATGAAGAAGACATTATAAAGAATAAAGAATCAAAGCTTGCAGAAGACATTTTTTATCAGCTTCTTACCATTGATTGGGTGACAGCCTACAGATTATCTGCAGAGTGTGGTGGAAAAGATGTGAGGTTTTCTAAAACCTTGGGAGCACTAGGTCTGCAAAATATGTTTCTACAATCAGTTTGTTTTGCTGCTGGGGGATGCATTAAAATC
Organism: Turnix velox; assembly: GCA_013400935.1. Taxonomy (NCBI): domain Eukaryota; kingdom Metazoa; phylum Chordata; class Aves; order Charadriiformes; family Turnicidae; genus Turnix; species Turnix velox. The sequence goes on along the minus strand of VZTY01023928.1, from coordinate 89,163 downwards.
TTGTCTGGAAAAAAGGGCATAAAATCTTCACATGGGTCACCCTTTCTCTATTTACACAGCAAGCATCTTTAAGTCACTCTGCAGGATGCTTTGTGAGGTCAGAGGAAAGAGGGTTTCTCAAAGTCAGGTTGTCATGGATGATTGTAGACATTCTAGGCTTTTCTGGAGAGAAATATCACAATAGTTAATCATAAAAAATAAAAAAGTAGTTAAGAGAATACCTACTTTTCCCTTTTTTTTCTGTGACAAAAAAACTTCTCCGCTAAGTGACAGGGATAGAGATCAAGTAGGGCCATAGAATCGTAGAATGGTTTGGGTTGAAAGGGACCTTCAAGATAATCTAGTTCAAGCCCTCTGCCGTGAGCAGGGACACCTCTCACTACACCAGGTTGCTCAATGCCTCATCCAGCCTGGCCTTAAACACCTCCAGGGATTGAGGGGGCATCCACAACCTCTCTGGGCAACCTGTTCCAGTGTCTCGCCACCCTCACAAGAAAGAATTTCTGCCTTATCTCCAGCCTAAATCTCACCTATTCCAGTTTGCATCCATTACTCCTAGTCCTACCATACTGAACCGTATTAAAAAGTCCTACCCCAGCCTTTCTGGAGGCCCCTTTCATGTTTTGAGAAGCTACTATGAGGTCCCCCCTGAGTCTTCTCATCTCCAGGCTGAACAACCCCAACTCCTTCAGCCTGCACTCGTAAGGCAGGTGCTCCTGCCCTCTGGTCATCTTTGTGGCTCTCCTCTGGACCTGCTCCAACAGCTCAATGTCCTTCCTCTGTTGAGGGCTCCAGAACTGGACACAGTTCCTATCAACCAAGCTTATCTATAGAGCATGGGGTTCTGGCACCAGGCACCAAGCACTCAAACTTTCACATATTGATATTACACAGAACCAGTCATTCAGAAGAAGTTGGATTTGAGTCACCAACAGGTCTAGGATATGAGTAGATATGAGTGGAGTGTGAAAACAGAACTTGCTTCTTGAGCCACATGCTTAGACCTCAAGATTAATTCAGCAACTTCATTGTTCACCTGTTGATTTTTAGATGAAGCACTTAGAGCTACACCCCAGGTATCACACATGGTCACTCCTTCCTCCTGAAAAATGCTTCTGAGGTTAGCTGTTCAAATGGAGTGTTTTGCCTTTAACACAAATTGAAACTAATTAGCAGCATGTGAAAAGGATTTCTAGCTATTAAATCAATGCTTATGTAGCCTGGCACATTGCAGTGGTGGGATAGCAGGTTGTTTGTGAGAGTTTTGAGTTTAATTGCATGGTAATGGTTGACCCACAACTTTGCCTGTTGTACTTCACATCTTACAGGTCAGTGGAGCTTTATTTGTTTAAAACAAGGGAAGTGAATTGATTTTAACTCTTGATCTCATTGTTTTAATTTGATGTGAAGGAAGGAAAATTTCTGGGGCTAAGTATGAACTGTTTAGGTGTCTGTCCCAGTGACTGGCTGTGGGGAGCCCTCAACATAAGAAGGGCATTGAGCTGTTGGAATGGGTCCAGAGGTGGGCCATGGGGGTGATGAGAGGGCTGGAGCACCTCCCTTATGGGAACAGACTGAAGGAGTTGGGGTTGATGAGTCTGGAGAAGAGGAGGCTTCAGGGGGGACCTTGTAGTAGCTTCTCAATACCTGAAGGGGAGCATAGAGGGGATGGAGTAGGACTTCTTAATAGGGTCCAGGATGGCAGGACTAGGAGTAATGAAGGAGGGGTGATTTGGGCTGGGGAAAAAGGAAGAAGTTCTCTCCACTGAGGGTGGTGAGACACTGGAAGAGGTTGTGGATGCCCCCTCAATCCCTGGAGGTGTTTAAGGCCAGGCTGGATGAGGCACTGAGCAACCTGGTGTAGTGGGAGGTGTCCCTGCCCATGGCAGGGGAATTGGAACTATTTGGTCTTTAAGGTCCCTTCCAACCCAAACCATTCTATGATTTACACTGAGAATTAAGTCAAAATACAAACAGGATGGATTTCTCTGCATCAGTTTCTTTCCGGCAGCATAGACTTCTGTGCAGATTTAATGATTTGGCTGCTTGCTGAGAGATGTAATATATGCAACCATGTCCCAGTAGATTTTTTCCCTCTTTCTACCTCTTTCATTTCAGTCTCTTCATCATTATTGCACCTAATGTGAAAGTTGAAATGACCAGAGTAATTTTTTTGTTTTTAATATCCTTCCTGTTGCAGATGTGAAACTCTTAGTGACCCTAGTAAGTTAGTACACATCTTAATACCTGATTAGATTATCAGACCTTGAGCATCCTAGGAACAGCTGGTGTATTGTCTGCTAAAGACTAATCTTCATTTAAAATACCCTGATTGCAATTCAATATACTGAAAAGGTGTGATTCTCAAACCCCCTGCTGCTCGAAGTTTTTCTGTATCTATGCATGCTATCCTACTCTTTTTTTTCCCCCTAAGATTGGAAAGATTAAAAGATGAATGAGTTCTCAGAATTGAGAAGCAACGTGTATCCTTCAGAAAATTAGGTTTTTATTTCTTCCTGATAGCATTGAAGTTTAAAATTATTAACCTTATATGCCTGATTCCCTTCAAGTCTGCATTATTTCTTATGGATGGTTTTTTAATAAAACATGAAAATCCTGCATCTCCTGCTGTGATTCTTAGTCATTTCTGTTGTCTCAAACTAAAGTAATAAAAAACTGAAATATTTTTTTAGAAATAGAGTAATTACATACCTCTGATAATCCAGCAAACCAAACTGCACTGTATAGCTTTTAACATCTGATGAGTAGCTGTTATGAATTTTTCCTTGGGAAAAATAATCACAATTTATTTAAACAATTTATGCCATTTAACAATGATATTTATTTTATGCTTAAGAATTGTATTTAAATAAGAAATTTACTACTGCTTCCTTTCACAAGCTTTTCCTCAAGATTATTTCTTAGACAAGTTTTTCCCATGATTATGGGGTGGATCTCTCAGTCCTTAAGTGCTTTTTTATGTTTATTAATCCCTTTTTATCCCCTCAACTTTTCTTTATTTTGTTGTGTTTTTTTTTTAACTAAATGCTTTAAATGGAATTTCTAAATATTTTTGATACCTCTGCAAGTTTTCAATCAAAAATATTTGCTGTGTTTTGTGACTAGTGGAGTAGTTCAGGTTTCCTCATCATGATTTCTTTATGATAAATTCATAATTCTCAAAAAAGATTAATCCAAGCTGCTCACAAAGACTCTTTTGTAGATAATATGACAGAAATGCAGAGAATTATTGGGATGAACTTGATGATCCTGAATGTTCATTAACTAAGAAACAAAGACCAGAATTGTTTCAGTGGGTTATATGTCAAAGGAATCTCTAATTTACAGTGAGAAAATAATAGCAATATTATTTCATTGCAAGAGGAAATACCACTGTAGGAAATGAGAAATCATGCAGACAAATGATAAGTCAGTTCTGGGATGCTTCACTGTAATGGAATGAGGAGGCTGAATACATTTAAATTTATTTATTTTTTAAAAATTTAATGTTGTGGTTACTGATTAACACTCAATACCATAGAAAAGGCTGTAGAGGCTGTAGCTGTATATAATATGAGCTGTATAACTTACATTAAAGGCTTGAGAACATGGAAAAAAAAAAAAAATTCTGAAAGGAATGGGTTTTCCCCTGGTTAAAAATAGGGTTATCATGGCAACTTCCATAGCAATTTTAAGGTGATTAACCAATGTAGCACTTGTTTGCTAATTCATTATATGGAGATAGAAAAGAGGAAAAAATATAGCAATAATGATTTTAGTTTTCAGTAGAGTACTGTTGTGTTGCTCCATTTCTTTTGTGTTCAGGTCAATAGCATCTAAGAAACGTAGAGAGCAAAAAGACAAATGGTACCCCTCCAGTCTACTTCAGAATTCTTGGCCAGTATCTGAAATATATTCTGATATTCCAACAGTATTTATAGATTTATAATATAATATTTTGCATTATAATAGCTTAGTTTATGTAATATTTTTTGGAAGTTTATTGTGGCACTAGTGAAAAGGTCTTGATTGACAGAGATCTGTGCACTGAAGTCTTCTCTTAATTCATCCACAGATAATACAAGATCCCTGCATGGGGGAAGCAACATCCTACAGAACTACCTGGGGAGCAGGAGGAAGAACCTCATTTCTCTGCCTGTAGCATCGCTGGGATTAAAGGTAAGGAGTTTCACTCTTGTGTAAACATCTTCTGTGTACCTAAAAGAGGAGAAAAGCACAAAAGCAAAAGAGTATGAATTAACAAACTTTTTTTTTATGTGGTAGCAGTTTGGTTTCAGTGTGAGCAGGATTAAATTCACAGCATAAGGCTGTTAGCAGGATGTTATTTATACATGGGTTTTTGAAATCCAGGGAATTCAGACTTCAGATTAAATCCACAAAGACATGAAAGTTTGAAAACTCATTGTTAAGGTCTTCAAACCCTGTGAGCTCACTCCTAGGGATGACAGCAGCCTCCCCAAATGCTTTTTTTTTTCTGTGTTGTAGTAAATGATTTTTTTTTATCAGGGTTTTTTTTTTCCCCTTCTTTGGGCAGGCAGCAAATTTGAAAATAGAATTCCATACAATTTTCTTCTGTAGAAAATCCAGAAAGGAGGGATCAAAGTCTGTCTGTATTTCTGGCTGGCTCTTCCCTCTCCTTGAGCTGCTGATGAGCTAAAATTAGAGTGTTGGGATGGATTCCTAGAAACTAATCACTAATAACTAATTAACTATGTTTCTCTGACCTATATATCCATTGAATTGTGATGCATCTTGGTGTTGTGTCAATGATGTTTCTTCTGTGAGATGGTGAAAACTGAGGAAGAAATGTTGATCTTCTTTTGTTTCTTAAATGCTGAAAAGCTGTTTGTCTTTTAATTCCTAGAAGGCACAGAATATTATAATAATTATATTCTTTTGTAATTATTTCTTCTATAGCAATATACTTTTTTCTATGTAACCATAAGCTTATGGGAAACTATCTTGCCCCTTACTTTGAAACTTGACTTGGGGGTGTAGTGGAATAGGGGGGCAAATTTTAGGATGAGTGCAAAAGTACGAATAATCATGAAAAATTGTAGATGATATATTATTAATCTCTGGTCTCTTGGATTGTGTGTGGACAAGGAATGTCTTGTGTGTTGGAAACACAGCAGTTACCATTGCATGAATAATTTATCCAGTTTAGTGGTGAGCCTTTCATTTGCAGTACCTGGGTGTTGTTTGAGAGTTACTAAGCCTGAATCTCTCAGACAAATCCCAAAGCAGCAGAGGCACTGCAGGGTTCAGAGCAGAGATTCCCGAAGCTTAAACAATGTCAAACTTCACTGATGCCCTTTCCACTCGTGTGGATCCCGCTGGCTTTGCTTCTGGGTACAAGTCAAATAATGCTGCCTGTAGAAGGAACACAGAAACACATTACCAGTGTTTGCTTTTAACTCTCCTTGGGATCTGTACAGCTTATGAACAAATTTGGAAGCCTAATTATAACACTGCATTGAAGGCTGTCACTAGGTTAGAATACAGAGCGGAGAGACAGTGAGGCTTTTCTATTTCAAAACCAAAGCAAATTGTGAATCAGAATGATAAATAAAATCCTCCCTTTATTTGATGTTTCCCAGTGTGCAGTGGAAACTTTTGGAGAAGTCTCAGTTTTCCATTCATCCTTTTTGTGTGTTGGAAGCACTATTATTGGAGAACTGCAGGTTGTAGTGGCTATAAGAAACAAATGGCTGAGAGTTTCCCAAGCCAGTCACAGAGTAGCCCTTAGACTGGTGAAAAAGATCAGAGTGTTTTTAATGGCTTGCAGAGATGGCATTGTTTTGATTTAGAATCCCAGAGGAGGCCTGTTCAAAGTGTGATTTGATTCTTAGAGAACCAAGGAGGAAGGTAATCAGAAATGTCACCTTGGAATTCCAGAGGGCAAGACCTTGGTCATCTGAGTAGCCTACTTGACTGAGTCTTTTGGGAGGCAGCCCTGAAGGGCAAAGGAGTCCAGGGAAGCTGGATGTTTTTAAACCAAAAAATGAGCTGTTGGGTAAAAAGACCAACCTGGAGGTATTTAAGAGATGGTTAAATATAGTGCTTAGAAATATGATTTAGTGATTGGTTTTGTCAGTTAGATTGATGGTTGGACTTGGTGATGTGTAAGGTCCCTTCAGCCTAAGCAATTCCATAATTCCATGATTCTAATGTCAGGGATTGGAAGGGACCTGGAGAGGGCATCTAGTCCAGTCCCCCCAGACCAGGTCACAGAACACCCAGACCAGGGCACACAGGAACGCATCCAGGCAGGGTTTCAATGTCTCCAGAGAAGGAGATCCCATAACCTCTCTGAGCAGCCTGTGCCACCCTTCTCTCACCCTCACCCTGGCAAAGGTTTTTCTCATTTCTGTGGAACCTGTTGTGTTCCAGCTTGCACCCATTTCCCCTTGTTCTATCATTGGAGGTCCCTGAGAAGAGTCTGGCTCCATCCTCCGCACACTCACCCTTTCCACATTTATTAATAAGGTTCCCGCTCAGTCTCCTCTAATCTACAGAGCCCCAGCTCCCTCAGCCTTTCCTCAGAAGGTTGATGCTCCAATCCCTTCTTCATCTCTGTGTCTCTGTGCTGGGCTCTCTCCAGCAGTTCCCTGTCCTTCTTCAACGGAGGGCCCCAGAACTGGACACGATACTCCAGCTGTGGTCTCACCAGGGCAGAGTAGAGTGGGAGGAGAACCTCTCTCCACCTACTGGCTGAGTATCAGCACAGAGTATGTCATTCCCCACTTACCCACATTTTAAAATGACTATACTTTCTGTACAGCATCAAAAATGTGTTGGCGTGTTGCAAGTTGAAGGGTGAAAGAGAGAGGAGTGAGCTCACTCAGGATGCTGTTCCCACCACAGCCAAGAGCAAAGCTCACTGTGACTGTAGATCTGTGAAGGATTCATTTCTGGGTTCTGAAGCAAATGATGCATCACTATGCAGTTTGTTTGCTGGGAGAGAATGTATACAAACTAAGATGACCCACAGCCACCAGCTTCTTGAGATTGTCTCCCAGATGTGTCTATGTCTTTGTATTTATTTCCCTGAAACATGGACTATTTAGTGTCATCCACACAATACATGCAGAAACATGGCTATGCACTGATGATGAAGGAAATCTCCCTTTTGTACTCTGTAATATGCAAGATAACAGTAAATTCCTACTGCAATTATGAATACCAATTAAGGTTTTCCACTCTGATGCCAGTCAGAACATCCCCTGATTACCTTTCTCCTGAAACATTACAATGCATTTCATGTTCTTCTTGTGATATTAGAATTAAGGGTCTGAATTGGCTAAAAGTAATCTCTGAGGGAAAGGGGCTTGTTACTTTATTCTTAAAAGTCCAGGTTAAATTTAATAGCAGCTAAAAGCCTGGTGATTAATCTGTATTATTCTTTCAGATAGAATCTCTGTCTTAATTTTGTAAAATACAGAGCAGTTGGTTTTATATATCTCTGGTTTTGTAATCTTAAATACCAAGGAAACAACTGGGAGTAGTGTGGGGAAATTTCTCAGAAGTTGTGTTAGCCCCTTTTGGAAGGTTGCAAAAATGTTGGAGGGGTTTAGCAGTGCTTTTCAGTCAGGATCATAGAATAGTTTAGATCTTTAAGGTCCTTTCTAACCTAGTTCCAACCCCCCTGCCATGGGCAGGGACACCTCCCACTACACCAGGTTGCTCAATGCCTCATCCAGCCTGGCCTTAAACACCTCCAGGGATTGAGGGGGCATCCAAAACCTCTCTGGGCAACCTCTTCCAGTGTCTCGCCACCCTCACACTTCTTTCTTCTATTCAGCCTAAATCTCCCCTCTTCCAATTTGTGTTTATTACTCCTATTCCTGCCATCCTGCACCTATTCAAAAGTCCTACCCCGGCCTTTCTGTATTCCCCTTCAGGCACTGAGAAGTAACTCTGAGGTCCCACCTGAGCCTTTTCTTTTCCTGGCTGAACAACCCCAACTCCTTCAGCCTCATAAGGGAGGTTCTCCAGCCCTCTCATCATCTTCATGGACCCCCTTTGGACCTGCTCCAACACCTCAATGTCCTTCTTATTTTGCTCCAGAATTAGACACAATACCTCTTGCATTTAAGCATTAGCTGGGATAATACAACAAATTGCTGCTCTCTGTAAGTGTTAAACCAACCCTAGGAAATCTCTCACTGTTATGAAATTCTGTGATTTATACTGGCTATTAAGAAATATTAAAAATCTCCAACTATGCAAAAGTGCGCTGTAGCTAGAGGGGATCTGGAGAATGCTCATATTGTGAAATGATCCTTTATGAGAAAAAGCTTTTCTTTACTTGACAGCTGCGTTATTCACCCTATGATATGCTTCCAAAATATTTCAAGTTGCAGATTAGTTGCACTGTTTTAATTACTAAATGCAGGCTTTTTTAATCAACCATGCTCCTAATGCCTGAGGAATTTGCTCCCATCCTCTGGTAAATGTTAAGTCTTTGGTGAAAAGGCATTTGAAGAATAGCTCAGTAGTCTGAGGGATAAAGCAAATACACATAAAACAAAGATATATTTTCATTTTTCTAGCTCTGTATATGAAAAAAAGAAATGCTGATATGCCATAAACTATGTAGCCTTCTGCCATTTCCCTAACCCTTGGGGAATGCAGTGCAGAATGGACTCTTGTTCAGTGGCTTGAACTTCTTTCCAGCATCACAAAGACTTGGCTTCCCAACCTGATGAAAACATTCTGAGGAGTTTATATATAGCAGGGATTCTTTGAGCAGTATTGTTTGGTGACAATAAGAACATGATTGTTTTAGTTTCTCAAAAGCTCTCTTCACAGCAGGGACTGAATAGCAGCAGACTAAATGCCACAGCACAGTCCTCTGGGTTGCACCATTTTCTTCTGCACCCATGGATGTAGAAGGGTGCAGGTGCTGGTTTCTCTCACCAAATATATGTTGTTTCATAATGTCCTGGGGCAGGAAAGTATTACTGTACGAAATACTCACAAAATGAGAATACACTTTTAGGATTTGTAAAATAGAAGGAAACAAGTGATTTTTGGAGAAAATTCCCAGATGGTGTCAATTAACTGGGATTTGTTAAAGTCTTTCTTTTGTCATGTACCACCATATGGTTTGAGGGAAACATTCTGGAACAGTCATTTTGTTCTGCCTCAGGATTCATCTACCTAGAGAATCTGACTGACTTTTCTGTGATATGGTGTTAATAAAACAATTGAATTCATTTTTCCCCTACCCTGTCAGATTGCTCTCACTTAGAAGTCATAGAATCATAGAATGGTTTGGGTTGGAAGGAACCTTAAAGATAATCTAGTTCCAACCCCCATGGGGGGGACAACTCCCACTAGACCAGGTTGCTGAGTTCTTTTCATTGCACTTTACACAATGTAGAGTATTTTAAGTGCTTTTGAGGACTTTATTTTTCCCCCATACCTTAAGCCTGAATGTCCAATCCTTGGCTTACTCAAGCTGAGTTTGCTTGGTATATGTTTGTGGCAGCACAACTCAGTCATATTACAGTCATTCATAAATCAGGAGATATCTAGGTTTTCTTATTTACTGTTTAGACCCCATTCTTGTGAAGCTGTGAGAAAAACCCACTCCTTAGACCCCATTTTTTAGGATGCTCACAGATGTAGTAGAGCCTTGTGTAAATGATATGCTCCCTTGTGACATCTTACCATATAAAAAGCCAGTTGGTAGAAGTGGAATAATGAAGAAACATAAGTAACTGTTGATGTCAGGACAGAACTGATGGGAGTGTTGTGCTCCAGCCAAATCCCAAATTAGAGCTGAAAAGGGTCAGCTGAAACACGTACAGTTTGAAGCAGCATTCAAAGCATTAGCCTCCTATGGTAGAGGAGTAAAGGATGCAAATTGGAAGAGGGGAGATTTAGTTTGGAGAGAAGAAAGAAGCACTTTACTGTGAGGGTGGTAAGACATTGGAAAAGGTTGCCCAGAGAGGTTGTGGATGCCCCTTCAGTCCCTGGAGGTGTTTAAGACCAGGCTGAATGAGGCTTTGAGCAACCCATGGTAGGGGGGTTGGAACTAGATGATCTTTGAGGTCCCTTCCAACCCAAACCATTCTGTGATTTATTCTATGATTCTATAGTCATAGGTCAGATGGAAGAGCCCAAATACCAGGGGTTTTGGAGCTAGATGATCTCTAAGGTCCCTTCCAAGAAAAAACATTTTAGGATTCTAAGTAGTGACATGCAAAAAAACTTCATTGCTTCACGGATTTTCAGAGGAATTGAGGATTCTCAGCACCTCGAAGTGAGGCCTCTCCCTGGAGAATGATTGAGGATGAAGTCAAAATTCATGATGAAAGCTACTTTACAGCAGTCTTACATCATTCACAGCCATACCTTCTTTGAAATCAAATTATGTTAAAACCCAGACTCTTGAGAATATGGGCACATCCTTCACAGTGTTGTTCCAGGAGCATTCAGCCAAATCATATCAATAAAGCCAAGTTATGCTTGCTTGATTGTGCTGAAAGATACAGGATGTGCACTGGCTCAAACTCCCTGTAAGATGCTTATCACACCTGAACTCTTGGGAACAGAATTAAACTTGTCTGTACAGCTGGTCAAAATTCCGTTATTACAAATGTTGTGACTTAAGCACAGAAATATTGGAGTTTCTTGTCCAGAATATTCTTGGAAGCAGAAGAGAGATCATTATTTAATAGAAAAAATGTTTTAAGAAAACTCTTTTTAAGAAAAAGAACCATGCTTCATGTAAAAGATCTCCCTCTCATTTGCAATCAGTACTGATTGGTTAAAAAAAATAGGGGTTTTCTTTGGTTTGTTTTTTTGTTGTTTTTTTTTTTTTCTTAATCATGTCCCTTATGAGGACAGACTGAAGGAGTTGGGGTTGTTGAGCATGGAGAAGAAGAGGCTCAGGGGGAACCTCATAGTGGCTTCTCAATACCTGGCGGGGGCTACAGAAAGGTTGGGGTAGGACTTTTTAATAGGGTAGTTGATGGTAGGACTAGGAGTAATGGATGGAAATTGGAAGAGGGGAGATTTAGGCTGGAGATAAGAAGGAAGTTCTTAGCTGTGAGGGTGGTGAGACATTGGAAGAGGTTGCTCAATCCCTGGAGGTGTTTAAGGCCAGGCTGGATGAGGCACTGAGCAATCTGGTCTAGTGGGAGATGGCCCTATCCAGCCTGGCCTTAAATACTTCCATAGAGGGGGCACACACAGCCTCTATGGGCAGGATTATGAAGGATGTTTGCAGAAGTTTACCACTCCTGATGTGCTTTGGAGCACTAGTAGGGGTCATAATTTGTTTCTCTGATTTATAGTGTGGTGCTAACAGCCTGTACTGTGCTGGAAGTTCTGATACAGGGTGGTTTGAAGTGGCTGTGCTATGATGTCAAGGGGGTCAGGAATCTGCCTGAAAATATTAAGAAATCCAAAGCACAATTCCTTCCTCATACATGTGGTCCAAATGCAGCTAGATGATTGCTTCACTCTGAGTTCGTCTCTTACACTATTGCCCTTGATTAGAGATGTGAAAGCTTTAGTACTTTTGAAACAGCTGCAGCCTCTGTTCTTACATCAAAAGACAAAAATATCCTGCTCTTTGTGTTCACTTACTGGAAAATTAGTGATGAAAGTAGGGATTCTGGTTTTCAGGTTACTGGGGAGGGAAAAAAAATCTGATAATTATATCAGCTATGAATTTCCTAGAGTCTAAATAAACATACTTGAAAGAAAGTGACACATTTCCTTTCAAAGGTTTTTCTGGAATTCACCTTCTGTTCACACTGTTTGCCCCACAGCATATACATCTCTTCCTGTTCATGCTCTTTGTGGTTCATGAGTGTGTTGCTGAAAGAATTGCTTAAAACAGCTTTTTATTTCTCTGCTAAACTCCATGGGGGACCATCGGTATCAACTTCTAAAAGAGGTAATGGCAAAGTTTGTGTATGTTTTCCTTCTGCCTTTCTGTCTTGTAAAAACTAGCTCATTTCTGCTCAGGTTTATGTGGCTACCATTCAAATTATCATGTTAAAAATCAGGTTTCCAAAAAAAAGACAAAAAAAAAGATAGCTTAAAAAAAAAAAAAGAGCTTTCACAAAAAAACTCCAAGTCATTTCACCAAGAAAAAAAAGTCAGTTTTCCCAAAAAATCAAANCCATTCAAATTATCATGTTAAAAATCAGGTTTCCAAAAGAAGACAAAAAAAAAGATAGCTTAAAAAAAAAAAAGAGCTTTCACAAAAAAACCCCAAGTCATTTCACCAAGAAAAAAAAGTCAGTTTTCCCAAAAAATCAAAGTACTCTAATTGTGACAACAATTAAAAAGAATATCTATCCCCTGGAGCTGAAAATGATGCCTTTTATGTTAAGTGTCTGAGAAGAGTAGTCTCTTTTTTTAGGGGAACAGCATTGGAGTTTATTCTTAATATTACAAATTCAGGGATAGAAAAGACAATTAAAAATGACTTTTTGATCATAATCCCCACCTTTCAGATAGGGTATGTAAAATAAAAGCTATAGTTAGTAATGGATTATTTCAAAGAAAGGCTTAAAATGAACAACCTGGTCTAGTGGGAGGTGTCCCTGCTCATGGCAGGGGGGTTGGAACTAGATGATGTTTAAGGTCCCTTCCAACCCAAACCGTTCCATGAATCTATATTTTTTTACCTTGGCTCTGCATGTGTAGAGAGCCACTTGTTCCATTTGCTACCTACACAGTGATAAAGCCTTCAGTGTCCCTTCTCCAGGTGAAAGGACAATCCAGTGGTTAGACTCAAATATAAATTTGATGAGTAGTTTCACCATAGACCTATGTGTGGTGACCTACCACAAATCCCTCATTGCTACATGCAAACAAAAAGCAGTAAATGGGCAATGGTTTGGAAATAGAGTAGGGCAGGGTTAGGTTGGACATAAGGAAGTTCTTCCCCATGAGGGTGGTGAGGCACTGAAACAGATTGCCCAGAGAGGTGGTGGAAACCCCATAGCTGGAAAATATCTAAGGCCGGGCTTGCTGGGACTCTTAGCAACCTCATCTAGTGCAGGATGCTTCTGCTCACCGCAGGGGAGTTGGACAAGATGGCTCCTGAAGGTCCCTTCCAACCCTATGATTCTAAGTGCTTTGGGCAACCTTTTCCAGTGTCTCACCACCCTCACAAGAAAGAACTTCCTTATCTCTANAACCCTATGATTCTAAGTGCTTTGGGCAACCTTTTCCAGTGTCTCACCACCCTCACAAGAAAGAACTTCCTTATTATCTCTAGCCTAAATCTCCTCTCTTCCAATTTGCATCCATGACTCCTAGTTGCAGATCATGGACCCTATTAAAAAGTCCTGCCACCGCCTTTCTGTAGCTCCCTTTAGGTACTGAGAAGTCATTCTAAGGTCCCCCCTGAGCCTTCTCTTCTATAGGCTGAACAACCCAAACTCCTTCAGCCTGTCCTCATGAGAGAGTTGCTCCAGCCCTCTCATCATCTTTGTGGCCCTTCTCTGGACCTGCTCCACCAGCAAAATGTCGGTTTTTTTTGAGGGCTCCAGACATGGACACAGTAACTCCAGTTAGGGTCTCACCAGAGCTGAGTAGAGGGGAAAAATCACCTCCCTTGTCCTGCTGGCCACACTGACCCCTGAGTCAGCAAGGGAGGTGTTCAAATGTTCTGCTCACCAAGGCTGGATTTAAACAAGAGCCATAAGGTCAGAGTCCCCACTCTGTTAATGTTTTCTGCTTCTTTTGGTCCTACAACATCTGTTGCACTGCATCATTTGCTAAACGCAGCACAACAGTCAAGACAGCACCTCCTAAAGAATTGCTGGTTGTCATTTCCTACTAATTTCCTGACAGGAACGAAGCTAAATTGGTTAGAAATTAATTTTTTTTAAGGAACATCAGCTTTTGGCAAATAAGGATGCACAAAACAAATTGAATACATTCTACATATCACCAGAGCGGACTTGAATAGTTCCTGCACTAAATTACATGTGTGGATCCCACTGTTTCATCTGAGATCATCTCAGCAGGGATGACTAAGGAAATGCAAATTTGCACTGCTGCTAAGTCCTTGCAGATTTTACCCTGTGTGTCAATAATTTGCTTAAAGATCTTGGAATGGTTTGCTTGCTTTCTTAACATTTAGCAATTTAAACATTCTGCTCTCCAAATTAGGGAAAAAAAAATTAATCATAGTGGTCTTTTTAATATCCATTCTGGGCTGCCTCTAGTGTTTTTCTAGGTTTTCCTTGTTCTCTTTTGTGCAATGCACAAGTGTGTGCATCACCTCATCTGAAATGTGGAGGGGGACTTTGCACCAGTGATCTTTCAAAAAAAACACACAGGATGTTCATTTTTTCATTTGGTTTCTTGTTTCACCAAAACCAGAGACAACACAGGTGAAGATACTGCTGTTCACACAGAATCTTACAGTTATTCTGCCATCTATTGTTTCCACAAAGGTAACTCCTAAATCACTCCAAACTATGCCAATATACTGACTGATGAAGCATGCTCTGGATGGAGATGTTGAGACACATCTTGTTAGACTGACTGATAGAGTTGTTGAAAGTTGTCCTGGTGGAGTTATTAAGCAAAACTGAGATTTTTATTTATTTTTTTTATTCCTAGTAAAGGAGGATATCAGCTTAGTTGAAATATATGGTAGGAGCAAATTAATAGAGTCAAAAGCTTTTGGGAAAAATACCCTGTCTGTTCCTAGCAGAGATACTACGAAAGACCAAGTGAACAATCCTAGATAANCACCTTCAAGGACTGAGGGGACATCCACAACCTTTCTGGGCAACCTATTCCAATGTCTCACCATCCTCACAGGGAAGAACTTTCTTCTTCTCTCCAGCCTAAATCTCCCCTCTTCCAATTTGCATCCATTACTCCTAGTCCTGCCATCCTGGACCCTACTCAAAAGTCCTACCCCAGCCTTTCTGTAGGTCCTCTTCAGGTGTTGAGAAGCTACTATGAAGTACTGCCTGATCCTTCTCTTCTCCAGGCTGAACAACCCCATCTTCTTCAGCTTGTCCTCTCATCATCTTTCTGGCTCTCCTCTGGACCTGCTCCAACAGCTCAATGTCCTTCTTATGTTGGGGGCTCCACAACTGTCCTCATTAATCCATTGAGAAGTAGATGGACAGTACTTAAGTCACATGAGAGTAGGTATCTTTCTAACAAGGGTAGAAATTGGTGTTGCTTGTAATTAGGCTCATCAAGCTTTTTGGCAGTCACAGTAGAAAGGAACAGAACATTTGTGGCAGTGCTGAAGGTGCTTTTAGCTTGAAACTAGTACTTCTTGAAATGAGATACTCATGGGAAATCATCTTTGAGGCCCAACTGGCTGCAACATGTTGCTCTGGTCTCCATTAGCCATTGGGCCATGTCTTGCCATAGGTCAAAGAGCAAGAGGAAGTCTAGTACAATGAAATTTCTAGCCATCCCAAGAATAGAATGGGTTGGATGTTCTCCAGTCCAAGAATTCATTTGGTGATTCATCACATCTGGAGTGATTCGTGTCAATTCTAGGAAAATGACAGCAAGCCAGAAGGCATTTCATGCCTGTTTGCCCAGCAGAAGGTTGTAGACCCCAGCAACACTAATTTTTCAGCCCTGTGGGACTTCTGTAGGCTTCTTTTATTTGTCAGGAACTCTCATAGACTTTTGGAAGCCCCAAAACCAGAGAGTTCTGTCCTCATGGAGTTTGGCCCACTCCTGTACAGCTGAGAGCTCATTCTGGGGACCTCTCTCAGAGCTTTCATGTAGATACTGTTGAAGTGATCCAGATATAAATTGGTGCCTTTTTTTCCCCCCCTGTTACAAGTTATTTTCATCCATATGAGTAATTCACTGATATTTTGAGTGACAATGAGAATCAACACATTTATTTTCTTGAATTGACCTAATCTTCAAGTTCTGAAAAAGAAGAAAAAAACCCACATCCAAACCCACAAACCATGGCAAATTCTCAAACACCAGCATTTCCTTGTAGCCCAGAGTGTCTTCCTTCCATATGTGGGAGGAAAAAAGATTGTAACAAGCTTTTCTGGTTTTTAATGGTGAAAAGTCAAATAAAAGCCCTGCTCTGTGTGAAAACCCTGCTCTGGACACACATTCAATGATTTACACAATCTCAGTTTGTTATCTCACCCATGGACTCTTGGGGCTTTGTAGTCTCTGCGTCCTTGTTGTTGTACAGTAGAAGCTAGGCATTAAGCAAGGGTCTGTCATGGTCTCCAGTTTGTTGCTTCAACATTTAGTGAAAAAACAGTAATTTTAGGTATTTCCCAGCGAAATATTTTGAGGAATGTCTCTTCCTCTGGAGACATTCAAACTCTGCCTGGATGCCTTCCTGTGTGACATGATCTGGGTGTTCCTGCTTGGGAAGGGGGATGGGACTAGATGATCTCTCCAGGTCCCTTCCAATCCCTGATATTCTGGGATTCTGTGAACTATTCATTTACATGGAAACTCCTGGAATTACTTTTCTTTAAAATTCTAAGAAGAAAGGAAAAAGTCTAGAGTTTCTCACAGAGAAGAAATGTCAGCTTCTAATGTGGTGTTCCCAGGAAAATATTTGCTAGATGCCACAGTGTTGCAGACATGGGAACAATGGGAGCTGGATTGAGCAACTGGAGGCAATCTGAAGTGGCTGTTTTTTTGTTTTCATTCATTAAAGGCAGACTGATAACTCCTTTGCAGATGAGACACAAGAAGTTGTAGATATAATCATAGAATTCTAGAATGGTTTGTGTTGGAAGGGACCTTAAAGATCATCTAGTTCCAACCCCCCTGCCGTGGGCAGGGACACCTCCCACTACACCAGGTTGCTCAATGCCTCATCCAGCCTGGCCTTAAACACCTCCAGGGATTGAGGGGGATACACAACTTCTCTGGGCAACCTGTTCCAGTGTCTCACCACCCTCACAGTAAAGAACTTCTTTCTTCCCTCCAACCTAAATCTCCTCTCTTCCAATTTGCATCCATTACTCCAAGTTCTGCCATACTGCACCCTATTAAAAA